>OZ018323.1:90792664-90993353 GCA_963969495.1 Ceratothoa steindachneri | reverse complement strand
TTTACTAAATATCTGCGCCTCTGCTCGTTTATAGTTTTTTCTAAGTTAGGTAAGGTTTCTTGATGTCTTTTATTGTTTGTTTTTTTTGTTTTCGTATTTTTTGTTTCACAGTGAACGATAGCAGCTTCTTACTGGCAACGCCGTAGCTATAAATAGAACCCGCTTAGCATTTCTTTTCTCTTTTGTAATGGATTTTTCGTGCTCTAGTTGTGCTTCTTCGTTATTCGAATTGTGCTTTATTTTACATGACCGCGAAAAACTTTTAGATTATTTAGAGGCGCATAAACTAATCAAGAAGCCTATAAAAGTAAGTATTGTTTGTCATTAGGTTAGGTTTTTCTGCCAGTAAAAAGCTGTTGGGGACAGTAAATTCAAGGGGACTGCTCGTTGGGGAGATATCACTACGGGGCGACCGCCCTGCGATGATTCTGCGTTCCAATCAATTGGGGGGGTCTGGGGGCGCAGCCCCCCACTATATACTCGTATACAAAAAAAATATAACGCCGTAATTGTTCACATCTGACGCTACCGTCTGACGTCATAAGACATATATTGTAGCCCAAAATTGTAGCCTATAAACAGCGCCACCTACTGTGGGCCCCGAAACTGAAGTTTTACCCCATCTTAGTACTAAAGGTAAACAAAAATATGGAGATTTAATTAATTTGAGTCTATATAATATTCTCCAAAGAAGCGCTCAGATAATGCTTCTTCACTAAGGACCTCGGGAAACGATTCAACCACATAAGCACAAGTAAACAGGTAAAATATTTAAAAGCTATCTTGTTTAACGCCAGGTGTATTAGGAATAAATTACTAGAGCTTAAAGCGTTTGTAGCATTAAAAACATATGATATAATTGGTATTACAGAGAGCTGAATTCATTGTAATTCGAGAGATTTCATTGGGGAATTTCAATTAAAAGGTTATAAAATGTTCCATAAAGACAGAGTAGAAACCAAAGGTAGAGGCGTGATTTTATATGTAAGAAATAATCTCTATCCACAGACTGTAATATATGCTCCAAATTCGAACTCATAGGAGTCAAACTAAATCTTGAAAGAAGTCTGTATGTATATTTAGCTTATAGAAGCCCCCATCAAACAGTAGACGTAGATCAAAGATTCTACGACTGCTTAACAAATGAAATAAACAACAAATTATGTTTAATTTTTGGCGATTTCAATTGCGGACGAGTAGACTGGTCTATGAAAACCTCTGACGCGGAAGAATAAAGATTAATTAATTTTAGTGACAATAACCTACTAACCCAGTGGGTCAAAGAGGCCACAAGAGGTCCTAATATCTTAGATATAGTTTTAACTAGCGACGATGATTTGATTTCCAATCTGAGCGTAGGAGACAAGTTTGGCAATAGTGACCACAATATAATTAATTTTAATATCAACGTACCATGCATCAAAAGGAAAATATGTATTACCAAGCTAGACTTCAAAAGAGCAAATTTGTAGGGGTTTAAAAGAGTTCTTGTGTCATTAAGAACTAAGTTTTGTCCATATAAATGAAATCTGGATAAATTTTAAAGACAATCTAATGAGGAAACAATCGCATTTAATTCCATCAAAATCATGGGAAGTTGGTAGTGTCAAACAACCAAAATGGTTAACAAAAGAAATTAAGAAAAGTATTAAGGACAAAGACAGCATATAAGCTACTCAAAAATAAAAACTAGGGCAGCATCACAGAAAAATATATCCAACTGAAAAGAAAAGTTAAAAGGAAAATTAAATGAGCCAAGCGAAATGAAGAGATTAGAATTTTTCGCACTAGTAATAGGGTCTCCGGTAACGATTTCTCTCTCTTGTACTTGCGTAGGCTGAGTTAGCTGATCAAACGCCTCCTTATGGGATGAAGGAAAATGTATATAGCTGGATTTTTTATTCCTAGGTAAATAAATAGCTAGAATAAGCTTCGAAATGGCGAACATTAATAACAACTCTATTCTTGAATAATAATGATAACTTTTTCTGACTGTCTTTTCCACAAAAGTACACCTATATAAATAGTCATTTCATCTACTCATAATACTACAAAAATTCAACCAATCATGATTGAGATACATTTAATCGTCATACTTATGTTCATTTTTAAAATAACAAAAGCAAAGTAAAGTAGAAAAGGTGTGGAAGGTAAGATCTCAATAGATCGCCAATCCTCTCCCCCTCCCCCTCCGGTCATCCTAAGATGGCCAGAGGGGGAGGGGAGTGCACTAGGCCCTCCCAGTCTCTCCTCTCCCTCCAGAGTCCTTTTGGACTTCTGGATAGGAGAGAGGGAGACAGGAAGAAGGACAGTAAGAGGAAAGGGTCAGGGGGATAGCAAAGTTTGAAGTAGTGTGGAAGATTAAAAGGAGACCAAGGTGGTCGGCGGATCTACAGCTTTACGAGGAATCCGAACCACGGTGTGTACTATATCTTGTCTATTCATTCAATCTCTAGTTCCAGTGTCTCAAGTATGCTGTGTTAAGCACAGTGTGAAGGATAGAAGTAAATGTAGATGGAAAAGAATGAAGTAGAAGATGTGCAGTTGAATGCAAAGTATACGTGGAGGTCACGCTAGTCTCTGGCATTTAGAAATGTTATAGTTTAGAATTCAAACGAATAAAAATAGTTGCCTGAGTATCAAGTTTATCCTTTATGTTCGTTTTATGTCATGTTTTTAAATATGTGTTATTGTTACTGTGATGTGGAATTCAAACTGTTGTTTTAGTCGTTTTCCTTTACTGGTATAAAGTTTTCTCCTTTCTATTTTATTATACCTGTTTCTTGTTTATCCTTTTATGTTTCTTTTTATCAGTTCTAACTTTGTTTACTTAATCCCTCTGTTTGTTCTCATCATGTGAACACTTCGTCCTCTTCTTCGTTCTATCTTTGAAATATAGGGGGGGAAGTCTCTACGTGCTCCCCCTTCTTGTCTCTGGGTGATCATGGCCATTACTTCCTCTCCTATCTCGCTTTGCGTGGTTTGGATGAGTTTCTTGGCCTTTTTCTCTATAATCTTGTTGATTGGCTGAATTCTTGCTTCGCGATGCAAATCTTGCTGTCTTCTTCTGTCTATTCTCCTTTTGTTCGTGATTATCAAAACTGCCTTGTTCTGTATTCGTTGCAGTGCGATAACATTACTTTTTGAGATTATATACAATGGTATCACCGGGTATACCATTGTTGAGTGGATTAAGGCTTGATAAATTTTCTTCTTGATTTTTCTTTTAAGTACTCTGAGCCTAAATAGTAGCCCGATTCTCTTTCTTCCTTTTACTACTCTTTTTCTCGCATGCTTGGTGTATCCTTTTTTCATAATCGTCAATCCTAGCACTGTATCTTTGTTTGTGTACTCGTATCTGTTTCCTTCGATCACAATGTTGCTGAGTCTCCTCCTGTGTATTGGTACGATTTTAAATTTATTCTTGTTGGTGCTGATCTACTGTTTTTCATAAGCGTTGGTCCGTCGTATTTCTTCTGCTGTCAGTCTTGCTTGCATATCAGGGTTCCTATAAGGGCAGACAACAATCTGTGTGATGTCATCCCCTAGCGTTATCTCTGTCTTCTCGGTAAAGGATTGCCTTCATTGTGCTGCTCTCTTTGATTCTAATCTTCTTCTAATGTCCCTTTCTCTTACCTCTAAAAAACTCCTGTTTCTTGTCTCATTGCTCATTCGCGTCCAATTTCTCTTCCTTGTACTATATTGTTATATAGTCTGCAATGCAAGGTTTCTGCACCTTTCTTTCTGTCTTCAAAATTGTTTTGAAAGGCAGAAAATAAATATAGCGAAAGCCCTGTGGTGGTTGTTATCACCCGCAGAACTTACATTTGCTCCTTATATACATAATTAATATCTACGCCTTACAATTATATACAAATATATTTTAATATGCTATGGTTTACTGTGAACTAATTGTAGAATTTCCTAAGACTTCAAAATGCTCATCTTTGAGGTATTTACGAGTCATATTCGATTCTATAATGTGGTTCCAGCACCACAGGAGTTCGCCACGAGAACGTGGTGTGTGTTAACAAATTATAAATAAACATAGCCGTACTTTAAATAAATTCGCAAGTACTTTAGGTCGGACGCAGAAACTGCAGCACTTAAATGCGAACAAAATTATGTGTGTGTGCACGCCACAACTTCATTATGTGTTCCTTTATGTGCGCACGCCAACAACATTATATACTTCCATATTTCATTAGTTATTCTTGACTGCATAACGTAGATTTCAGAGGAGTCACCAATCCTGAGATTCTTTGTATAACCTATGTTATGCCAAGCGATTTAACAACATTGATTAAAGCGTTCCGCATAAAGTAGCTGAAGTTTCTCGTCGCGAACTAAACCTCTTTTATGTACGTTACTTTGTGTGTAAGCACCTCACCACTTTTCCCTAATTAAACAGAATTAACTTTATATTGATGTCTACACTAATTATTTAACACACCCAGAATTACTATATTATTCTCATTACTGGACCCTTGATTTTTCACTATTTGCACTTTTCATTAAATAGGCATGAACATACACTATTAAACTTATTTACACTGGGATTTTTTACAATATTATGGTATTATTAATTTTTAAACACTTTGCACTATTGTCCGAAGGAAAGAGTAGTCCTCCGATGAAAGGACTGCAGCTTGAAGTAGATCGACTGTCTCGGGAGGTAATGCAGCGAAGATATCGTAGAATTTTGTGTCCTCCCGAATTATCCTTGATATGTGGAATTGTGCTTGCACAATTTTGAATCCCGCCACCGATGCTTTATTAAAGAGAGTAGGTTTGATTGTAATTGAGTTGGCACGCTCCACTTCATGGTGTAGAAAATGAGCAGCTTGTTCATGGCTCGATGCGTCGCCTAGCGAATCCCTTTTGTTGTATGATCACGTTTCGTTCTGCGAAGAGGAGTCACCAGTTATAGGGTCTCCGGTAACGATTTCTCTCTCTTGTACTTTTGTAGGCTGTGTTAGGTGACCAAACACTTCCTTATGGGATGAAGGAAAATATATATAGCTGGAATAAGCTTCGAAATGGCGAACATTAATGTCAACTTTTCTTCTTGAATAATAATGATAACTTTTTCTGACTGTCTTTACTGGTGTACTTAATAGTGGAAGATTTAGATAGTAGGAGATGATAGATGGTAAAAGAAAGGTAGCGTTGCTCTAGTTTGAGGGACATCGCAGGCATTTTTATACTCTACTTATTTTTCCTTTTTGTTTTCTTAATGTTGACTTATTTGTCTCTATGTGCGTTCTTCTTTATGTTCTTCTGTGTATTTGTCTCCTCGTTTTGTTCACTTAGTTTTCGTTAAATGTTGAGCTTTCGAGCCTTTATTTGTGATCGAATTTAGTTTATTACCTAGATGAGCTTAGCCCGGATAAACATCAGGTATATTTTCCTAATATTCGCCGAGTTAATATTTCTGAACTTATATAGCTTAGAGATTTCTCTCTTCACCATATTCTGCCTCTCCTTATAGTCACTCGAGTATCCGTGGTCGGAGATTTTTGGGCCCAGGATGGTGCCTTCGGCGGGGTAGCCATACCTCCTCCTATCTATTACAATGAGCCACGTCAAATGCGGCACAGCGGGGGGATCTTAAATTTCTCCATGTTTGTCTGGATTTTCCACCTTCTCTCAAATTGGTTGATGTTAAAGATCTCTTCAATAGTGTTGAACGCCTGATCCCTTGCTTTCCTAACCCTACTGGGGACAATCTGCATGACGTCATCTGCGTACTGCAGATACATCGTATCCCTGTGCATTGGAGTAGGGAGGTCGATGGTGAAGGCCAGGTAAAGCAAAGGACTCAGGCAGCTCCCCTGGGAAACGCCCGCTCTGAGCTCGAATTCTGGTCCGTTGTGCTCTTCTATCATGATACGTGCCCTTCTGTCCATGATGAAGTCACAAAGGATCCTTTCCAGGACTGAGTCTAGCTGTAGACCTAGGATCTTGTATTGTAGTCCTCCCAGCCAAACCTTGTCGAAGGCCTTCTGCACGTCCCTCATCACGATATCTACATAGTGACCCTTCGCTCGGCATGTGCAATCTTTTCTGTTAGGAGCGCTAGGGCCGTTTCCGTGCCCCTTTTTGGTCGGAACCCATGTGGTTGTGGGTTATGCGATCGCAACTCGTCGAGTTGATTTTGTAGCCTGTCGGCTATAATCTTCTCAAAGATCTTGCCTGGTATTTCTAGGAGAGGGATTAGGTGATAGTTAGCCACTTGGTCTGGCGGCTTATTACCTTTTGGGATAAAGATGATTTTAGCCACCTTATACCCGTCAGGGAAGTCGCCTGTATTCAGGGATGCGTTCATGGTGTTCACCATGCCCTGAATAATTTGCTGTGGGGCGTTCACTAGGTTGTTCTTAGTGAGTCCAGACCAACTTGGGGCCCTTTGTTTGAAGGATCTTATGGTGTTAATGGCTACTTCAATAGTGATATGGCGCCCGTGTTTAACCATCTTTCTTTCTCTAGATACTTGCGGGTGTGAGTGGGTCCTATGTATCATCGCTCTGAGGTCCTCGAGCAGTTAGTCTTCGAAGTCCTGGTCGAAATCCTCGTTCTCCTCAGGTGATATTGCAAATACCTCTTTCCAATGCCCCCTGAATCTCCTTTCGAGATAATCCGGATCCTGTATTATGATGTTGCCTTTCTTAATTTTTATTCCAGGCCTGCGAGACAAGCCCCTAAGTTTTTAGATGCTATTCCAAAAACTCACAGGATTTCTCTCCCGGTCTAGTTTGCCTATGATATCGTGCCAGATTTTCTTCTGTTTCTCGAGGATTATGTTCTTTAGTTCCTCACTTCGCTGTCTTATTCGGGCTGTCCTTTCCTTGTTTGGGACTGTTCCCTGGCGATTTCCCTCATTTCGTCCGTCCACCTAGGTTGTGGGAGCATTTTGTACGAGATTCTTTCATTAGCTTGAATGAAGAGAATAGTGACCTTGTCAATCTCATCATCAATTTCCTCAAGATTTGCGTCACCCAGGTCAGCTGGCTGGTAGGTGTTGAGCATTTATCTGTACTGCTCTCAGTTAGCTTGAGCATTGGCGCAAGCGAAATGGTGGTGATAATTGGGATATTATCGCTCTGGACCACTGGGCCTGGGGCATTGGAGATGTTGAAGGGGAATTCTGGACTTGCTAACACAATGTCCGGTTTTATCGCCGAGCATCGTGTTACATAAGTTGGGAAGTCTGGTCCAACTCTCCGGAGCCTATTTCTTTCAAAAAGTAGCTCCAGGTTTTGTCCCCTTTGGTCAACGCGCCTGTAGCTAAATGCACGCCAACTGGCATTTAGGTTCCCGCCCAGCAACGCCAATCTTTTGTGCCCGAAGAGAGTGAAGAAGTTGTTAATTGGTAAGTGTTATCGCCTTGACGGCTGGTAAGCTGCAGCCACAGTTAGGCCTCCAACCAGGGTCGGGATTTCAACAGCCACGAATGATTCGTCTAAGTCCGGTAGTGTTTTGAATTTTATGTTTTTCTTGATAGCGATGGCTGCGCCATCATATCTTTCTTGTGTAGGATTTTTTTTTGTATTGCGGTGTAATTGTGTATTTTTATAGTGTCCGTGTTTGTGTTGACACCGTGTTCTGATATGAGAATGATGTCCGGGTCCACTTTACGGAAGATGTTACCTTAAGGAATGGACTTTTCCTTCCATCCATTCACATTCAGTATGAGTATTTTTAGAGCGTTGTTTATGTTCTCTATGTTTTTTTGTTACTGTGTTTTTTTTCTTTTGGTGTGTCTAAAGTTTTGTGATTTTTGCCGTTTCTTATCCTCTTGTATTCTGTATCACTTAGGGTGATGCAGGAGTCTTTGTGCAATTTTGCAGTGCCTTCCTGCATCGCTTGTTCAATGTTTGATTCTCGTTCTGGTGCTGAGTAGGTCCATTTAATTATTTTTTGTTGGATACCCTGAAATATCTCTTTTGGGGGGAAGCTTTTCGGGGGTATGAGGTCTGCACGTTTGTTATTATTTTGAGGTCGATCTCCTCTCTATCGTACTTGTAAGTACGTTTCGAGGTCTTCGACCTACTTATTGAGCTTACGGGGCTCTTGGTCGCCCTGTTTTCGGCCTCCTTAGCATCAGATTCCGTGGACGATTGGCTTGCAAGGTTGCCCTCTGCTTCCTTAATTCTTTTTGCCGGTTTACTCTCCTTCTTCTTACGGCGCCTTTGTGTTTTCAATCATGGGTGTGTCCTAGTTGTATTTGTTTTCTTAGTCGTAGCCCTCACTACTTTTTCTCTCTCTGGTGCTCTTTCCTCCGGAGGACATGGATTTGCCGGTGCCTCTGGTGCACCCTTTGACAGGAATTGTAACTGCAACACGTCTCCCGATAGTGGGTCGTCCGGAAACTACATCTTAGACATGTCGTTCTTTTTCAGCATGATATTTAGTGTCTTCGCGAACGATCCTTGGTTATTAAGGTTATTTACATGCGCAAATAATATGCACGTAAGAATCTTTGTCAAATTCTCATTCGCTAGTTTGAAATAAGTCTTCGGCTGTTGCTCCTCTGTCTCTCTTGTTGGGGCTGCTCTTTTTTATTGGGCGTAGGAGGTAGAAATCCTCCTGGTTTCCTTAGCTTTCCTTTTTCCTTATAAGTTCTTTCTTTTAGGGACAGGACATGGCCATCGCCCCATGGTTCAGTCCGCAGTTTGGGCGCCTTTCCACTGTTGCCGTGCACTCTCACAATCCTTGGCCTTTTTCACTGCAACTAAAACACGTGATGCTTTGCTCCTTACAATCTTTTGTTGTATGGTGTTCCATCTTGAAGCATCGGAAGCATACCTGGATCCGGGTGAACTTCTTCCCTCTCTACCTGGTCTCCACAGATCTTAACGTTGAAGAGTGATAAGCATCTTACTTTAGCCTTTGAGGCCAAATAATACATGCTGGTGTTCAGTGTTTTCCCGTTTATTACGGAACTTCACTACTCCCTCCACGTTGGCCCACGACTGTTTTTTGTTAATTTCCTCCTTGATCTCTCCCTTATTGTGTTGACCGATCCAGGGGTCAAGCTGTCTGCACACCACGCTGCGGTGTACCTGGATCTGAGGGGGAGTGCTGGGCTGGAGGTTTATCTCCTTTAGCACCCGTTGTCCCTCTTCCTTCGTCAGCGTCTCCACATCTGCCTCTTTCTCGCAGACTGCGACGTAACCGGCCTGGGTGTCTATTTGTCTGGGGATAACCACGCTCAGTTTACCGAAGAGTCTCGAACACCTTGCCTCGGTCCGGCTTAGGTTGTCCACCTATTGTTCTCAATTGGACTCTTGTGGCTGAATTGGACGCCATTTTGGTGCGTTTGCAGCCCCTGACTGGGGGGTGCAAATCTTTACCAAGCTTTGTTTTTCCTTGGTTGGTTACATGGCTTCAATTTTACGTGTGTGTGTGTATATATATTTTACGTTTTATGACTTTTTTTTCTTCGGGATGAAGAGAGACCCACCCCGCGCTCACTAGCCACGTGGATCGAAATGGGTATTGCCTTTTAGATGGATGAGATGAATCCAGGTGGGATCCTCTCAGTGGTGTGATTGTATGGCGGACTTATTGAGAACGCCCTCCCTCCCCAGGGTGTTTTAATCGCGATTACATCCCAACATACCATAGAGACTGTTGTGTGTCCCTCTATGGTCCTGGAAGGGGCCCCCACTGGGATGAGCAACGGAGGTAGCAGTCCGTCCCTTATCCGTAAGAGTTTCTGACATTGTTATTAGCTGTGGGCTATTCCTCAAACCAGCTGTCTCCAATGCTCCCAATTATGGCCATGCAACTGCCTGGCATAGTTGGAACGAAGCATGAATAGCAACCCTCTTTCACATCTGACGACGGTTTACGCAGGGGGGTAGGCCTTTGACTTAAGCAGTAATCTGCCTAAGTGGGGCCGCTGTAAAAGGAAAGATGATTAGTATTGAATGATGATAAAGATGAGTGTGACATCAGTATGATACTCTCTTTTGTGAATCTGGTTCTAAAATTAGAAACCAAATTTTCAGAGACGTAAGCAAAAGTTTCCCAAAACATCTCCTTTTCCGAGGTAGTTCTGCCAAGAATTCCGAACAGTCTGACTGTCTTTTCATTTTTTTCATTTACATTTTGTGTATAGAAAAGACAGAGAGGGATCAATGTGTAGCACAGGTGAACAGGCAGTCATAGAGGAAAGGTTGCGGAAATAACTTGAGAAAAGATAGCAAGAGTTGATAGGTTGGTGGCTATACACTGATGCGTGGTGTTGGTGTGGTTTCGTTGGTCTCGAAGTTTTTGTGACTGGACGACGGTTGGTGGTTGGTTCAGGAAGGAGAGCGTATCTGCTTAGTCGGAAATGCGTTATTCATGATGCCTTTAGTTTATGCGAAGAACGATATGGGTTGCGGGTGGTCATGGGCCACGGGGTCGCGGTGCCATCGCATACCTTCTTACATGTAGTGCGGTGTATAATGGGTCTCTGGCGAGCTTTCCGAGTTGTTTTGTGAGTCTAGTGTGAGCATATGTGTTGAGGGGTACTAATTTGTTGTTGTCGTGTAGTGCGGCCATTCTCGAGTACAAAGGAGAGCGGCAAGCGCGCTTCAGCGCAGAGTTCTGAATGCGCTGAGCCTCCTGCTTCGACATGTCACTCACGGCTACGAGTGACAGTGGAGCGTACGTGAGAATAGTTCGCACGAGTGTTTTGTAAAGGTGTAACTTTAATTATTTTTCTGCAGGGTAGAACCTGCTCAGCAATGTGTTTGTACGTGAGGGTCTTGTCGAAAGTTACCACAGGATTTTTGTACGTTGTGTATATTCAAGCCTTGTTGGGTTTAGGTGGTTCATTTCTGGTGTGTGTAAGATTTGTAGGTTGTGCATGAAGTGATCTCTTGTGCCATAGAGTGTCATCTGTGTCTTTTGAGGATTCGTGGCAATCAGCCATTTATCCTCGTAATCTGTCTTATCGTCTAGTATTGTTTGTGCGTGGAGCGCGATTTCTTCTGGACCACGGACGCTGACGAGAATGGTCTCTTCATCGGCGTAGGCCACTGTGTATGTGTGACAGCAGTTTTCTGGTGGACGTGTGGTGTCGTTTGTAAACATGATGTATAGTATGGGTGCCAGTACGATTCCTTGAGGACGTCTGAACGTGGTGTGAAGGGTTGTGAGAGGATATTATTGTATTTTATGTGGCATCTCCGTTCAGTGAGGTAGTGCGAGAGGAGCCTTCTGGTGCAGAGAGGTAACTCCGTATTTTTTTGGCGAGTTTCCAATACAAAGAGTCAACCAGCAATTACCGCCCTATAAGTTTAATTTCGGTAGTAGAAAAAATGCTCGAGCGCCTCATCGCAAAAAGAATAGTTGAACATATTGAAGTGAATGCATTATTACGTAACTTTCAACATCGTTTCAGGAAACAAAGATCGTGTCTGACTACTCTTTGAGAATTTTTTCACCACATAAATTCAATTTATGACAGAAAGGTTAGTTGACATTTTGTATTTAGATTTTGAGAAGGCTTTTGATAAAGTACCACATTCAAAGTTAATAACAAAAATTAGAACATTAGAAATAATCGGAGAAGTTGCAAATTGGATCGAGAACTGGCTCCCAAATCGTATGCAGAGAGTTGTAATTAATGGTCAAGCATCCGATTGGACATCTGTTAGTAGTGGAGTTCTAAAGGGATCAGTGTTGGGACCATTACTCTTCATTTTATATGTAAACTATATTGACGTCGGATTAGTATCAAAATTTGCTGATGACTGTAAAATGAGTAGAGGTCTAATTAGTGAAGATGACCTCAAAGACTTTCAGGAAGATATTGATCAAATTGCGCGCTGGTCTGTGAAGTGGGATTTCCCTTTAAAACTTAATAAATGCAAAATAATGCACATAGGCAACAAAACTCTCAAAGCTGAATACAAGAGATTTGATAGAACGATGACATGCACAGAAAAAGAAAAAGACCTTGGCATTTACGTAACGAGTGATCTCAAATTTTCTCAGCAATGTGTAGAGGTGGAGAAAAAAGGCTTAAATATAATCGGTTATATTAAAAGAAAATTTAGCTACAAAAATGAAACAATAATCTTGAATACATATAATGCCTTAGTAAGACTCCAACTGGAGTACTGTACGCAGGTTTGGTTGCCATATTTGAAAAAAGTCATTGAGATATTGGAGAGGGTCCAAGCCAGAACGAGAAAATTAATTCCAAATTTTAAAAATTACAATTACAAAAAGCGACCTGAAAAGTTAAACCTTTTCAGCCTAGAAACCAGACGCATTAGATGTCAATTAATTGAGATATACCAAATTTTGAGAGGGATAGAAAATTTTGACCACTCTATCTGGTTCGAACTAAATAGAAATCATACTCGTAACAATGGTATTAAGCTTGTTCTCAACCAATTTAGAGCAACCTTTTGTGGAAACTTTTTTTCATATAAAATAGTTAAAGTGAAGAATCAGTGGACGGAAGAAATAGTGTAGGGAAATCGACCCTCTCCCTTCTCTCCCAGTTGAGACACGGGACGTTGACCGCAAAAACATCCGGGCCAGGCACCTTGGGTCAACCTCGTAACTAAAGCCCCTCGATACTCGTCGCTATGAAAAGCCGTACGGTTTAAACGGCAAAATCTCCCCTACGAGTGTATATTCAATTTCACTTCAAGTACGAAACTGAGACGCGTTTCTCTCAAGCTCGAAGGACAGCTGGAGCAGAGGTAAGACTTGCTGAGAAAAACCTTTGGAGTAAGAACCTTCCTGCTGCCCGTCCACAAGCCCCCCCATCCATCCTACCCCTACCCCAGTGGGGTGACGAGGTATAAATACCAAGCACTTGGGAAAAACAGGGTAGAATCCGTGAGTCAACCAGGCTACAAAGTCCCCTGCAAGAGAGGCCAGGTTACCAAGGATACTAAGAAACAGCTCATCTTCTAGATAATCCCTGGTTATCAAACCGAACTTTAAGTTAACTTGTTCAAGTTCAACTTATTCTTGGCAGAGAACCCTCCCCCCCCTATCCTCGCCCTTGAATAAGACCCCCCGAGCACAGTCCTCATCCTTGAAGAAGACCCCACCAAGTACAGTACTCGCCCTTGAAGAAGACCCCCCCCCCCGAGTACACTCCTCGCCCTTGAGGAATTCCGAAACGGAGAAGAAGCTCCTTCTCAAGCCCGTTCCCCGGTGGTCACACCGTACTCTAAGTTAACTTGGTTCAAAAACCAAGTTTAACTTACTCTCGTCAGAGAGACCCTGCCTATTCTGGTGCATCCTAAAGCACAGGGATAGGCTTTACCCTTGAAGAAGAAACCCTCCCCCCCAGAGTACACTCCCTCCAGGACTTCCCTGAGTCGAGGAATTCAAGCCTTAGCGCATCGCTAGACAGTGCGAATTACTCCTCAGAGTAATCCGAAGAGGAGAAAGTTACCTTCTTGCACTATCCCGTGGTGATATCCCTTCCTGCCGAAAGCGTGTGGACCCCAGCTGCCACACTCGCTAAAGTCAGTGGTGGCTTTCAAGTTATTCGTCCGCAACCTGCATCTGGCCGGTCGGCACTCGTCTTGGAGACAATAACGTTCCCGAGGTAAAGTGCTCATTCAGTTCAAGGTCAGACTCAAACCCGTTCCAAGTGGTATCCACAAAGGTAGTTGCGGTGTGTAAAGGCCGTAGCATTTTTTTTTTTTAAATTGAAGTGAGTGGTGGGTCAACCATCACTATAATGTCAAGTAGGTAAAGTTAGAAAGCCTTACTTAGAAATTACTGAAGTCCTTATTGTAAATTTAAATTCGTAGCATTTCTGTGGTTCATGTTTATTTTGTTTTTGTGTTTTAATTAAAGTTTAGTTTGTTTTAACAATTTTGTTTATTCTTCCTCGAATCGCAACGTTGGCACAGGGAACCTTTAAAGTTTAAAGAAGTCAAGACCCTAGATAATAATAATCAAAAATAATATATAGCACTATTAGAGAGATTTCACGTTAATCAAGGAGTAGTACGTAAACAACCCATACGTACGAACATCCTTCCATCACTCGTTCCTTCTATATACGAACGACATTAAATGTTTGGTGCCAAGATGTGGGGTCCTACCTATACCATGACAAATAGTGTCGAGCAAAACTGTAGAAATGTTTAAAAATAGATAAAACAAAGTTATCAGAAACTTAAAGTATTAAAAGGCAATATCAGAAATTTTAATTAATGTTACCATCGAAAAGTTAGCGTAGTCAAGATGCAGCTTAAAATAGTATCGCCAAGTGCAAATAAAACCACTAAATTTCCTAACTGTGTTCATATTTTTTTCCTCTATCACTATCAGGTATCTTTTTCATTTTTTCTTGCCTGAATTTTTGGGTGGGAGAGGCGGGTAGAGAGAGACTTGATCTGTTCTATACTTACCTAAAGTTGTAAGTTAGGGCTTTTCTAAAGTGAGTACCTCCTCAGGATAGACGACAGAAATGTATTTTAAGGTACCCTTGTAACTGCTTGTAAATCTCTCTCTTTCTCAAGAGAGAGAGAGACGCCCCTTGCCGTAGAGAGAGAGCTTGCATGTACCAAAGATTTTTAGAGCTGTGTCGTCGGGGGTACCTTTTGGTACCCCTGGTAGGGATACCCTTGTCGAATTGGTCGGGAATAAGGTTTCAGACAAAGTGCGTCCATCTTCTACTCTTCTATCCTGTATTCTGTTATTGTTTTCTCTATCCCTTCGACTGATTAAAGAAAACCAGAAAAACAACCCTACTACTATCCTTTCAGCTTTCTTCTTCATCTATCTAAATTTAAGGACCTGACAGTTACCTCATGCGTCAGAAGAGAGGCTTTGGAACCTCTAAAAATAGCGACAATCGGCGCTCACTGGTTGCGAGAGACTGGGACTAGAGGAGTCCTAGGCGCTGAGGTGACATGAATGGCATGAGGCTAAGTGCCCTTGTTAACCCCTTCCCTGGCGCGTAATTACTGACCATTCCCAGTGACCGTTGAGGGGTGCCTGTGGTAGCAATTATCCGAGGTGACGGGCCTTGTTTCCAGGTTGGTTGCCAGACCAACACAAAGCCTTGGGTCGAGTCTCTTAGTGTGGTGGGATATCCATTGAACGCTGCTCCGGGATCTTGGCCCTCGTGAAGAAAACTAGTAGGAGTTTAGTACGGGGCGTGCTCCGTCGTTCACCTGGTGAGAAATCGATGGCCCTTCGGGGACCGTCAGTGCTGCTTGGTTGAGAGCCCCGGCATGCCGAGATGTGACGACTCGGTCGGACGAACAGCTGCACATGGAGCGTGCCTTCTGAAAGATCCAAAACGTCTCTGATGTTTAACGGGAGCGACTCACGCGGGGCGAACTCACCAACCTGCTTTTTTTTTATTGAGTGGTAACAAAGTATTCAGAGATATAAAGTGTCCAGCATGACTGGAAGGAAAATACACATATTCGATGTGCAAAAAGGACAGGTGGTGCGTGGACTTCCCGGATGGGTGTTACTCCAAATGCCATCCGGCAAGTATCTGCACTGACTGTGTCCTTAAAGGAGAAGTGCAAGACCTCAAGGATCTATATAGATCATCTGAGCAAAGATATAAACAACTGGAGAGGAAGCTGCAGAACCTAGAGTCTGAACACGCGCGTCAGCTTCGCCGTCTTGAGGACAGGATCATCGAATTGACCTCAAGACTAGAGGTCCTGTCGGTTTACGATGTATCTCCCACCGACGTGGGTGGATCCGCCGACGAGAACCTCGCCCAAGAAGCGAGCACTGCATCAACAGTGCCACGCTAGCCTTCAAACGTCCCAAAGCTGGAGTCAGCTGCTGCGGGACTGACTCAACGGGCCAAAAAGAAGAGAGAGAGGAAGAAAGGAAAGAAGAGAAAGGAGAAACAAAAGAAGAGAACGCAGTAACAGAAGTTAAACCAGAGGAAGATAGGAAAAAGAAACAGATTGAAAAATGAAAATATGGAGATTAAAGGGGAAACGGACAAGTTGGTTTCGAAAGGGAAAACTCTTTCCACTGCAGCCGAATATGCAAGAGTCAACCTTATTGGCGACTCTCAAGCACAGAGTCTCCAACTACTGATAGCGGCCCACCTTTGCACCAATATGAAGGTAAGATGCATGCTAGGACAGGAAAACCACCGTATCAGGGTAGAGGTGGAGAAATCTCAGATTGCTGAGAACTCAATCGTTGCCTTGATGGTAAGTAGCAACGACCTCTACCTTAAAGGAAGTAAGGTAGGTCAGGAAGTTAATATTATACACATGGTCAAGGAAACCGTGGATGACTGTGGGTTAAAAACCTGCAGACGTGTTGTGGTCCGATGCTCCCAAGAAGAGGCCCAACCCAGATAGCTCAATCGAGGGACATCTCCTTGAACCGACGTCTAGCAGATTTGTGTACGGCGGAGGGGGACTTTTTTGTGGACACTTACTGCACCTTTTTATGGTAGAAACTATTTATACCAAGGGATGGAGGGAATCTTTCCTTTAGAGGAAAGGCTGTACTCTGGAACATGATACAGGATGTCGTAGAGCGGACCCAAAGGAGTGTGCGTCCAGACTAAGGCGGAGGTACGCCAGTACGCACTTGTCACTTCTGGAACGACCTTCTCACAGGTCGCAAAGAGGGGTGCCCCTTCGTAAACAAATAAGCCAGGAAACGTAAGAGCGTAGGGAGTCCTACAGTCGGGGAATTACTGAAAGTTCTGTTTAATGCGAGGTCGATCAGGAACAAGTTTCTTGAAGTTCGTGGCCTCGTAGCTACGGAAAAACCTGAAATGGTAGCCATAACGAAGTCGTGGGTAAAAACCTAAAACCGAGATTTTGAAGGTGAATTCATGATTCCCGGTTACAAACTCTTTCAAAAAGATAGGACAGACAGAGAGGGTGACGGTGTAATGTATGTCAAGGATACACTTAAATCGACGAACTGCAATATTGTATTAGACCACGAGCTACTATGAGTTGACCTAGATATAGGTCATGCCAGATACAGGATCTGGAACCGCTACTGGGTGAACTTGTTCAAGTCAGTGTGTGTATCGCCGTGGGTGATTTCAATAACCAAGTTGACCTGGAAATCAGAGAACCCTGTGGTGAGAAGGCACTACTCCTGGAGTTAGCGAACAACAAGTTCCTGACTCAATGGAGGGAAGAGCCGACGAGAGGCAATAATACAGTCGAATTGGTTTTCACCTCTGAGGATGACATCGTTGAGGATCTCTCAGTAGGCAAAGAGCTCAGTGGCAGTGATCAGCGAATAGTCAGATTTATAGTCAAGGTCCCCAAAGTAGAGTCTACGACTAGTAAACCGAAAAAACTTGATTTGAGAACAGCAGACTTTGCAGGTCTTCGTGCTGGATTGACTGATGTGAGGCTAGAAGTGTGCGAAGATGTTGAAGATTCGTGGAATAGATTCAAAACTACGTTCATGAGTTTTCAATCATGTTATATCAACTGCTGAGGGAGCAGAGAACGGTATACCGTCAGTCAAAGATTTCTGGAGACTTTGAAGAGTACCGTATGCTAGCTAGGAGGGTGAAGTCCAGCATAAGAGCGAAAAAGCGTGGCGAGGAGCTGCGAGTGGAGCGACTTTGCAAGGAGAATCCCAAGGAGTTCTTTGGTTATGTAAACAGCTGTAAACTAATCCATCGCACGATTGGCCCTTTAGTGAATGAGGAGGGAGCATTAAAGATCAGATGCAGAAAATGCTAACCTCCTCAACGACTACTTATCTTCAGGGTTTACTGAAGAATGTGGTCCTATCTCCCAGCCCACGGATTCTTACTCGGTAAAAAAATGGAAGAAATGGATCTCACCCAAGGAGAAATAGAAAAAAAAGATCACTGATGTAAAAACGAATAAGTCCCCTAGGCCCGGACGAGTTTCTACCTAAAGTGTTGAAAGAAGTGCGCAATGAATTGTTACAACATTTGAGCTCCTTCTTCAACATGTCAATCTGGACCGGATGCGTTCCAAGAGACTGGCGTGAAGCGGAGGTGACTCTCATCTTCAAGAAAGGAGGCCCTAGCCAGCCGTCGAAATACCGACCTACTAGTTTAATTTCAATGGTCAGGAAACTCATGGAAAGTGTCGGGGTGGACAAAATGACGTCATATTTATAGTCTAAATTGCGATTGAGAAGATCCCAGCACGTGTTCAGAAGGCAACGGTCATGCCTAACGAATCTTGTGTAATTCTTCCACTTTGTTTTAAGTTAGCACGACCGAGACAAGGCGGTGGATGTTATGTACTTAGACTTTCAAAAAGCCTTTGATAAGGTACCACACCGGTGCCTCCTCTGGAAAGTGCGTTCGCTGGGCATAGACGGAAATGTAGCAAGTTGGATAGAAAACTGGCTAAGTGGCAGACGGAACGAGTGGTGTTGAATGGACAGGCTTCTGAGTTAGTGCCCGCTACGAGCGGTGTTCCTCAAGTTTCTATACTGGCTCCACTACTGTTCATAAGCTACGTCAACGACATAGACGGTGACATGGTTGCCAAGATTTCTAAATTTTCAGATGACACCAAGCGTGGTATGAACGTTGCAAAGGAAGGAAATCTGCTCGCGTTCAAGATCATCTTCGGAAGATTAGGGAGTGGTCAGACACCTGTCAAATGCCTTTTAACGTGAACAAATGCAAAGTGATGGATATCGGCCTCGAAACCTCTAATATCAGTATATCCTTAAGGGCACTGCTATTGAATCCACCGACACTGAGAAGGACTTGGGTGTAGCAATCACTAGTGACCTCAAGTTCTCGAAACACTGCATTGAGGCGGAGAAAAAGGCCCAAAGAATGCTAGGCTACATGAAGCGCCAGTTTGGATATCGGAACAAGGAGATTGTACTGTGTTTGTACAACTCACTTGTCCGACCGCATCTATGGTATGCCGTACAATTTTGCAGTCCTTAATTTTGAAAGGACATCACGAGATTGAAACGAGTGCAAGCCAGGGCAACACAACTGATTCCCTCTATCAGACATAAAAGTTATGAAGATAGATTAAGGGAATTAGATTTGTTCTCGTTGGAAACCCGTGGAAATCCTAGCTTTAAACTTTAACTGAAGCGCTACAACTGCGATCTGTGTAAAAAAAATTCACGTACAGTATCTGCGGTAGTTGGAACGCACTTCCAGTGGAAGCTGCCAACAGTGAATCTGTTGACCAGTTCAAGTCAAGACTAGACAGGGTCTTGACAAATGGCCGTGAAAGGACGTAAAGCAATTGAGCAGAGATGTACCCGCTCGACTGCCAGTCCAAAGGTACCCTTATTGAAAGGACCGTAAGGTCTTGTAGGGTACCTATTTCCTTTTTACTTGTTGTTACTCCTTTATCTCTCTTTTTTTGGTTTTTCTCTCCTTTCTTCTCAATTTCTCTTTTTTCTCTCTCTTTTTCTCCTTTTCTCTTTCTCTCTCTTCTCTTTTCTTATGTTCTGTTCTCTTCTCTTCTCTCGTGTCTCACCTCTCTTCTCTCTTCTCTTTTCTCTCTCTCCTCTCCTCTTCTCTTCTCTCTTCTCTCTCTTCTCACCCGTTGATGGGTGCCTCTGGTAGCATCGGTCCGATGTGACGGCCTTTTTTTGCCAGGTTGGTTTCCAGACCAATAAAAAGCCTTGGGTTGAGTCTCTTGGTGTGACGGGATATCCATTGAACGCTGCTCCGAGATCATGGCCGTCGTGAAGTGAACTAGTAGGAGTTTAGTAGGGGGCATGCTCCGTTTTTCACCTGGTGAGAAATCGATGGCCCCTTCGGGAAACGTCAGTGTTGCGTGGTTGGGAGCCACGACACGCCGAGGTTTGACGACTCGTATGGACGACCAGTAGCACATGAAGCGTGTCTTTTGAAAGATGCAAAACCTCTCCGATCGATAGGCGGGAGTGACTCACGCGGGAAGAACTCACAAACCCCGTTTTTACTATTGATTGGTCGAAAAGTTTCGAGAGAGAGAAAGTGTTCAAAATGACAGGGAAAAATGGTCCATCTGCACTCACATATACATGTGCGATATGCCAGAATGATAAGTGGTGCGTGGACTTCCCGGAGGCATGTTTTTCGAAATGCAACCGAGAAGTATATGCACCGACTGCATTCTTAAAGGAGAGGTCCGAGAGGCAGTGACATACTGCAATGAACTCAAAGATCTCTTCACAACCTCTGAAGAAAAATCTAGGGCACTGGAAAGTACACTACAAACCCTAGAAACGCCGCACGCGCTTCAGATTCGGCGTTTTGAGGAGAGAATCCTACAGCTAGCCTCTAAACTAGAGGCCCAGTTAGCTCAAGCTCAAGAGGAAGCTCCCACTGACTTGAGTGGTTCGGCCGATGAGACTCCAACTCAAGGAGCTAAAAGTGCATTGGCAGCCCCACTTGAGCCATGCGGAGAAACTAAAAAGAAAAAGAAGAAAAGCGACCTTAATGCAGCTCACCCCAGTGTGAAGGATTCGAGCGTTACTGGTGTGCAAGGGAAAGCGGAAAGAGAAGAGAAAAGAGAAACAGAAGAAAAGTCAAATGAAGATCGAAAAAAAGGGAAGAAAAAGAAGGAAAAGAAGAAAAACAAGGAAAATACGGAGACGAAAGAGAAAAGAGATAATTCTAGGGCAAAAAAAAATAGTGCAGTCAAATGTGTGAGGGTCAACCTTATTGGGGACTCTCAAGCACGGGACCTGCAAACCCTGCTAGCAGCACGCCTTCACACGAGTGTGAAGGTAACTTGCCTACCAGGAAGGGAAAACCAGCAGATCAGAGTAGATGCGGAGAAATCTCAGATTTCTGAGAACTCAGTCGTTGCCCTAATGGTAAGTGGCAACGACCTATACTTTAGAGGAAGAAGGATAGGCCCCACAGAAAGGATTCTCAACACAGGCATGGGTGCTATATACGACTGTGGGCTAAAAAGACGCAGACGTGTAGTGGTCGGGATGCTCACGAGAAGAGGTCCAACCCGGACTGCTCACTCGAGGAACGTCTCCCTAAATCGACGCCTCGGAGATTTGTGTACGGCGGAGGGGGTCTTTTCTGTGGACCCTTACCGCAACTTATATGGTAAAAATGATCTATACCAAAGGGATGGAGTACATCTTTCCTTTAAAGGAAATGCCGTACTATGCAACATGATACAATATGTCGTCGAGCGGACCCTAAGTAGTGCCAAGCCAAGAGTGAAGGCGGACGCACACCAATACACCCGTGTCACTCCTAAAACGACCTGCTCGGAGGTCGCAAAGAGGAATGTCACCGCTCCAGCAAGCAAGCCGGGAAAGGGAAGAAAGTAGGGAGTCCTACCTCAGGGGACTCCCTCAAAGTTCTTCTGTGCGATGCGAGGTCAATCAATAACAAGTTTCCTGAGCTCCGAGACCTCGTAGTAACAGAAGACCCGGAGATGTTGGCCATAACGGAGTCGTGGATAAAAACCTCAGCCGAGATTTTGAAGGTGAATTCACGATTCCCGGTTACCAGCTTTTCCTGAAAGATGGACCAGACAGAGAGGGTGGCGGTGTGATGTTGTATGTCAAGGATACTCTCAACCAAACGGTTTGCAACATCGTATCCGACCATGAACTACCAGGTGTTGACCTAGAGATAGGTCCTGCCAAATACAGGACCCTGGTGCATTATAGAACTCCTGCCCAACTCGTTGAAAAGGACAGAGATCTGTTCCAACTTCTAAGAGAACTTGTCGAATACAGAGAGTGTATCGTCATGGGGGATTTCAACACACAAGTTGACTGGGAAACGAGAGAACCTTGTGGCAAGAACGCACTACTCCTTGAGTTCGCGAACAAAGAGTTCCTGACTCAATGGGTGAGAGAAGCAACGAGAGGAGACAATATCCTCGTCTTGGATTTCACCTCTGAGGATGTCATCGTTGAGGACCTCTCTGTTGGCGAAGAGCTCGGTGCCAGTGACCACCGACGAATTAGATTTTTAGTCCAAGTGCCGAAGGCAGGGCCTGCAACTAGTAAATCGAGGAAACTTGATTTGAGAAGAGCAGACTTTGCAGGTCTTCGTGCTGGATTGACTGACGCGAGGGTAGAAGTGTGCGAGGCTGTTGTAGACTCGTGGAACAGTTTCAAAATCACATTCATGATTCTTCAATCGCGTTTCATCACTCTCAAATCCTCCCGTCGGTTTTCTGTTCAACCTAAGTCGTTCAATTGAGAAATCAGCCAACTGCTTAGGGAAAAGAGAAATGTGTACCGTCAATCGAAGGAATTGGGTTTAACTATCACGAGTGACCTCAAGTTCTCAAAACAGTGGGTAGATGTGGATAAGAAAGCCCAAAAGATGTTAGGGTATATAAAGCGACAGTTTAGATATCGGAACAAGGAAATAATACTGTGTATGTACAGATCCCCTCGTCCGACCGCACCTGGAGTATGCCGTACAATTTTGGAGTCCTTCATTTAGAAATGACATCGCGAGATTGGAACGCGTACAAGCCAGGGCAAACAAACTGATTCCCTCTATCAGACATAAAAGTTACGAAGATAGATTAAGGGAATTAGATATGTTCTGGCTGGAGACCCGGAGACTACGTGATCAGCTAATCGAAGTGTTTAAAGTACTTCGAGGCTTTGACATACTGGACTACGGGGATATTTTCAAGCTCTTCGAGGGGAGAACAATAAATCACAGCTTTAAACTTGAACTGAAGCAATACCACCGTGATCTGTGTGGGAAATTCTTCACTTACAGAATCTGCGGTAGTTGGAATGCACGTCCGACGGAAGTTGTCAACAGTAAATCTGTTGACCAGTTCAAGTCAAGACTAGATAAAGTCTTGCGTAATCGCCGTTAAGATCCTCGCGAGTGATTTTCGAGGTTGCCAACGGATACCTTCGAGAATTGCGCCAAAATTACCCCCCTTGTATGGACCGTAAGGTCTTCGAGGGTACTTATTTGCTTGTAGCTCCTTGTAGCTCTCTCTCTCTCTCTCTCAAGTAGAGGGAGAGGTGACGCCTCCTTGTCGCGGGAAGAGAGCTTGTGTGTACCTTTGACTTTTCGAGCTATGTCGGCGGGAGTACCTATCTTCTGGGTACCCCTGGTAGGGCTTCCCTTGTCGATTTGGTCGAAAACGAGGTTCCAGACTAAGTGCATCCTTCTTTCCTTCCTTTTTATTCTCTCTCCTTCTCCTTTTTAACCTTTCTCCTATCTCTTCCACTTATAAAAAAGCCTACTCCTATCCTGTCACTCTTACCCTTTTTTCCCTCTATCTACATATAAGGACCTGGTAGCTACCTCATGCGTCAGAAGAGAGGCTTTGGAACCTCTATAACCAACGCCAATCGACGCTCACTGGTTGCGAGAGACTAGGGCTAGATGTGTCCTAGGCGTTGGGGTACGATGAATGGGATGAGGTTAGTGCCACGTTAACCCCTTCTCTGGCGCGTAATTATTGACCATTCCCAGTGACCGTTGAGGGGTGCCTGTGGTAGCAATTATCCGAGGTGACGGGCCTTGTTTCCAGGTTGGTTGCCAGACCAACACAAAGCCTTGGGTCGAGTCTCTTAGTGTGGTGGGATATCCATTGAACGCTGCTCCGGGATCTTGGCCCTCGTGAAGAAAACTAGTAGGAGTTTAGTACGGAGCGTGCTCCGTTGTCCATCTGGTGAGAAATCGATGGCCCCTTTGGGGACCGTCAGTGCTGCTTGGTTAAGAGCCACGGCACACCGAGGTTTGACGACTCGGTCGGACGAACAGCAGCACATGGAGCGCGCCTTCTGAAAAATCCGAAACCTGTCTGATGGATAGGCGGGAGCGACTTACGCGGGGATAACTCACCAACCCCCTTTTTTACTATTGATTGGTCGCAAAGCTTCTACTATCATAAACTGTTAAAAATGACCGGCAAGAAAGGACCAGGAGCACTCAAATACACGTGCGCAATATGCCAGATAGATAAGTGGTGCGTGGACTTTCCGGAGGGGTGTTATTCAAAATTTCACCCGGTCAGTTCCTGCACTGACCTCATTCTAAACGGCCAAATTGGAGAGTTAAAAGTAACATGCAGGGATTCCGAGGAGAGGTGTAGGAAGTTGGAGGAGAAAATAAACAGCCTGGAATTGGAACACGCTGGACTGATCCACAGGCTCGGTATCAGGATAACAGAGCTAACCTCAGGCCCTGTAGTAAACAATGCACCTGCAGTATTACCCCCAGAGCTAGGTCCGCATGCTACGAATAAACAAGCAAAGAAAAAGAAAAAGAAGGGAAAGAAACAGGAAGAAGAGAAAGTTGAAACATAAGATAAAGCAGAAGCAGAAGAAGAGAAAGTTGAACAGAAAATAAAGTAGAAGCATAAGAAGTAAAGGTATAAACAGAAGAGTATATAACAAATTAAGATAGGGGAGAAAACATCAATAAGAAAAGGAATAAGAAGAAAAAAGAAGAGCAAGAAAAATAAGATGGAGAAGGGGGAACCGAGAGTTCGCTTCCGGAAGGAAATCCTCAAACCTCTGCATGGAAATGTCCGAGGGTTACCCTTGTAGGCGATTCCCAAGCACGATGTTTTCAGCCCCTGTTAGCGGCCCGACTTCGCAATAGTGTGAAGGTATTCTGCCAGCCAGGACGGGGAAACCACCACATCAGGGTAGAGGCTGAGAAATCTAAGATCTCCAAGAATTCAGTCGTTGCCTTGATGGTGAGTGGAAATGATTTCTACCTCCAAGGAGGCAAAGTAAGCCCCAGTGAGAAAATTCTCAGCACGGTCATGGGAGCTGTGGACGACTGTGGATTGAAAACTCGCAGACGGGTCGTTGTAGAGATGCTCCCAAGAAGAGGTCCTAGCCGGGCAGCTGACTCAAGGAACGTGACCTTGAACTAGAGCCTGGCTGACCTCTGTATGGCTGAGGGCGTCTTCTTTCTGGACCCTTACCGCACCTTTTACGGTCGAAACGACCTCTACCAAAGGGACGGAGTGCACCTTGAATTGAAAGGCTGTACTCTGTAACTTAATCCAGGATGTCATGGAGTGGACGTAGACGAGCGTCCAACCCAGAGTGAACGACCTTCTTAGATGTGGCAAAGAGGGGTAGTATCAGACAAAAGAAACCGGAAAACGGAAGAGCGTAGGGGTCCTACATTGGGGGACTCCCTCAAAGTTCTTCTGTTTAATGCCAGGTCAATTAGGAATAAGTATCTTGAGCTCCGTTGCCTCGTAACACAGAAGAACCTGAGATGGTGGGCATAACGGAGTCGTAGATAAAAACCTCAAGCCGAGATTTAGAAAGTGAATTTACGATTCCCGGTTACTCTGTCTTCCTGAAAGATAGGCCAGACAGAGAAGGTGACGGTGTGATGTTGTATATCAAGGATACTCTCAACTCGACGGAATACAACATCATATCCGACCATGAACTACTAGGTGTTGACCAAGGGATAGGTGTTATCAGATACAGAACCCTGTTGAATAAACAGACCACCTGCCCAACTCTTAGAACAGGACAGGAGTTTGTACTAGCTGTTGGGCGAACTTGTAAAAACAGTGTGTGTATCACCATAGGTGACTTCAATACCTATGTTGACTGGGAAACGAGATAACCCTATGGCGCATTTTTAAAACCACATTCATGAGTCTTCAATAGCGTTTCATCCCTCTGAAATGCCCCCGTAGGTCTTTTGTAAAGAGAATCCCAAGGAGTTCTTTGGATATGTAAACAGCCGTAAACCAATCCATCGAACGATTGGCACTTTGAGGAATGAGGAGGGGACATTAAAGCCCTCAGCTGCAGAAAATACTAACCTCCTTAACGACTACTTCTCTTGGGTGTTTACTAAAGAGTGTGGTCCCATCCCTCAGCCAACGGATTTTTCCTCGGGGGGGAAAAGCTGGAGGATTTGGACTTCACCGAAGGAGAAATCAAAAAGAAGATCACTGACCTAATGACGAATAAGTCACCTGGCCCGGATGGGTTTCTACCTAAAGTGTTAAAAGAAATGCGTGATCAAGTGTCACGACACCTGAGCGCAATTTTCAACATGTCAATCCAAACCGAATACGTTCCTAGAGATTGGCGTGAATCGGAGGTGACTCCTATCTTCAAGAAAGGACACTGTAGCCAACTGTCAAACAACCGACCTATCAATCTGACTTCGATAGTCGGTAAACTCATGAAAAGCATCATGATGGACAAAATGACGTCGCATTTAGAGTCATAGCTGTTACAGAGGAAATCCCAGCACGGCTTCCGAAGGCAACGATCATGCCTGACGAACCTTGTAGAATTCTTCCAAAGACTTTCAGAAAGCCTTTGATAAGGTACCACACCGCCGCCTTCTCCGGAAAGTGCGAGCATTTGGAATAGATGGAAAAGTAGCCGGCTAGTTAGAGAACTGGCTAACTGGCAGACGGCAAGGGGTGGTGGTGAATAAACAAGCTTCTGAGTGGGGTGCCCGATACTAGCGGTGTTCCTCAAGTTTTTATCCTGGGTTCACTACTGTTCATAATCTAAGTCAACGACATGGACGGTAACATGGTTTCCAAGATTTGGTATGAACGTTTCAAAGGATGGAAATACTGCCCGCGTGCAAGATGATCTTCGACAGATTGGGGAGTGGTATGATACGTGGCAAATGCCTTTCAACGTAAACAAATGCAAAGTGATGCATATCGGCCACCGAAATCCCCAATCACCCTATATCCTTAAGGGCACTGCTCTTTAATCCCCCCCCGTATGTGGCGCGGCGATTTGTCATCCTGGCCACCGTGCTGACGGGATTCAGCACCCTGCCCGAACCAGCTTAGCCTCTTCTCCTTCTTTCAGACAGCCTGTATTTCTCTCCTACTTCGACGCTTTTCATACAACCTCTCCCACAACTTTCTCTGGTCAGCATCTAATTTCACAGGGTAGATGCTGACGTTCTCAGCCAACCGTCCCGGATCGGGGCTGAGGGGCGTGGAGACAATGTTTCCTAACCCCTGACCTCCTGTTCGGAATGGTTTTTTTTAACAACCTGCTTCATCCCCACCCATACCTTCCTTACATCCTTTTTCCTTTCCTCTTCCCCATCTATCAATTTTACGACGTGTCCAAGTAGGAGCCGCCATGCCGATGGACTGCCAGGCTACCGAAGCGGGAGGGGTGGTCCTGAATGGTGGCGCCTGGCTCTGCCAGGCCTGTAGGCGCCCCTTGCAGGGCGGGCTACTGCGAGGGGTGATTAGCTATTGCATCCCGTTGTAAATTTAGGATCTCCATGCATAATGAGAAAATTCAAAATCTCCCCTTAATTTTCCCTTGTTCATCAACGGAGCCGCCCTCGGGCAGCTCTAAAGAAAAAATGGAGGTACCCCCTCTGTGCTTGCGCAGGGGACCCTCCATATTTCTCTAACCGGAGAGAAGGATTACTCCTCTCCTTCGACTAAGGGTGTAGGGGACTCTTCCTCACCCCCTTCTCCGGAGGTTCTTTCGGGCACCTCCCTTTTTCCAGCGGCAGTAACACCTTTTCTTTTCAAGGGGCCTTCTAAGAAGCCAGCAGGCAGCTCATAGCCGACCGCTCGCCAGTCAAGCGGCTCGGTAGGGCAAACCGCCTTAGGGCGAAGAGGGAAGACAGGCCCCTTTGGTTGCTTCCCTCAAAAGACCTGCTGGCAAGAATATTGAACCTTGCCGGGATCAAGGCCTGTGCCTTCACACACATGACTAGTGACGCTGCCAACGGGACTTGCGATGTCCTGGGAGGGGATGGCCAAATGGTGTTTCCTCCTCAGACAGACATGGTCCTTAAGGCAACCCAGCTTCAGACGGTAGGGCCTTCCATAGAAGAGAATCTGGGCTCGGCGCCAAGCACCAAACCCGAATCCGCCTCTATGCAAGGTCCTTCTCAAAAGGCGTGGGTTTCCAAGGCAGTACGAGGATGGGAGGGATCTCCTCCAAACGGTGCCCCTGCGACTACCAGGAACTTATCCAACTCGGAGAAGGACCTGGCTGAGGCCGGTCCATCTGGCGTAGGGGCACCTGCCGTCGGAGGGAAGAAGCGGGTTCATTCCCCGCCCTCCTCTCCTAAAAAGAAAAAAAATAAGAAAAAGACTGGTGGCTCCTCTTTATCCGCGGGGGCTGCGGTGACGCATGGGTCTGTTGCTACGGTAAGCGACCACGTCAAGATAGGCACATCCGGCCCCTCTACCCCCCTCCCCCGGGTGCGGAGCCCCTGACTAAGACTAAAAGTCCGCAGGGCGGAGCTTCGATAACATCGGGGCACCTCATTCAGAGGTTACCTGGAGTTTTCGAGCCCGATGGCTTCAAACGATTACTTGTTATTCGCTCCACTGATGGCAGCATATTGGCCAAGGGCAACATGATCCATCAGAGGAGAGCACTATCTAGTGCAATTGGTAGAGAGCCGAAGGTGACCCGTTTCTCGGACGGGAGCACTCAGGCGAATGCGGCGGATCGCTCCGAGCCGGCCAAGATAAGTGCTCTTCGGACACTTGATGGCACCCTGGTGAGTGTGTCGCCGCACTCTACCATGAACTTTGTGAAAGGAGTACTTTATGTGAGAAACTCGTTGACAACTCCATAGAGGACATGACCTTAGATCTTGGCGAACATGGGGCGGTCAAGGTCGAACGTGTGATGAGAAAACAGGGAGGGGCCTCGAGACCCACACCTACACTCTCCGTCACGTTCAACTGTGACAAGCTCCTCGAATCGTTGTGTGCGTAAAGGCATTCGTGCCACTGCCTAGGCGATGCTATTACTGTCACAGATTCGGCCATACGAATCGTTTTTGTAGACGTGCAAATTCGGGGTCACCCGAAGTCTGTGTAAATTTCTCCAAGGCCGCACACGATAAGTCCAAATCGTGTGTGGCCAAGAGTGTGTCAATTGCGGAAAAGCGAACCCTGCTTCTTCGAAGCAATGTGGTGCTTATCTCCTTGAGAAAGAAATCCTGGCTGTTCAGACCCGGGATCGACACTCATTCCGCGAGGTTAAGGACTTGATCCTGTCGCGCCTGGCTCTGCCTGGGACGCCTTATGCATCAATAGTTAGAAAGGCACCCTCTGCTCCTGGCCCATCCAGGCCAACAAGCACGGTTGTTTCTGCGCCCATTTGGAGCCCTCCTGCGGGTTCTACTTAACCCGGGCGCTCAGCTGGTAAAGCTGGTGGCAAAAATGGTTCACACTAAGCCCCGGCTAAAACCAGGGCTCCCCCCCCCCTTCCCCAACGTGACCGTTTTACATAAGGCGAAAAGGCCACGCGCCTCCACCGAGTCGTTAGACACACATGAGGCAAAACCCTTGAAGTTGGTCACCAGGCCATCTTCCGGGGTTCCTAAAGCTGTCCCCCGAAAGGAGTAATGCAATATAGGAGCTTCGGCTCCTTCGCCCACGCCTATTGGTGGGCTGAGTGGCTCTGAGACGGTGGTTCCTCGAAACGTGGGCCACCTCGCCTCCGAAGCCACAACACCCGCCTAAGGTTTCGAGGTGGAGGGAGGAAAAGACTCGCATGATGAGCCCAACCTCCCCCAATAAGTCCTTGAAGGCGACAGCGCCTTCAGCGGTATGTCCGGGCAACAGTGCCCGGGGTTCTGCCTCCAGGAAGCGTACGGCGATTCCCGTGAGGTTCTTCTGTTCAAAGAGAGCCCCCGCGTCTCCTGCGAGCTAGGCCTGGAGGGCATGTTCCTACAATGGAATTGCCGTGGACTCCGGGCCAACTGGGAGGAGCTGCATAGTCTCGTCTCTTCTTGTTCGCCGTTAGCCTTTCTTTTTTGCAGGAGACCATGCTTGGCTGCCCGCCCTCCTGGGGTATAAGGGTCTTGCGACCTCACCACCACGAGATGTCTCCGTTCTTCCTATCACTTTAGATACCTCCTTTCAGACAGTGGCTGTGCAGCTTCACCTGGATAGGAGGTATACTAACATTTCTGCGTACATTTCACCGTCAGCTGACTTCGACGCGGGGGAATTCCGCCGCGTCGTTGCACGGTTGCCGAGGACCTTTCTGTTGCTGGGAGATCTGAACGGCAGGCATCCTCTCTGGGGGGATTACTCAATAAATCCCAGGGGACAAGTCTTTGCAGATCTGATCAAAGAGCTTGAGATAGGTATCCTAAATGGGGATGATTTTACGCTTCAAATTCTTGCCTTGATCTATTTTTGTGCTCTTCGGATGTACAGCCTGATTTTGATTGGGGAACTTGGTCGATGAGCTACATAGTAGTGATCAATTTCTCATTCAAATGTCATTTTCTGGACAACTGCCGCCTGAGAGCACACCTCGGGGGTGCTTTGCGCGGGCGCTGTGGCCTGCATTTCAGGAAATGACTGAATTCTCTATCTCAGTCGAGGAGCTTGGGTCGGTAGATAAGGCCGTTGAGTTCTTCTCCGGCAACCTCATCGCCGCGGGCCTGACTACTATTCCCAGTACTTCTCGCCGTTTTGCACGCCGACCAATCCCATGGTGATCGGCCGAGTGTGAAACAGCTCTCAAACAGAAGCATTATGCCTACATGCGCTATAAGCGCCGCCAGAACGATTTCATTGTCGGTGAATTTCGTCAGGCTAAGGCTAGGTTCTGGTATATTTCGAAGAACGCCCGCCGCTCTTCTTGGCGGGCATACGTCTCTAATTAACGGGAAAGATCCCTCTAGCAGAGGTGTGGAATTAAGTCAAAAGGATTCGGGGCAAGATCTCACAGGACCCACCTTCCCTTCTCCAGGAGAATGGGACCGCAATCTCTGACCACGTGTCTGTGGCGGAATCCTTTGCGACCGCATTCTCCGCATTCTCTAGACGGGATGCTGCTCCGCCAGCATTCAATGCACGTCATGATGTCAAGGAAGGCCGCCGGTTGGACTTTACCTTCAAAAGTGAAGAACCCTTCAACGCCAGGTTTACTGGGAGTGAGTTGTGCTCCGCTTTTGCTTCGTGCGCGGACACCTCCCATGGTCCGCACGATGTCCCGTACGCCATGCTTCGACACCTGGGTGAGCGAGGCATCGCCTTTCTCTTAGACTTGTTCAACAGGATCTGGGTGGAGGGTCTCATCCCAGATTCCTGGCGAATCGCTACTGTGCTAACTTTTTGCAAACCGGGGAGAGATCACTCTACTCCAGCCGGATTCCGCCCAATCTCTCTAACCTCTTACGTGTGCAAGTTGATGGAGAATTTGGTAAATGTTAGATTAGCCTTTTTCCTGGACAGCGGACGCCATCTGTCTTCTTCACGGTGTGGCTTCCGCAAGTTACACTCCACGTCGGATGCTCTGCTCCGACTAGAAAATGCCGTCTGCGAGGTTTTCCTTCATAGACAGCAATACGCCACGGTTTTTTCGATCTGAAGAAGGCCTATAGAACCGCATTGCGATACGGTATCATGGAGACTCTCCACACGATGGGGGCGAGGAGACACCTCCCAATGTTTATATCTGAATTTTGCGATACCGGAACCCTCTCCGTTTCAAATGAGCAGAAAGAGGGTGTTGCACAAGAAAGTGTTCTCAGTGTCGCACTCTTTACCCTGAGCATCAACGGCATCACCTCGGTGCTGCCGGAAGATGTTCTCGCTACGCTCTACGTGGACGAGCTTTCCATCTCTTTTAGCGCGGCCCAGATGCCAACTCTGGAGCGTCGACTCCAACAGGCCATGAACCGTTTCTATCGCTATGCCGAAGCTCACAGGTCTCGGTTTTCTTTAGCCAAGACTAAGGTGGTGCACTTCTGCCGCCATCCACGGCTCCACCTCGACACAGATTTGTTTCTTAATGGGGTGCGCCTGGAAGTGGTTGAATCGCACCGTTTCTTTAGTCTTGTATTTTACCTACGCCTCACCCGGGAGGCTCATATTCGCAGCATTAGGTTCTCTTGTACCAGCGCCATGGATATTCTCCGTTCCGTGACGTTCAGCACTTGGAAGGCTGATAGGGCTACTGTTTTCCTGTTTTATCGCTCCTTTGTTCGTTCGAAGCTCGACTACGGATGCGAGTTTTATGCATCCGCAACTGCGCGTTTATTGCGGAAGGTGGACTCGATCCACCACACCGGCCTTCGCCTCGCGACTGGTGCCTTCCACACTTCCCTCATTGATAGCCTGTTGGTCGATGCTGGGAAGATGCAACTCGCACTACGCCGCGTACAGTGCATCACTCGCCTGTACGCGCGAGCCCGGCGCCTTCCTCAGTTGCCAACAGCTCTCACTGCATCCGCAGCTGATCTTGACGGTGTCTATGCCCCCGAGAGACGCCAGTCATACCCTAAGACCTTTGGGTTTACGGCCAGCAAACTCCTTCGAGAGCTAGGTATAGATCTCAGGCCGGTGGCGCCCCTGGTTCTGTCCAGGACGCCACCCTGGAGGGTACCACATTTGGCTATTTGTCGCCACGCCTCTACTCCCGAAGCTTGTACAGCGCCAGAAGTATTGCGTTCGACCTTTTTGGAGCACACCTGGTGTCACGCTGGAACCGTGCCAGTGTATACGGATGGCTCCAAGTCCGAAAAGGGGGTCGGCTTCAACGCCGTATCTCTCCTGTCGGAAGTCCACGGGGCTCTGCCCGGCGCTGCATCTGTCTTCACGGCCGAGCTGGTGGCAATACATCACTCGGTACGGGAGATTACGCGACATACCCGGTTCGGAGACCGGATTGTGATCTATAGCTACTCACAAAGTGCCCTGAGTGCTCTCGAGGCTATGGAATCTCCGCATCCCCTGGTTCGCGATATCCGTGACGCTACGGTTTTGGCGAACCTGGCGGATGTCGAGATTATCTTCTGCTGGGTTCCTGGACATTTAGGAATTGTCGGGAATGAGTGCGCCGATAAGGGCGCCAAAGAGTCCGCGAGGACTCTGCGACCGGACCAGCTTTTCGCTCTTCATCATACCGACAACATGCAGGAATACGGGCAGCTCTCCGGACTGCTTGGCAAAGAAGATGGGAGAGGGTCCAATGGAACTTAAAGTTGCATGCCATTGCACCGCGACTGTTCCCATGGGCCTATCCCCCAATGCCACGCCCCCTTTTCCGATTGTTTTCTGTCATCTCCGAATCGGACACACTCGTGTGACGCATCGCTAATTGATGGAGCGCTCGCCTGCGCCCTATTGTGACGACTGCCTCGTCCCCCAGACTGTTTGGCACATTCTTGTCGAATGTCCCAGTCTGGGTGATCTTCGTGCACGTTACCCCTCCCGGTCCCAGGATGAGCGGGGTTGCTACCGCATGTCCTTTGTACTCGGGACGAGTGCGCGCACATTGACTGGTGGACTTGTTGACTTTTGGGGAAAGGCCGGCCTTCTCCCTTTTATTTAACTATTTTTTTTTTTTTTTTGTTTTGTTTTTTGTTGTTTTTTTGTTGGTCGCACGCTCCTGCGGCGGGGAGACGGGGATCTCCCCCAGACGCCGCAGATTGCTTCCTGATTGTTGTGATCTTCCTTTTTTATCATTGTTTTCATATTCGTATTTTAAAGTAGCCTACTGCTAGGCTGTCTTGATTCCGGCGACTTATGCCCAAGTGGGCAGTCGCCAGATAGGCTCCTGAATTAAAAAAAAATTCTTAAATCCACCGACACTGAGAAGGACTTGGGTCTAATAATCACGAGTGACCTCAAGTTCTCGAAACAGTGCATTGAGGTAGAGAAAAAGGCCCAAATGATGCTAGGCTACATAAAGCGCCAGTTTTGATATCGGAACAAGGAGATTGTACTGTGTTTGTACAACTCACTTGTCCAACCGCACCTGGAGTATGCTGTACAATTTGGGAGTCCTTCATTTCGAAAGAACATCGCGAGATTGGAACGCGTGCAAGCCAGGGCAACCAAACTGATTCCCTCTATCAGACATAAAAGTTATGAAGATAGATTAAGGGAATTAGATCTGTTCTCGTTGTAAACCCTTAGACTGCGTGGTCAGCTCATCGAAGTTTTCAAAATACTTCGAGGGTTCGACAATGTTGACTACAGGCATATTTTTCTACTTGTTGAGAGCAGAGCAAGAAATCACGGCTACAAACTTGAACTTAAGCGTTACAACTGCGATCTGTGTGGAAATTTTTCACGTACAGTATCTGCGGTAGTTGGAACGCACTTCCAGTGGAAATTGTCAATAGTGAATCTGTTGACCAGTTCAAGTCAAGACTAGACAAGGTCTTGAAAAATGGCCGTTTAAGGACGTAAAGCATTTGAGCAGAGATGTGCCCGCTCGACTGCTAGTCTAAAGGTACCCTCATTGAAATGACCGTAAGGTCTTCTAGAGTACTTTATTTCTTTGTTACTCTTTGTTACTCTGTCTCTCTCTCACAGGTGTGTTCTTTTATAATTAACGCAGGTTTTTGATCATCTGAAAGATAAGCGACCGCAAAAATCACTCCTGAAGAAGGGTGACCTCAACTTGTCTCACCTAAAGCTAAGAAACTCCAATTCACCCTTCCACTTGAAAAATAGGCGGTGCCAAAAAGAAAAGGGGTTAATATGATGCACAATCTAACCTAACCTAAAGTTAACTTAGGTGTCATGTTCTTTAATTAAACGAATGACATCAGAAGTAAAGCATGCGGAGGGCAACTCAGTTTCCTACACAACGCGAAACTTGATCGGGAATTTATCGCAAGCCACACACACACACACACACACACACACACACACATACATATATATATATATATATATATATATATATATATATATATATATATATATATATATATAAATTTCTAACCTCATAAACTAACAAATGTTACCTCCACTGTGATTCAGACTCTTTCAAACTGTTTTCTCCCTAAGATAAGCGGCCCTAACTTTCACACCTGAAAAGCGACCCCTAAACACTTTGGGGTGCTTATCCTCAGGTAATTCCAGTTTCGTCATAAATCAAAATAAATTAAAAACTACTAAAAAAATGGGATTCAAAGATAAGTACTTCGAAGAAAAAAATAATTATATTTACTTCATTAATTTGTGGAGTACTCATATTTACAAGTAAGAGTGCTTATCTTTCTTAGGTTAGGTTCGGTAAAAAGATAACATAACTTCCATGATCTACTGATATTTAGATATGCTTATCATTTCGCGGTAAAAATTTAGGAGTCGTTGAGACTCTATGTATATTAGTTGAGCTCAAAATCTTACCCATTCTTTAATATATATATCTTGCAAATTATTACAACTACTTTTGAAAAATCAGTTACTAGTATTTCAGATAATAACAATATAACTTAGGGAAGTTTGTATATGAGAGCAATTAAACATAAATACCTTATTTACATTTATATTTTATAGTTTAAGAGAGTCTAATATTTAGTTCTTACACCTTTTGCTTTCATTCATGCCTGAATACGCCGTGGTATGATGCCTTTGATGTATGCTGCACGTGTTTTCGATTCTTCTTCCATCAACTAAACGTCAATAAGCCATTCAATTGATGTTGTTTTATTTGTAATGCCTGTTTTATTTATTTTTCTTTTCGATATTTCCTAAATCTTCCTATTGGTTCCATTTCAGCATAATTTCACGGCCATAACAATGTTTTATCTCACTTAGTGGTGTGACGTGATTCACATCATGCATAAAATATAGCCTTGTACATTCATAAAACCATTCCCTTAGCTGATGAATAAGTCTAAGTTCTCAAAATCCTCTATATTGTTCAGGGCGCATTGTTCCCCTAACTATCTGGAGCCTGCCCATGCATTGGCCACTGATTACAGACCAAAAGACCAAACTATGATTTGGTTTGAGCTTTAGGCTATTTACGATACAGTTTTCGCTGTCTTCTCCAACTCTTCTTAGAACACCTCAGACTTGCAATCCATGACTTCAGTTGTTTATAACTGCTTTTCTAGTTATTTACTATGCATTTCCTTAATTTCTTCTCATCTCTTGTATTAAAAGCCTATTTCTACCACAATTACGTTAACATTTAGTCTTCCCCTCTCTTAACTACGCTGTCACGTCTAAACACAAGGCTTAGAAATGTTAAGTATTTTCACTATTTTTTTCTTTGAGAATGATTACTTTAAGTTATTAAAACAGTTAAGTTGTGGAGTTTTACAGGTTTAAGATCACATGCTTTCTCCATGGTGTTATTTAATGGAACCAACTACTACAGGTGGTACTAACACAAAAAAATAGCATAATATTGCACTATAATATTATGCTTAAAATATAATATACACAGTAATTTTACTAAAATGTGCATTATATTAAAATATTGAGCAGAGAAAACACCTTTATAGGAGAATTGATTCAATAACCTAACATTTTCTACCTTCACCCCGATAGCTACCATAACTTTTCTTCCGCGGCCATTAGGGAGTCTAATCCGACGTATACTGCCCACATTTATAGCAATAATTAGAGGAGATATATACACACAGATTTATAAATTGAATTTTCAAAGGTGGTACGAATAATTTGGTGAGGGATGGTATTAATGGGTTGTTTATATTATACAAGATTGTATACAAAGTTTTTTCCGATAAAAACCACTAAAAATATCGAAACATAATTATTCTTCAGTGGTAGAAAGTCTGTAGCGTCCAATTGGAAGGTGGAGTTGAGCCAACAAAGAACTTTACAAATGAGCACCTCGGTGGCCCTATAAAATCTTAAAATTTGGCACACAAATCGAACATTGAAATAATATGCCAACTTGTAACATTAATTAATGTAAAACAAAGCAAATACTTGTAAATAATGATAAATTGCAATTTAATATGTATCAATGCAAAGAAGAATATTTTTCAATGATGCAAGTGAAATCGTTGTGATCCCACGCGAATATACAAACATACACACATTAGGAAACAGATGTGGCCCATGGTCTGGCTACAGAGATAACGAAGATAGTGGAAAACATCTTTGCACACATAGAACGGAATCTAATCTGATCCGCCAGAGTTTACATGAACCCGTGAAAAGACGAAATCAATCTTGCTATGGATGTCGGCTTGATAAAGCCCGGTCAGGTTTTCAAATTCAAATACTCTTTTGGTGCACACGTGCCTACGCTGAACATGCACACACTATTTGACCATATAAACTCACCCCAGTAGTCTTAGTAGAGAACGCACGCACATAACTTTGATCCAATAAGCTCCGCCCCACGTTCAGATTAAGAGAAGAGAAGTCACGCTCATTTAATTGGCGTTATTATAAATAAGCTGACAGAAACATTCTTATGATTATTCTCATTCTGACTCATATATTATTATTATTATTAGTATCACTTTCAAGTCAACCACCCACACTCAGACAGCAAGGTCGTCACAAGAACAGCCTCTAGCCTAAACATTAAGTATGCCTTGTCACCGGTTATGGGGTGGTTCTCTCCCAAGGAGGTAGACTCCATTACTGATGACCCCTCGAAGGATAAAGAAGAAGAATACTGACGAATTCTCCATCAAAAAATAAAGATTCTGCCTTAGGCCGGTACCCCCTTTACCCCTATAAACTAATGAATCCTTCGACGCACAAGAGGTAACCGAAAATATGAACTCGTCGGAACAACAAAAGGCAGAGCAGGGAGAAGCAAAATTCGCCAATGTATCAATGCAAAGAAGAATATTTTTCAATGATGCAATTGAAATCGTTGTGATCCCACGCAAATATACAAACAGCTCAAGAAACAGTAGGCCTGGCGAACTCCATCACTGTCGACATCACTTTCAACGAAGCGACCGATAGAATGGTAAGAAGCTCAGTTTATTTCTACGCACCGGACCAGTGCAGGCAACCTGGATGAGCTACGGTAAACCGCTACAGGTGAACGTAGGTGGAGACCCAACCCGGCAAAAGTTTGTCCAGTCTCCACATACGAACACAGCGTCTATCATCGCAGCTCAAATAGGACAACGCTGGATCAAGGGAGAAGCATCGGACGAACCCATGCCATACGTTCTGGTAAAGTTTTTCAAAATTAATAATAGCAATCGTAAAAGGCTTTCGGATAATAATAATGTGTATAAAATTTCCAGTGCAGACTAGGTTAACATCGTAAATTCAGTGCTTATTAAGTTTAAAATGTAAAAATGATGAAAGTCCAGTGTCTGGTAGTGGGAAGAGTACATTAATTTTAGTAGAAAGAGCCAAGTGTATAAATTCTGTAAAATTATTAATTTAAAGATAACCCAGGATTAAGTGTACAAAGTATGTAGAATTATTAGTTTAAAGCTAAGTCCATATTAATTTTAAAATCCGTGTATATATTAATTTAGAGTTATCTCGTATTCTTAGTTTCGTCTGGTTAAAAGAAAAGTAGCGTGGAGCGTACACAAATTAATGTATATAAAAGAAGAAAAAAAAGAAATATGTTTTGTTCGCAGATTAAGATATGCAGCTTGGACATCCGAACCCCCAAAGGTTAACACACTTTGCATCACATGGTTTAAACAAAGACTCTTAGGATTGCTGCCAGTTTAAAATTCATGTTTTGCAACCAAGCACAACAAAATGAAATAAGAAAGTAGATATGTATAAAGTTGTGGTGCGCGTGCACAAATCTGTAAATGTTAACAATAATAAAGTAGTGGCGCGCACACACACACAAGTAGACGAATTTTGTTCGCATTAAAGAGCTGCATTTCCCATCTCCGAACGCTCCAGAGAACCGCTAAATACAATGCGTAATTATGGATATAAAAATAAGTAAAGTATCGTAAGACTCCATAAGTCTAAAGAATCCAAACTCAAGGTAAAGATGTACTTAAAATAAGAGTTTACCTCTCATTCTTCTCTTTTTAAAACCGGCTGTATTGTAAAATGGGGTGAAATAAAAATATAAGATGTATGCGTTTATTCCATTGCCACGGCCAATTATAAAAAAAAGCAAATTGTTCGCATGCCTCAATATTTTGTACATGTCACTATATAATACTAATGAACTTTCCCCTGTGAACCCAAGTGCATACCATATATTAATATCATAGGGACTACTTAAAAGATAGAAAGATCCCGAAATGATAAGTATGTATATAAACATCAAAGCCATGTAAATAAGGTAACAATTAAATTATTGATGCAACAAATTGAGTACTCCCGAGACAGTGTATTATAAGAAATCAAAGAACCTAAATTTGTAATACTCCGTGGTTTCGAGGGAAAGTCTTTGTGGCGCCCATTTGAAGGTGGAGTAGATCCAACAAGGAAACACAAATAAGCAGCCCGTTGGCCCATGAAATCTTGAAATGGACCATTGAAATAATATCCCATCTTGTAACATTAATTAATGTAAAACAAAGCAAATACTTATAAATAATGTTAAATCGCAATATAATATGTATCAATGCAAAGAAGAATATTTTGTAATGATGCAATTGAAATCGTTGCGATCCCACGTGAATATACAAGCATAAACAGAGTAGGAAACAGATGTGGCCAACGGTCTGACTACAGAGATAAGGAAAAGAGTGAAAATCATCTTTGCACACATAGAACGGAATCTAATCTGACCCGCCAGAGTTTACATGAAGCCGTGAAAAGACAAAAGCAATCTTGCTATGGATGTCAGCTTGATAAAGCCCGGTCAGGTTTTCAAATTCAAATACTCTCTTGGTGCACACGTGCCTATGCTCAACATGCACACTTCATTTGACCATATAAACTCCGACCAGCAGTCTTAGTAGAGAACACACGCACATACCTTTGATCCGATAAGCTCTGCCCCGCGTTCAGATTAAGAGAAAAGAAGTCACGCTCCCTTAATTGGCGTTATTATAAATAAGCTGATAGAAACATTCCCATGATTACTCTTATTCTGATCAGTATATTAGCGTTATTAGTAGTAGTATCACTCGTCCGCACCTCGTCCTCAATCCGTCCTTCCATAGTCCCAACAATCTGACACAGAAGGAGATTTACAAGAAACACTGAGCATTAACACTGATAGTCAGCCAAAGACGTGCGCACACAAACGAACCACGAAAAAATCAACTATTTCACTTACCTGAACTGAGGCAGCTCTAAGCCAAGATTAAAGCTTACAAAACCGCCATTTTTCTTCCAAGTCCTTCCTTTTGCCAAGCAGCAACCAGGTTACCATTTGACCCAGCCTACAAGCAGATTACCCAAAAGAACACTTTAGAGCCACACTAAACTCGACTATAAGGCCGTCTTAGCCACCTAACCCCGACACCCATAAACTGGTAACCCAACCCCCTAAGCCAAAACTTATTCATAGCGTTAAATGAGTCAACCGAATTTCCGTAGCCATGGAGACATAATTTCAAGTGTATCTGCGTGTATTCACCGGACAAAACTTTGTATACAATCCAATAATTTAATATATGTTTTTCAGATAATTCTAAAGAGCAAGTAGATAAGTTATTCCACTTTACTGTCATTCCACATTTTTTTATATTCTGCAGAGCGTCGCGTACATAGCCATTTTGCGTAATTAGCAAGAAGTAATTGAAGCCCCGATTGGTTTGCAGAGAACTCATCAACTGGGATAAATTACGAATCCGGGAAAACTTTCTTTTAATTAATAATAATGACGCGGAAATCAACAAGAACACCTCCGCCAGGTTCGAAAAATAACAGCTAAGAAAATGGTGAAATCCAAAGTGAAAAGGTCTGAAAATGACTTTTGCATCCAGGAGGCCTCTCCACGATTTCGTTAAATAGGAAATTATTTATCTGTTTACGACTATAAACGAGTATGGCACTTTAGATTTGGAAGCCATTCGGAAATTTTAAAAGACATGGATTTGAAAAGTAAACAATTTGTACACAAAAATCGTGAAAAAATTACATAGGCGAAGATATTTAGGAAAAAAAATAAACTGACCTCAAACATGCAAAAGTGAGTTTTGGCCCTGTCACGACGAGAAAAAGGAGAAGTATACCTCCTTTGAATGTTTAAAAGAATTGTTTTGAGCGCAGCGAACACATGGACACAAAGAAAAAAAGAATCGGTTTAACGAGGATGTGTGTTTTTCTGTATCCGTCTTAATACTTTTTCAAACTCTTACTTTTATTTAATTTTTAACTTATTTCCTTGACGTCGTTTTAGCGAATAATTTTCACTGTTTCTACTTGATTTAATAAAAGCATTGTAAGAACGAAAGATATTTTTTCTACGTAACAGGGGAAAAAATTACTCAAGGGGTTATCTCTATTTGCTGAGGATTTGCAGACATCACCTTAAATAGGAGCCACAGCGGTGCGAGGGCGTCCCAAGGGAATATTGGACGCGGCTTAAGCAAATATGAACCTTGATAATTTCGGGCATCGACGAGGCGAAAGGGAATTAAGCGAGATTCCCAAAGGATATCGGGCGCAGCTTAAGCAAACATGAACCTTGATAATTTTGGGGCATCGACGAGGCGAACGGGAAATAAGAGAAATTCTCTTCTACCACAAAAGGGAAAGAAGGACACGGCTGTCACCTGGGAGCGGGACAGCGTTATCAAAATGGGAGGAAGATGGGGATAAAGCACCCCAAATTAAACACAGCTGCGCTGGTGGGTTTCGACCAGAGAAATTATGTGTGATAACGGCGTATTGTATCGCATTCATCTACAATTTTGACAATTTGCCTGATCATTAAACTACCTCCACTCTTTTTATGGTTAGGTTAGGTTTGATTATGTCTGGAGAATGCGATACACTCTGACGTCATATTTTGACATCACAACGAGTATAAATTTATTTCATTATCCAGAGTAATATATTATTTAACTTTGCAAATTTTCAAAATAATTACTGATTTTTTTTTAGGTTTTTGACAATGACCATGTTTGTTATTTTAATTATTCAAACATTTAAAAAAATTAAACTTCTAAAAATAAATATGATTATAGAATGTTTTGGAATTTTTAAAAACCCCAAAAAATGTAAGGTTCAGAAAAATATTGAGAAAATCTATTAAGATTATGGCATGGCTGTTCTTTTTTGTGTTTTTTCGTATATTCGAAGATTTTATCGAAGTTGATTCTAAAATAAATTTTTCTATTTTAATCTTTAACTCGAAGAAATATCTTCTGGGCCGGTAAAATCAAGCAAACCAATATAAATTATTATATAAAATTTAGATCGGAAAAACATCTCAGCGAGTTGTTTTTTCTGTATTTCAAAAGATTTCCGATAAAAGGTTTTTTCTTGCCTTTAAGCCTAGAATATAGGCATGGATCTGAAAAAAAATAGACCAAGAGTAAATTATTAGGAGATATGTGCTGGAAACTTTATTTAAAATAATAGACCAAAAGTACGTTGCCAGAACCGGATAAGCCGTAGGCTACATACCAAAAATCTACTTGCGAAGCACAAGCTAATCATATAAGGCGTACCGCAGGCTCAGCTTGTCTTTCTATATAATATAGATTTTGCCAATTCACGTGATATATAATGTAGGGGAATCGTCACTTCTCCTACCCCCCCCCCCCCCCTCGTTCACTCGTGGTGCAGTCACAAGGCGGTTACCGCAAAGACATCCGGCCGAAGGCATCGGCGGGTCCCGCGCTTAACCGCAGCGTCGCACTACTCGGGTCCATTAAAGACCTAAAGGTCAAAATGCAAGATCTCCCCCAGGAGAGTGAGATCCAGTTTCACGTCAAATAAGAAATTGGAGAGGTGTTTCTCCCAAGCTCGAAGGCTAACGAGGAGCCGATGTAAGACTCGGTGGGAAAAACCATTGGGCATAAGAGCTCTCCTGGGGCCGTCCTCAATACCCTCTCCCCCCCTTACCACTCCCCCAGTGGGGTGACAAGGTATAAATGAGGAACACTAAGGAAAATCGAGGTAGTATACGTCAGACTCCAAGTGGCGAAGTCCTCGATTAAAACCGAGCTACCTAGACTGGATTGGTAGTGTACTTGGCTCGCCAGACCAAGAAGTACCCTGCAAGAGAGGCAGGGCTACTTACCTTAAGGGGCTAAGAAGAAGCTCATCCTTGAGCTAGTCCCTGGTTATCAAACCGGACGCTAAGTTAACTTTGTTAAGTTCAACTTACTCTCGCCAGAGAAACTCCTCATATCCTGGTGCACCTTAAACACCAGGGCTATTCCTCGTCCTTGAGGAATTAAGAAAAGAAGAATGAAAAGGCTCCCCCTCGAGCTAGTTACTCGGTGGCCACACCGAACTCATAAGTTAACTTGGGTGAGGAACTAAGTTCAACTTATTCTCGTCAGAGAGACTCCTTATTTTCTGGTGCATCTTAAACACCAGGGCTATTCCTCGTCCTTGAGGAATTAAGAAAAGAAGAGGAAAAGGCTCTTCCTCGAGCCCGTTACTCGGTGGCCACACCAAACTCATAAGTTAACTTGGTGAGAAACCAAGCTCAACTGGTTCTCGTCAGAGAAACCCCCCTCCGTTAGACTCGCCCTTGAGGGAGACTGGAACTAAGAAGAAGCTCATCCTCGATCTAGTTCCTGGTTACCAAACCGAACTTTAAGTAACTTATTCTCGTCAGAGAAACCCCGTCTCATCGATCCTCGCCCTCGAAGAAGACCCTCCCCCAGTTCAGTCCTCGTCCATGAGGAATTAAGTAACGAAGGAGAAAAGCTTCCCCTCGAGCTCGTTACTCGGTGGTCACACCGCACTCCAAGTTAACTTGATTTAAGAACCAAGTTCGACTCACTCTCGCCAGAGAGACCACGACTACCTTGGTGTTGCATAAAGCACCGTAATTGTTCTCGTCCGTGAAGAACACGTCCCCCCGGAATACCGTGTAGACCCCCCAGCTGCTACCCTCGCCAAAACGACCGTGTGATCTCGCCCATCTACATCTGGCCAGACGGCACGCGTCGTGAGTCAATAACATTCCTGAGGCCTTTTAAACTCCAGTAGGGACGGTAAGCCTAAATCTTATATTATTGTTGTGTGTAGAGAAATTAACCAATTTTTGAGGGTCAAACTAATTGAAATTAATTCTCGTTATGATAATATTCAGAGTATTGCTGTAGTTAATGTTTAGATGTTGTGCATTTATTGGTTAAAGTTAAAATATAAGTTTATTTGGGGATTATTGTGTGTTTCTCTTATATCCTTACGTGTTTCGGAACGGCTCTGTTCGTTAAGATATTTAGATATCAATATATTAGCACTCTTAGCACTCTTAGAACAAAAAGGGGGGGCATTCTACGACATACAAAAAATGCTATAAAATTACCTTTACAATGTTGTAAAATTCCTTGTTTTTTGTCTAGTAATAAGAAAACGGATGTATTTGATATTTACCTTACATTTTATTGGTTTAATAAATTTTGTTTCGTATTATTAAAATGAGAAAAAGTCGCAAAACAAAATGGTACCTAAATAATTGATTAATTTTAAAATTATCTATTTTTATTTCAATTTCTCCGAAATGGAATAAGCTTTCCGGAGAATTAATATACGAGTAGAGCTATTCGTAAGCTCTATGGTCTCCATGGAAATGCGATTAATTCATTTAACGTTAGGGGTAGGCTAGGTAGAGCTTAAATGGGCTGTCTCTTACTCAAGATTAAATATATTTTGTTTTCTTTAAAAAGAATTATTTATCGGACAAAACTCTGAACAAATCCTGCATTAAGAAATAGGCTTCACTTAACGGCTCTGTCTGTCAATAGTGAAATATTACTTCACTTTTACTCTAATTTCATCCTGCAAGGTGGTATAATGGGCATCAAGTGTATTAATGCTCTAGTTGACATCTAGACGATTGCGTGCCCTTCATGCTCTAACGCCTCAGGTGGATTTGCGACAATATAAAAAGGTTTTCCCTTAAGTACTGTGGCCTTTTTTGTTTATCATTATGGATAAAATCAAACAGCTCTTTGAAGTTATTTATTTTTAAATAATTATTTATTAATTAATTTAATAAGTACTATAATTTCTACCAGTTTCTGCCGTCTCTATTTTTCTACTAGCTTTTCAACACCGTGTTTGCAAAAATCGTTTGACCTTTATTTAAAAAAGGTTTTTAAGGTTGCTTCGACCTCTTCTGTCTTTGATTTCTTCATTCTCTTCAGGTGATTCGCTAAACTCCAAAAAATAGTAATCTGAGCGGATTAGGCCGGGTGAGTATGGAGGGTGACTCATTAGTTCCCTATCGAAATTGTTGTTAAGCTTCTTCTGTATGGTTTCTTTGCGATGGGAGGTCACTTGTTGTCTGGATGAAAGAACACTCCTCTTCTCTTAACTAAAGCTGGTCTTCCTTTTTTTCTTCAAATGCTACCTGTAAACGGTTCAATTGAACGCAGTAATTTCTTTGGGGATTGTTTGATTTGGGTTAAGAAATTTAAAATCAATAAGCTCTTCATATCCCACCAAATGGACAATAGAACCTTCCGTAGATGAGTCCCTTGTTTCAGCTGAAGTGTTGGTTTTTCCTAATAGTAGTCCATTTTCTAGAATGTTTAATATTACTTTTCATAACCCACCGTTCATATCGTGGAACAATCCTACTAACAAAAAAATCTCTTTTTAGTCGACCAAGAACCGATGAACAAATGCGGGTTCTTTGTTGCAAGCGTACCTCTGAGAGGTGGTGATGAATCTATTGTCCCAATCGTAAAACCTCGCCTATCCTTTAAATAAGATGCACATTAAAATGAGTTGCTAGTACTTTTTCAGGCACCTAAGCTCCAAGCTTAGTAGACTACACAAGGATAAAAACAAACCTGCTTTCACTTATTTCTAACCACGAAATAATGATATATAATGTTGCAATACCTTTAGTATGGTATTATATTTTCCACACATTTCCACTTTTCTCATCTTCATTTCTGTTCTCGTAAGCTTTCTGGCGGAGATGCCCTCGTTGATCTTCGAATCATAGTTCTAAGCTAGTAATTAGTTAACTAACTTTCAGCTTTATCGCCCTTCAGGTGCACGAGACATCGTTACAAATGCAACTTTTGCGGCAAGATTTGTTTTTTTTTATCAATAATACTTTTCGTTGGCCTACGTCGTGGTCGAGTGGAAACCCCACGCATAACCCTCGTCGCCGAATACGGGCGCGATTCGGGTTGTCCTCACCACGGTTGCGAGGTAGGGAACCGATGTTCGGATCCCAAGTTAACCTGTAGGGCTCCACAGAGAAAGCCTTCAAAGAGAGGCGAAAATCGTGGGCATTACCCCTACCAAAATGCTTTACATATTGGTGGTGAAAAAGAAAGGAGTCAATAACGGTGGAAAAAAACATACAAAAGGAGTTGAGATCGGTGGTAAACCCCTAAGAAAAAGGATTCCATTCGATGCTAAAATCCCCACCAAAAGGCAGTCCATATTGATAATTAAATAATTAAAGCCCTACTCTATAGTATTGCACTCGATGGTAAAACTCTTAACAAAAGTATTAAATTCAATGGTAAAACCCTTCCAAAAAGAAGTTTACTTCAATAGTTAAACCAATACCTAAAGGAGTGAATATCGGCGGTAAAATACCTACTGAAATAGAGTGCATATCGGTGGTAAAGCCCCTACCGAAATAGAGTGCAAATCTGTGTTACCTTACCAAAAATCACAAATCGTTGGTAAAAAATCTTAACAAAATATTACATTCGAGGGTAAAACCCTTCCAAATGGAGTGTATTTCAATAGTAAAACCCATACTTAAATGAGTGAATATCGCTGGTAAAATACTTACCGAAGATGAGTGCATATCGGTGGTAAAACCCCTACCGAAATAGGGTGCAAATCTGTGTTAACTTACCAAAAATAAAAATCGTTGGTAAAAAATCTTACCTAAAAGGAGTGCATTTAGGTTGTTAAAAAAAACAACCACAAAGTAGTTGCCTCGTTATAATAAAATTATAGGATTTAAAGAAATCATTTGGAGCAGATTGGAAGTTGAGTACCAAAGATCTGTTTAATATATGCATTAGTTTTGTCTCCCAACTTTTAATTAGTGATTAATAAGTAAAATATTCACTACACAGTAAAATATTTATTTTGTCTGCCTGTGAGGAATATTTGGTTTGTGGTGGATTCTGGAAACCAAATGAGCCCAGTTTGAGATAAGAAATGTGCATAAACCACTGGCACTGGTGGCACTACACTGTATGCCAGATGAACTTATCTGCTTGCTTTGATTCGCCTAAATTGCGAATGAATTTAGGATTCGTTTAAACGATAGTTTTTTACTCTACAGGTTTCAAGGAAAGAGATTGGATTTTGTGTTTTATTGCAGAAAAATATATATTATTTAAATATGTGAGTTATTTTAATACATAAAAGACACGTTACTTCAGTGAGAATTGCTACTGAGAATTAAATAGTTTTTCATGCATTTAAATTATTACCTTCACTTAGATACTGTAAAAAATACTGTAATGATATGCGAATTGATATTTTCGCTTTTCACCCTGATTTAAGTTTTGTGAGCGCGCAAATTTAATGCTTTTTAAGTTCGGTGAAGTTAATGGGAACGAGAGCGTAAGACTTGCAGAGCACTTAGGGAAAGTAGGCTTCCATGTGGAGTCTCTGGTCGACCTTGAAGAAAGGAGTGAAGTGGAGAGTTTCGACCCTGAAATGCAGTTAGGATTGTTTACTACCACGCCGCTACCATAGATACCAGTAGGAAGTAAATGCGTTTCGTTTCACAGGAGTCTCTTCAGCGAGTGGAAAGAAGGGATGGTTTGACTCGTCAGAAATCGATCAGAAGTAATTTGAATGAATCTCTCTCGACAAGCTGGTTCGATTATCTCCAAAATTGAGAGATTCTGGTATGTCCCCTATTTTGACAAATGGTCTGTTCCCAACTAAGTTTACTTCCGACGGAAAGAGAAGAAAGATTATGAGCGTTATCATCTGGTGGGGCGCAGAAAATGGTCGTTTCACTCTTTCGATCGTTTTAGCGGGAGACGGAAGCTCTCCTAAAATTCTCTTTGGTCGCATTGGAAGAGCCTTATACATTAGTGCAAGTCATGTAGGCAAGCCGCGAAGCGGCATACCCAACAGGGGTTCTACCAGCACTGAAATTTCCAAAGAGAAATAAAGTTAATTTAGGTACGAAATAAGACTTGCATTCTTTTAGGTTTCATTGATGCAGCCCTGTTCTTGTTACGTGGGGATAACTTCACACGAGAGCCGCTGTTTCGAGGTGAATATCTCTAAGATTACAATGTTTGGAGGCTGGGAAACAGGGATGGATAGGGATAACCCACTCTGTTTGTATCTTTGAACGTTTACATTGTAAGCAGATGCCAACCTAGCGACGAACGTCCTTGATAATCTCAAGTCAAATGAACATCGATGCGAGTGCCTTTTGGGAAGCTTTAAACACTTCGTGAAAAAGACGGTGCAGGGGCAGCGAAAACGCCCTCCCACAAGGCTATAAGAATATACACCCCTGGTTTCCCTCTAGAGCTGTCTAAGTATTTGTATATTCTTTGAGTCATATCTGACCTTTTCAAATTTGAATGCACCAGGCCACAGAAGTATGCCTGTGATTTCGGGATCATTTAAGATAATTTATGTACTTGGACGGTGGCCCAATTTCATCGACGGTTAAAAGAGAAAGAGCATCTGCAACTACGTTGTTTTTCCCTTAACATGCTACAGTTTTGTACATTTTGCGGGGGAAATCCGAAATCCGACTTCTTGTACATAGATGCTCGAAGACTGTTCGTAAGTGGCAGATGTATACCTTGAAATCTGAACTTTTCCCCAAAATGTCATCCAGTAAAGCGAAGACGAAGTCGAGACGTCAGAATTCCCAGTCGATAAAACGTTGAACTTTTAGCCTGCGTTTGTTAAACCCTCCGCCATTCTATCCCACTCAAAAAGCCCAAACTGCTTTATAGTTTCAATTTAGTAGATCAAATCTAGGTGTATGAAACTTTGCCGGTATGCCTTCACCAGGTTTACCTGGTGAAGGCTTTTTGCCTGTGCATTGAGGGTCCTAAACTCACCGCAGGGTCTCAATTCACCTGATGATTTAAGAACCATTTGCAGAAGTAACGCCCTCTTGGAAAGCCTAGTAATGCCTGGCCACTACATTTCCTTAAAATGCATTTTTGGCGGCTGCAAGCTTGTACGGTGTGCGCTTTAGCACGCGAAAAAGGGCAGGAGGAACTCGTGTCTCAATGTGGTCTGACTGCATGCTTAATAGACTCATTTCCTTGGAATGGGCGAGCTAGGCCGGCAAAATGGACAACAAAGAGCTGTGCTTACAGAGGTCCAAATGCAATACCTATAAAGATTATGCAGTATTGGGTGGAGTGCAACCTGCTTTTGCGTAGAGGAAAATTCCGCTTGACCTTCGACTAGCCTACGCCACCTAAGATCAATCAGTAGACCGAAATGGGTTAATAAATCGACTCCTAGTATCGGGTGTGAAACCTTTGCTTAAATAAAGTTCCGTGTGGAAGAGTCTTAATCCAAGGATATTTATAAGCTAGTTTGAGGCAACCTGCAATTTAAAAGACAAAGTTGACCAATTTTGTTCGGAGAAACTCACCGATAACACGTTTAAGGGTTCCCCAGAGTTCACCAGAAACCAAGTCTTCGTAATGGAATTAACCAGTAAAAAAGCGTTTTTTGTATTCGATCTTCAGGTCTGTCACTAAGCAAGGTAAAGTGTGTAAGTTTCCCCGTGCCTCGGACACGGAAGCGAAGAAATCGAATTTCTCCAATATGAGTTTTAAGTCGCACCTCAAAGTGTTGCAGAACTTGACAACATCCTTTCAGAAGCCTTAGTCCACAAATTTTCTACCTGGCTCCATTGTTTATCGCCTTTTTATTAAATAAAGGAATTACTTGTGAGCTCCTTCCTCCATTCACATACTCCAAGTATTCACATAAAAATGCAAGCCTCCATCAGCCTTTATCTTGGTGGGAAAAATGTCGTTTCGATTAGGCTCAGGGGAGGACAATGTGTTCAAAATCTCGCACCTTCATTACCTTAATTCTTTTCCGGCGAGCCAAAGATTTTTTCGATACCCTGACCCTTTCGTAGAGCCCTTTACGGCTCCTCCATTTCCATTATGGACGAGACGGAATGTGTCAATCAATAGGAGATAGGAAGAAATCAATCCTTTGATTGGTATTGGAAACCATATTATATATTGGCCCATTACAGTGAATGGGGAGATTGATCGAAGATGCGCCGTCGTGCCCTCAAAAAGGCGCTCGAAAAATATCCAATGGAATCTGATTTGAAGATAAACTGATATTATCATGAAAAAATCCCCCCTCGTCTATACATACACAAAAGCGTGTCCACGTGGATCCTTACACAATAACTGGCAAGGTAACGCTCACGCATTTTATTGCAACACCATGCAATGGCTTCGCCACTGCTCCCTACGGGGGAAGCTTGCGCTTCGCTACTAAGATTAAAATTTAAAATTTAAAAAAAAGCAGCCATGGTTAAATTTTTATAAATTTTCTGAACTTCGCCAATTATAATATTTTTAAAATGGAACTCTAAACTGAATTTTCCCCCTTTCAAAATATCACGTTGCTAAAATATAGTTATAAAAAAGAAGATATATAAAAATAAATTTTCTGAACTTCACCATTTGTAATTCTTCGGGTTTTAAAAATTTCACAAAATTTCCATACCTATATTTATTTCTGAAATTCACCATTTTGTTTTTTGATATTATAAAAGAATTATTAGAAATAACTTTGATAAAAAAACATAAGTCATAACCAAACTAAGATGAAATTATTAATTCAAATACTCCAAAAATTCCCTTCTTAAATTATAGAGTAAGTGATGATGATGACAAAAGGACTTCATTTATCGCGGGTAAATGGATTTCCTCTGGTCATTTGCAGTTGTCTTCAGTCAAAGTGCCATTTGTTTCAACGGGTGAAAGCGTCTGGCGTAGATTGTCTTGGAAATTTCTGCACAATTGATTCTCCAATTTTTTTCAAGCCAATTGCTAAGTCAAAATTTGCTTAGAGGTTTGTATGAAACTTTGAGAAAAGCATTAATCGCGCATATATGCGCTCGTCCAGACGTCGAAGCATTGGTTCAGGGAATAGATGCACCAAATATTATTCACATGTTTCTTGCAGTGAAAAAAAAATAAATAGAAATGAATAACTATCCAACAGTTAATCCCGCGAGGGGATCTATCTCCGTTGCAACACAGGAGCAGTTTTCAGGAAAATTATACGCCATCCGATTCAAAGCTTCCCAAGTATCGCTCCAGCCTATGTACAGTCATGGCCAAAAGTTATGAGACTACTATAATTTTTTATAAAAGAAAATTGATAGAACTAATAAAATGTTTCATTTTGTTGTAGTATCTTTGTACTATAATTTGAAGATGGAATATACAAAAATTTAGAGCCTACACCCATTTTATTAATAATTACAGTCAATTGATGCGCGCAGTCAATATTTACAATGATTTTCTTTGTTCTTCATGAATGCTTCAATTCGTTTTGGCATGATGGAGACCAAATTTGTGATGATATCTTGACTGATATTGTTCCAATTTTATTCAATGAGCAGCCGTAACTGCTCACAATTGAATGGCTTCTCTTTATCAACGGCCAGTTTGATTATCGCTCACATGTTTTCTATTGGGTTAAAATCTGGCGAATTCTCGGACCAAGGTCCCAAAAGTTCGACGTTATTTTCAGCCAAGAGCTTTGTTATTGCTTTTATTTTTTGAGAAGATTCACCATCATGATAACAAATGTAGTATCATCCTCAAATTTTACCTGTACGGGGAAAGCTTGCGCTTCGCTACTAAGATTAAAATTTAAAATCTAAAAAAAAGCAGCCTTGTGGTCTCCATCATGCCAAAACGAATTGAAGCACTGTACTGTTGATGAAGAACGTTTTGGTAGTGTTCTGGGACAAACTTGCTAACGCTCTAGTTCCCTTAGATGAGAAACAGCCCCATAAATGATGAATGATCGGATGCTTCACCGTGGGTATGACACAGGAAAGGTGAAAGTGCTCTCCTTTTCTCATTCTAACAAGGGATCTTCCAGAAGTTCCTAGCAAGCGGAAGGGAGCTTCATCAAAGAATATCACCTTACCCCAGTCTTCAACACTACATTCTCTATATTTCATACAAGACTGGAGCCTATACTTGTATCTTTTTACTGAGATGAGGCTTCTTTGCAGCCTTTCTAGACTTGATATATTGCCGAAGTCTCTGTCTCACTGTGCGCGCTGAAGCGTTCACACCTACTTCTTTCCAATCGTGAGCAAGCTTGGCACTAGAGGCAATCCGATCCTTGAGATCCCTGGGCTAGAGCCTTACTAGGAGGAGATATTGACTTTCGTTTCGAGCTCTTGGTCGTCAGGAAGACTTCTTCATATCAGTGTAACCATTCTTTTTAAAGTCGGTAACGATCCTAAAGATGGTGTTCATTGGTGCATTTCAGGCTACTTATTTGCAAAGAAACACTGGTTGCGCGCATTTCTTTGGAAAGAACCATTTATGGATTTGAAAAAGAATCAAACATTTATTTTTACAAAAAATATTACGAACTAGATTATAATCATTTATCATTGATTTAACTCATATTTTTCATCATTTGATGTTTAGCAAAGTTCCAGGGAGTGAAACACATCTCCTACATGAACAGGAAACATTTTTTATTTTTATTTTTAATTAAGGGGCTATCTGGCGACTGCCGACTCAGGCAATAGTCGCCGTAAACAAACAGCCTAGTTCTAGGCTACTTTATAAATTAAACAGGAAACAATAAAAAGAAATAACAATAACAATAAAGAAGCAATAACAAAAACAATAACAACAACAACAACAAACCGGGTTAAATGAAAGGGAGAAGGCCAGCCTCCCCCCAAAAGTCAATAAGTCCACTAGTCATGGTGCACGCACTCGTCCCGAGTACAAGGGACAGGCGGTAGCGACCCCGCATATCCCGGTACCAGGACAGGTATCGTGCGCGAAGATCACCCAGACTGGGACATTCGACAAGAATGTGCCGAACAGTCTGGGGGACGACGCAGTCGTTGCAATAGGGCGCAGGCGAGCGCTCCATCAAGTAGCGATGCGTCACACGAGTGTGTCCGATTCGAAGACGACAGAAAGCAACCTGAAGCCGCCGCAGCATTGGGGGATAGGTCCATGGGAACAGTCGCGGCGCAATGGCACGCAACTTTAAGTTTCCCTCGACCGTCTCCCATCTTCTTTGCCAAGCAGTCCGAAGAGCTGCCCGTATTCCTGCCATGTAGTCAGTGTGAGGAAGAGCGAAACGCTGGTCCGGTCGCAGAGTCCTCACGGACTCTTTGGCGTCTTCATCGGCGCGCTCATTCCCCGCAATTCCTACATGTCCAGGAACCCAGCAGAAGATAATCTCGACATCTGCCCGGCTCGCCAAAACCGTGGCGTCACGGATTTCGCGAACCAGGGGATGCGGAGATTCCAATGCCCCGAGAGCACTCGGGGCGCTTTGTGAGTCGCTATAGATCACAATCCGGTCTCCGAACCGGGCATGTCGCGTAATCTCCCGTACCGAGTGGTGTATTGCCACCAGCTCGGCCGTGAAGACAGACGCAGCGCCTGGTAGAGCCCCGCTGACTTCAAACAGAGGGGATACGGCGTGGAAGCCGACCCCCTCTTGGGACTTGGAGCCATCCGTATACACTGGCACGGTACCAGCGTGACACGATGTGTGCTCCAAAAAGGTCAAACGCAATACTCCCGGCGCAGTACAAGCTTTGGGAGCAGAGGCGTGGCGACAAATAGCCAAATGTGGTACCATCCAGGGTGGCGTCCTGGGCAGAACCAGGGGCGCCACCGGCCCGAGAGCTATATCTACCTCTCGAAGGAGTTTCCTGGCCCTAAACCCAAAGGGCTTAGGGTATGACTGGCGTCTCTCGGCGGCATAGGCACCATCGAGATCAGCTGCGGATGCAGTGAGAGCTGTTGGCAACTGAGGGAGGCGACGGGCTCGCGCATACAGGCGAGTGATGCACTGCACGCGGCGCAGAGCGAGTGGCATCTCCCCAGCATCGGCCAACAGGCTCTCAATGGGGGAAGTGCGGAAGGCACCGGTCGCAAGGCGAAGGCCGGTGTGGTGGATTGAATCCACCTTCCGCAATAAACGCTCTGCTGCGGATGCATAAAACTCGCATCCGTAGTCGAGCTTCGAGCGAACAAAGGATCGATAAAAAAGTAAGGCAGTAGCCCTATCAGCGCCCCAAGCACTGAACGTCACGGAGCGGACAATGTCCATGGCGCGGGTACAAGAGACCCTAAGGCTGCGAATATGAGCCTCCCAGGTGAGGCGTCGGTCGAATACAAGACCAAGGAAAGGTGCGACTCAACCACATCCAGGCGCACCCCATTAAGAAACAAATCTGGGTCGGGGTGAAGCCGTGGATGGCGGCAGAAGTGCACCACCTTAGTCTTGGCCAAAGAAAACCGAAACCTGTGCGCTTCGGCATAGCGAGAGACGCGGTTCAATGCCTGTTGGAGTCGACGCTCCAGAGTTGGCATCTGGGCCGCGCCAAAAGAGATCGAAAGGTCGTCCACGTAGAGCGTAGCGAGAACATCTTCCGGCAGCACCGAGGTGATGCCGTTGATGCTCAGGGCAAAGAGTGTGACACTGAGGACACTTCCCTGCGAGACACCCTCTTCCTGCTCCTTTGGGCCGGAGAGGGCTCCCCCCACCCGTACGCGGAATCGACGATCTCGCAAAAATTCAGATATAAACATTGGGAGGTGTCCCCTCGCCCCCATCGTGTGGAGAGTCTCCATGATACCCTATCGCCATGCGGTATCATAGGCCTTCTCCAGATCAAAAAACACCGTGGCGTAGTGCTGTCTACGAAGAAAAGCCTCGCAGACGGCATTTTCCAGTCGGAGCAGAGCATCCGACGTGGAGTGGAACTTACGGAAGCCGCACTGTGCAGAAGACAGATGGCCTCCGCTGTCCAGGAAATAGGCTAATCTAACATTTACCAATTTCTCCATCAACTTGCACACGCAAGAGGTTAGAGGGATTGGGCGGAAACCGGTCGGAGTAGAGTGATCTCTCCCCGGCTTGCAAAAGGCGAGCACAGTAGCGATTCGCCAGGAGTCTGGGAGAAGACCTTCCACCCAGATCCTGTTAAACAAATCTAAAAGAAAGGCCATGCCTCGCTCACCCAGGTGTCGAAGCATGGCGTACGGGACATCGTCCGGACCATGGGCGGTGTCCGCGCACGAAGCGAGAGCGGAACGCAACTCACTCACGGTAAGCTTGTCGTTGAAGGGTTCTCCGCCTCTGGAGGTAAAGTCCAGCCGGCGGCCTTCCGCGACATCACGACGTGCATTGAATGCTGGCGGAGCAGCATACCGGCAAGAGAATGTGGAAAAAGCGGTCGCTAAGGATTCTGCCACGGACGCGGGGTCCGAGATTGCGGTCCCATTCTCCTGGAGAACGGGAGGGGGGTCCTGCGAGAACTTGCCCCGAATCCTTTTGACTCGCTTCCACATCTCAGCTAAAGGGGTCTTCCCGTTAAGTGAAGACACGTATGCCCACCAAGAAGAGCGGCGGGCGTGCTTCGAAATATACCGGAACCTAGCCCTAGCCCGACGAAATTCAGCGACAGTGAAATCGTTCGGGCGGCGCTTATAGCGCATGTAGGCATAACGCTTCTGTTTGAGGGCCGTCTCACACTCGGCCGACAACCATGGGAGTAGTCGGCGTGCAAAACGGCCAGACGTCCTAGGAATAGTAGTCAGGCCCACGGCGATGAGGTTGCCGGAGAAGAACTCAACGGCCTCATCTACCGACCTAAACTCCTCGACTGAGATAGAGAATTCAGTCATTTCCTGAAATGCAGGCCACCGCGCCCGCGCCAAGCACCACCGAGGTGATCTTTCAGGCAGCAATTGCCCTGAAAATGATATTTGAATGGGAAAGTGATCACTACCATGGAGGTCATCGACCACCCCCCAATCGAAATCAGGCTGTGCATCCGAAGAGCACAGAGATAGGTCAAGGCAAGAAAATGAAGCGGTTCTCGGACAGTGATGCGTAAACTCATCCACGTTTAGGACACCCATCTCAAGCTCTTCGATCAGATCGGCAAGGACTTGTCCCCTGGGGTTTATGGTGTAATCTCCCCAGAGAGGATGCCTGCCGTTCAGATCTCCAAGCAAGAGATAGGGCCTCGGCAACAGTGCCACGACGCGGCGGAAGTCCCCCGCGTCGAAGTCAGCTGACGGTGGAATGTACGCAGAAATGATAGTATACCTCCTATCCAGGTGCAGCTGCACAGCCGCTGCCTGAAAGGAGTTATCTAAAGAGAAAGGAAGAACGGAGACATCATGCCGGGTGTAAACCGCGCATCCCCCAGCCCGGCCGTCCCGCGGTGGTGGGGTCGCAAGACCCTTATACCCCGATAGGGCATGCAGGGGGCACGCGCCTAGCATGGTCTCCTGCAAAAAAATAGCTAACGGGGAACGGGACGAGGCGAGCCTCCGCAGCTCCTCCCAGTTGGCCCGGAGTCCACGGCAATACCATTGAAGGAATAAGCCCTCCAGGCCTAGCTCGAAGGAGACGCGGGGGCCCTCCTCGAATTGAAGACCCTCACGGGAATGGCCGTACGCTTCCCGGGGGCAGAACCCCGGGCGCTGTTGTCAGGACAAAGCGCTGGAGGCGCTGTCGCCTTCGAGGACTTATTGGGGGAGGTTGGGCTCGCCATGCAAGTCTTTTCCTCCCTCCGCCTCGAAACCTTAGGCGGGCGCTGCGGCTTCGGGGCCCTCTTTTCGAGGAACCACCGTCTCCGAGCCACTCGCTCCACCTCGGGGCTTGGGCGAAGGAGCCGAAGCTCCTTTGTTGCTGTCCTTCTTTCGGGGGACAGCTTTAGGAACCCCCGAAGATGGCCTAGCGACCATCTTCAGGGGTGTTGCCTCCTGTGAGTCTAACGACTCTGTGGAGGCGCGTGGCCGTTTCGCCTTGCGGGAAACGGTCACGCTGGGGGAAGAGGGGGGAGCCCTGGTTTTAGCTAGGGCTGGGTATGAACCCTTTTTGCCGCCAGCTTCACCAGGGGAGCGCCCGGGTTGGGTAGAGCCCGCAGAAGGGCTCCGAATGGGCGCAGAAACAACCGTGCTCGTTGGCCTGGATGGGCCAGGAGCAGATGGTGCCTTTCGAACTACTAAGGCATATGACGTCCCAGGCAGAGCTGGGCGCGCCAGGACCAAGTCCTTAGCCTCGCGGAATGAGAGTCTATCCTGGGCCTGAACGGCCAGGATTTCTTTCTCCAGGAGATATGCACCACATTGCTTCGAAGAAGCAGGGTGCGGCTCTCCGCAATTGACACACTTGGCCACACACGATTTGGACTTATCGTGTGCGACCTTGGAGAAATTTACACAGACTTCGGGTCACCCCGACTTTGCACGTCTACATGAGCGATTCGTATGGCCGAAGCGGTGACAGTAATAGCACCGCCGCGGCAGTGGCACGAATGCCTTCACGCGGTAGCGGTACCAACCGGCACGCACCGACTCAAGGAGCTTGTCACAGTCGAACGTGACGAAGAGTGTAGGGGTGGGTCTCGAGGCCCCTCCCTGTTTTCTCATCACACGTTCGACCTTGACCGCCCCATGGTCGGCCAGCTCTAGGGTGATGTCCTCAATGGAGTAGTCAACGAGTTCCCTCGCATAAACTACTCCTTTCACAAAGTTCATGGTAGAGTGCGGCGTCACACTCACCGGGGTGCCATGAAGTGTCCGAAGAGCACTTATCTTGGCCGCCTCGGCGGGATTCGCCGCATTCGCCAGAAGGCTGCCGTCCGAGAAACGGGTCACCTTCGGCTCTTTACCAATTGCACTAGCTAATCCTCTCCTCTGATGGATCATGTTGCCCTTGGACAACATGGTGCCATCAGTGGAGCGAATAACGAGGAAGCGTTTGAAGCCAGCGGGCTCGAAAACGCCAGGTAACCTCTGAATGAGGGGCCCCGATGTCATCGAGGCTCCGCCCTGTGCACTTTTGGTCTTTGTCATCGTCAGGAGCTCCGTACCCGGGGAAGCAGAGGGCCCGGATGTGCCGATCTTGGCTTGGTCGCTTGCCAAAGTGGCAGCAGACCCATCCGTCCCCGTAGCCCCCGCGGATTGAGAGGAGCCCCGAGTCTTCTTCGTCCTTTTCTTTTTTGGAGAGGAGGGCGGGGAATGAACCCGCTTCTCACCCCCGCCGGTAGAAGCCCCCAGGCCAGATGAACCGGCCTCAGCCAGGTCCTTCTCCGAAATGGAGAAGGTCCTGGTGGTCGCAAGGGCATCATCAGGAGGAGATCCCTCCCCTCCTTGTACTGCCTGAGAATCCACAGCCGTTTGATGAGGACCTTGCATAGGGGCGGATTCGGGTTCGGTGCTTGGCGCCGAGCCCGGATTCCCCCCCATGGAAGGCCCTACCTTCTGAGGCTGGTTTTCCTCAAGGACCCTGTGTGTCACAGGAGGGGCCTCCAGTTGGCCATCCCCTCCCAGGACATCGCAGGTCCCCTTGGCAGCGTCATAAGTCTTTAGTGGGGAGGCACAGGCCTTGACCCCAGCAAGGTTTAATATTTTTGCCAGCAGGTCTTTTGAGGGAAGCGAGCGAAGGGGCCTGGCTTCCCTCTCCCCCCTAAGGGGGTTTGCCCTACCGAGCCGCTTGTACGAGGGGCGGTCGGCAATGGGCTGCCTGCTGGCTTTCTTGGCAGTCCCCTTAGAAAGCAAAGGAGGGACTGCCGCTGGAGATAAGGAGGTGCCCAAAGGCACCTCCAGAGAAGGGGGTGAGGGGGAGTCCCCTACACCCGTAGGCTTAGGAGAGGAGTAAGCCTCCTCTCTGGTTAAAGAGGTATGGAGGGTCCCCTGCGCAAGCACAGGGGGGGGGGAGGCGCCATCTTTTCTGTGGAGCTGCACGAGGGCGGCTCCGTTGTTTTAGGGGGAATTAAGGGGAGATGGTTTTTTTTTTCATCATTGGGCATGGTGACCCTCTTTGTTTTACGGGACGCAATAGCTCATCACCTCTTGCAGTTGCCCGCACTGCAAGAGGTGCTTACAGGCCTGGCAGAGCCAGGCGCCGCCATTTGGGACAACCCCTCCCGCCTGGTGGCCTGCAGTCCATCGGCATGGCGGCTCCACCTTAGACACAGCGTAAAAAAAAAAAGGTTGTGAAGAGGAGAGGAAAAGGGATGTGTGGAAGGTATGGGTGGGGATGAAGCAGGTTGTTAAAAACCAGCCACCCTAGACCGGAGCTCAGGGGTTAGGGAACATTGTCCCCCACCCCCTCAGCCCCGATGCGGGACGGTTGGCTGAAAGGAAGGTCAGCATCTACCCTGTGAAATTAGAGGCTGACCAGAGAAAGTTGTGGGAGAGGTTGTGTGAAAAGAGAGGAAACAAGTGTTTTGAAGGAAGGAAGAGAGGCTAAGCTGGGGCGGACGGAGTGCTGAATCCCGTCAGCACGGCGGCCAGGATGGCAAATCGCCGCGCCCCTTACGGGGTGAACAGGAAACAGGATGCGAGCACGATTTTAGATTCAGTGAAGGAATGCACTGTTTTTTTTCTTATTATTTTGGAAATGATCGCTTTTTAATTAACCTTCAACAATATGAATATTAAAATATTTGTTTATATCACTTAAATTTGAAAAGTGAATGAAAAAAATAAAAATATATTCTAGTCTCAAAACTTTTGACCATGACTATCTTCCATACATTTTCATTCGCTTAACCTCACTTTCATTATATTAGGTTGAGGAATAAGTTCTTGCGGGTTTTAATGTTGTGTTGATTTAAGTTTTGTTGACGTGATTTGTGCACATATTAGGAAACAATAATAAATTCTGAGAGCAAAATTTGCAAAGGTTAGGCTATGTCTCTTAGGCTACGTCTTGAAGTTGAGTAACAAGTCATTGCGGTTTATTTAAAAGTTGTGTTAATTTAATTTTTGTTCTGTACCCTCAAAATGGAATGTCAAGTTAAAAGAAAAACGCATTTTCGACACTTGTTATTCATTTTCAATCGAGACGGGAACAATGGAACGGCGCAGCAAAAGCTCGTCGCGATATTTGTGCTATGTACGGAGAAAATGCTTTATCAGAAAGGACAGCTCAATCAATGGTGGTTTCCACGTTTCAAAAACGGTCATTTCAATCTTAATGACGAAGAACGTTTTGGTCGCTCCATTAAGTTGGATGAAGATCGATTGAACGACTTTCTTCAAGAAAATCCTCGTCAATCGACTGAAGAATTGGCTGTACAATTGGCGTGTGATCAGAAAACTGTAGTGAATCACCTTCACTCGGTGCATGGGTTCCGCACAATTTGAGCGAAAGCAACAAACTTCAACGCTCAACGATTGCGCAGGTTTGCTAGCTCGTCACAAAGCTTCGCGTGGATATAAGGACAGATTTCTTCACCGCATCATCACTGGCGACGAAAAGTGGTGTGTTTATGTCAACATAAACCATTGAAAACAATGGCTTAGCCCCAATAAAAAACCACTTCCGCGATTAAAGCAAGGACTTCATCCACAAAAGATGATGTTGTGTGTGTGGTGGGATAGTAAAGGCATTATTCTTTATAAGCTCCTTGCGAACAACGAGATTGTCAATGCAGAACTCTACGTTCAACAAATGTATCGACTCGCCGAAGCTATTCGTGAAAAGCGACCTCATCGACGTTTGGGAGTCCTTCCACAACACGACAATTCTCGTCCTCATATTGCCAAAATGACAAAAGACGTCATCCAAACGCTTAATTGAGAAATCCTGTTGCATTCTCCATATTCGCTAGACTTGGGTCCATCGGATTTCCATCTGTTCCGATCGCTCTCCACCAATTTGCGCGGCGTTTTGTTCAATACTGATGTGGAATTAAGAACTGCTTAGAAGAATTCTTCGATTCAAAATCCAGAGATTTTTATTGCAGAGGCATCGAAAAACTAGTTGAACGTTGGGAAGAAGTCGTAAATAACAACGGAGAATACATTATTGATTAAATTGCATATTGTTATCAATTAAAAATGAAGTTTTTCTAAAATTGTTAATGGTAATGAATAAATTTGATAAAACCGCAAGAACTTATTCCTCAACCCAATACTGCATAGTCCCATTAAAAGAAAAAATCACAATGCACTTTAAAACCGCGATGGCACGCAACTGTCTTGACCCTTACCCGTGCCACAATGAAGAAAGGTTGTATTGTGGGTGATAATAATAACAAACATTTTTGTGAAGCGCTCTTCAGGACTCCGGGCATTCACACAGCTCCTGAAGTAGACAATACCCGTCATTCATCAATGCACATTAGGGGGGGGAGGCGGGAATCCCCTTCAACCTCTCTGATCGTTGAGGCCGAATGGTGATAAGTATTAAATAAGTAAATACATGAGTACACCGAGTAGTAAATATCTTTTCGTGTTTTGTCCATTGTTTTGAGTAAAGACTTTGTAACGGTATATCTGCCAAGAGTGTAGTACTCTTTCAATGGTCGCGAAGGAACGAAGAATACCTATACCGTCTTCCGGGTTGGGTCGTAAAACGAGACTAAACCCGGATAGAGGGCGCTAACCTGAGAAGACGCAAACTCGAAACTTTTGTCAGCGCGAGCGCAAAACGAGCTGGCGAGAATGGGAGGACGGATATCGTACCCCAACTCAGTCATGCTGATAGTGGCGTTGACGTGTGCCAACCCAACCTGAGATAGCGGTCGATGCTGATGGCGAAAAGGATTGAAAGATGAACAATTCAAAAATAGAGTAATTCATTGTTGAATTAATATAGGCCCGATTAATTAAGGTGAATAATTATCGAATGGAAGAAGTTAGATTTGACGAGAGTAAGTAAATAATATGGATTCTCCGCTAGCTTTAAGTCTGCTCTCGACGAAAATGTGCACTCATTAGTGGGCGTAAGGGGGAGAGTAGCAGGGCTGATGGGCAATCAATTATTTGGTGGGTAGATCCCTCATCTAGAGGAACCAGCTGTGGGAAGCCACCGAAAAAATCGATAACAATTGAATATATATATATATATATATATATATATATATATATATATATATATATATATATATATATATATACATATATACGAGGGGTGGTCAATAAGTTTTGCAATTCGGATATGAGGAAACGTGTTTTATTATTTTACAATATAACTACCCTCGACTTCAATGCACTTGCGCCACTTGTCCCTAAGGCTTCGAATTCCCGACAACCAGAAATCTCCCGACTGCTGTTCAATCCACTCCTGGGCGGCGAGCTGGACATCTTCATCATCCCCAAACCGGCGTCCATGCAGTGCAGCCTTGAGCTGGCGGAATAAAAAGTAGTCGCTAGGGGCCACATCTGGACTGTAGGGGAAATGGTTGAGCTCCTTGAATCCGCATTCGCACAGGGCAGCTTGTGCAACTCTGGCCTTGTGGACTTTGACGACGTTGAAGTCGATCATGGGGCGTGAGGTTTCTAGGGACCCAACAGGCAGAGACCTTGGTCATGGCCAAATTGTCGTGGATGATGTTGATAACACTTCCATGTGATATTCCAAGTTATCACTCGATTTCTTCGACCTTAACCCGTCGATTTTTGAGGATCATCCTCTCCACACGGGCCACATTGTCTGCGTTGGTCATGTCTGAAGGGCGTCCTTGACGGGCATCATCTTCAAGGGACTCATGACCATGGCGGAACTCCCTATTCCAGCGAGCAATGGTTGCATAGGAAGGGGCGGTGTCGGTGTACACTGCAACCATGCGTTCATGGATCTCTTTTGCATTCTTGCCTTCCTCGGTCAAAAATTTTTTTCACTGCGCGGTGCTCAACCTTCTCTATTGTTGAAATATTTGTGACTGACGTTCTGCGATCAGCTACTTCTTCTTAAATAGATGAGGCAGGAGCGTGCGGCTTCAGGTCCTGACTTGTCATAACTTGTCCTAACACCCTCACAAACAGCCGTCCCCCTTCCTCTGTTTTGCCCTACCGATTCGCAAAACTTATTGACCGCCCCTCGTATATATATTTGACTTGACTTAAGGGCACAGGTCATAACGACCCCTTGCTCTGCGTCTGCTCCCTGCTGTCTCTCTTTCCCAGTCCACTTTTTCCCGAGCCAGCTGTTCACAGACGTTCAAAGGCAGCCCAACATCCACAGGAATCTGGTCCCCCCATATCTTGTGTGCTCTACCTCTCGGTCTCCTACCTTGAAAGCTGCTTGTATAGGTTTGTCGTACATAGCTTTCTGGCGGTCTTCTCATAACATGTCCAAACCACATGATTCTCTTCCTTCTGATTACACCCGTAATGGTCTCCTGCATATTTAATTCTTCTCTTACACTGACATTTGTTCTTATAAGTCTCCAGTTGGTGCCGATGATACTCCTGAGGCACCTTATTTAAAAGGCATTTAGTCTCCTCTCATCTTCAGCGAGCAGAGGCCAGGTTTCCGAAGCATAGATGGCATTGAGAACTATTAAATATTTAAGTTCTGTGGTATATCTCTTATAGATCACACAGTATTTTTCAGCTTCCCAAATCCCACAGCAGGCATGGCTATTCTCCTTCTTACATTGTCTGAAGATTCCGGGATAACAGTTCCTAGAAAAACAAATTGATCTACCTTCTCCACTACATTACCGTTTATCAAATATTTCCATCAGCTGGCGACAATACATTACACTTATTGCTGTTGATATTGAGCCCCCACTTCTTGCATGCCATTTCTAGTTGTTGTTTAATTTGTCAAATATGGTTTCCAACAAGGTGGTATCATCAGCATACTTCACATCTAGGGACACTTTTTCCTCAAAATTCACTTTGTGATCCAGGCTATTAAGTTCGTTCATTACACCAAGTTGTCCTGTTATAGAGTTTTGGAAGTACGCGTTTGACCGGTGGGGTACCTAAGCGTTCCTTTTGTGTGATTTACATGCTGATGAGTTGTTATGATTCAAGATTATTTTTATAATGTATTATTGAATTTGTTGGTTAGTTTTATTAACAGGTAAGGCTGCTTTGCAGATGCAAACGAAATTCGCTGAATGGCCTGTTGACTCTCGTACCAGTAAAAGTCTTACTAATTCTAAACCTACAAGGTATAGCAATGAAAATGTTGCAAAGATATTGTTTATTAAATCAGTACTATTTTACTAATTTCGGTAATAATGTACAAAAAGGATCTCCAAAGGAACAGGATCTTTCTATAAAAGGAGCGAGGTCGAAGTAAATCTCTATTCTCTATTTATCTAAATTATCACCATCATCGGTCCTCACTAGTTTCCAAACACTCATCATTTTTCACGGGTGGTCGCTCCCCCATTAATTTCGAGATTGGCACAATATTTATATATATATATATATATATATATATATATATATATATATATATATATATATATTAGCCCTAAATGTTTTCGATCTAATGATAATCCTTTAAAATGTTTTTTTTCACCCACCATATTCCATTCATATACATGGCGTTGTTGTGTGTATATCGTTTTAGGGGTGCATATGTCTGCTATTAGTTTGTTGCCTATTGTTGTCTTGTTTTTGTGGGGTTTTTTCATTGGTTTGTACTATGTGATGGGCGTTCTCTTCGTATCTTTGTCCCCTATATAAGGTTGTCTTCTCCATCTTCATGCTATTCCTTGAAAATGAACTTGTTAATATAGTTCGAAAGTGCTTGGATTCATCTTTTCATTTTCCTGTGGGTTAATTTTCATATATATATATATATATATATATATATATATATATATATATATATATATATATATATATATATATATATATATATATATATATATATATATATTTAATCTTTATTTACTAACATTCCCCTAAACTATACAATCAGTTTAATATTAAATAAGGTATTCCATTCCCAAAATACTTTTCATGGATTTTCACGAAGCCAATTAAAAAAGGCGCTGGAATTAAGTCTTTCTGAATCTTGGTTCACGTTTAATAATAAAGTTTACTGCCAGATCGATGGTGTTGCAATGGGTTCTCCAATGGGACCACTTGAAGCTGACTTTTTTATGACACATCTCGAAGATTAAATGTTTTCCACTAATTTAGATTACAAACCCTCCTTCTACCGCCGTTTTGTTGATGATTCCTTGGCAATTTTTAATAATCCTGCACATAGCCAACTTTTCTTCAATTTTTTGAACACTTTACACCCTAACATCAAATTCACCATGGAAGTGGAGTCAAATGATAAGATGCCCTTTCTTGACCTTTTAATCAACCGAGATAATGACCAACGAAAAATTCAAACAACTATTTACCGAAAAAAAACTTTCCCAGGACAAGGTTTGAACTACTTTAGTTTTTGTGATTTCGGATATAAAATATCCACATTAAAAACTTTAATACATAGAAGTTTCTCGCTATTATCCACTTACCAATCAATCCATAATGAATTTATTTTTCTTAGGAAGTACTTTATTAATAATTTATTTCCTTCTGACCTATATAATAAAGTTTTAAAAAAGCTATTTGATAATCTCATTGACCCCCCTCAACCCTGCATAGAAGTTCCTAAAATGCCCATATATTTACTAATTTCAGAGATGGGTTTTTAAACGATACTTTTAAAAGAAAAATCCTATTTATTTTTAAAAGATATTTTCCCCAAATCAACCCACAAATAGTTTTTATAAACAAACTATCGATATGAAGTTTCTTTAACAGTAAAGATCCTATCTCTTTGGAGTTCCGCAGTGATAATGTCTATTTATTTAAATGTTCCAGTTGTACTGGAGCCTCTTAAATTGGCAGCACTGTTAGGTCTCTTGGAGCTAGGTTCTCTGCTCATATGGGGATTAGTTGGCGCACAAACAAAATGTTAAATAGAAAGGAAAAGTCATCTATTAGGGAACACACCATAAGCTGTAAAACTAACATTTCTATTGAGAATTTTAAAGTATTAGCCTTTAACAACAACAAACATTGCCTAAGAACCCTCAAATCTCTATATATAAAACACTACAAACCTACACTCAATGAAGATTTAAGTGCAATATCATTATTAATTAACTAATTTTAACTACAGTTTGTTAGTTGGTTTGCCTTTTAATAAACCAAGCGTCACTGTAACCTATAAATACTAGCCCCTTGTTAAACCCACCATTCACTCTCTAGGATGGATCCGCTTTAGTAAGTACCCAAATTTACCGTTTTTATATTAAATGTTTTTTAACTCTTACAGTCTTTACAAAATTAAAAACAAAGTTTAAATTTATTATCTTTAAATAATGCCAGGTCAATTTCTCTTATAGTTTGTAATTAATTTCTGCAATAATCCTTAAATTTATTAACTAATTTTTGAGACAGTCTTAAAGCAAATTTAACTGTTGCCGAGTCATATTAAATTTAACTTATAGTACTTTTTACTGATATTTTGTAATTGGTCACCTTTTAAAATAATGTCTTGTTGGCCTTTTCAAGTTTACTTCATATATATTAACTTTGTAAACTTATTCTAGCCTGAAGATGAAAACTTGTAGTTTTCGAAACGTAGTAAAAAATTAAAAGATGCTACATCCGTTTCTCGTGGCTCTGGGATTTATCCTCAATATTAAATGCAGGCTCCACGACCGAGCTCCATATGGATATATATATATATATATATATATAAAATATACAGGGGTTGGACAAAAAAATTGGAACACGTGTTAAATTCAATGAATATTTATTGAATATGGAGTTGGTCATCTTTTTGCTTTCTGAACAGCGTCGATGAAGCTTAGAATTGATTCATACAGCTTCCTAACTTAATTAAGAGGAATCTTGAGCCATTCTTCTTGCAATACCTGCTCCAGCTGTTTCACACACGACGGTGGAGGGTAACGACTTCTAACTTGTCGCTCCAAGACACACCACAAATAATCAATAATATTAAGATTTGGAGATTGTGGGGGCCATTACATATGTTGCAGCTGACTCCTATGCTCTTCATACCAATTCTTAACTACATGAGCGGTGTGTATTGGGGCATTGCCATCTTGGAAAAATCACTCACCATCAGGAAATAATGTCTGGACCATAGGATAGCCTTGATCTTCCAAAATATTCAGATATTGGTTGCTGTTGATCCAACAATGCAGGGTAACGATTGGACCAAGAGAATACTACTATATGGCTGCCCAAACCATCACTGACCCTCATCCGTGCTCCACTATTGGAAGAAGGCAGTCAGGATTTAAAGCTTCCCCGGGTGGCCTCCACACATAAACTTGCCTTGCAGTGAGGAAAAGAGAAAAACTGGACTCGTTGGAGAATATTACTTGCTTCCATTGGTCTATCGACTAACCCTTGTGACCTCTACACCAGTTCAGCCTTTTCTGAATGTTTTGATGAGAAAGCAGAGGTTTCTTGATGGAGGCTCTTCCATGATATCCGGCTTTATTGAGCTCACGGCGAACAGCTTTGGTTGAAACTGAGCTAGTGAGATGTTGATTCAACTCTGCAGTCACTTTAGAGGCTGTTGTCCGGGGATTTTTCAACACAATGCGTTTTAACACCCCTCAGTCTCTTTCAGCGAGCTTCGAAGGCCTGTCGGAATTACTCCTCCTGCTTGAGGTTTTGCCCTGCTTCTTGAATTCTGTCATGGTCCTTGATATATTAGCTCTCGAAAAAACAAGGAGCTTAGCTGTTCCTGTGACGGAAGCTCCTGCAATTCGAGCTCCAACAATTCGCCCTTTTTCGAACTCAGTGAGGTCACGCAGTTTAGAATCTATACCACGATCTGACAAAGAAATACAAATATTCGTTAAAGTTGATAAATAAAACTATGTATCTACAATAAAAACAAAAGACTCACAATGAAATTTGGATTGATATTCGTAATATAATGGCTCATTGAAATCTTGGTGTTAAATTTATACTAGTGCATTTATTATTGTCCATTCCCTGTATGTATGTATGTATGTATGACAATGCAGTATGCAGAACAACTCTGTCAGCGAGCCACCTATCATCACTGCATACTGCATTGTCATACATACATACATACATACATACATACATACATACAGGGAATGGACAATAATAAATGCACTAGTATAAATTTAACACCAAGATTTCAATGAGCCATTATATTACGAATATTACGAATATCAAGATTCCTCTTAATTAAGTTAGGAAGCTGTATGAATTAATTCTAAGATTCATCGACGCTCTTCAGAAAGCAAAAGGATGACCAACTCCATATTCAATAAATATTCATTGAATTTAACACGTGTTCCAATTTTTTTGTCCAACCCCTGTATATTATATATATATATATATATATATATATATATATATATATATATATATATAAATATATCCATATGGAGCTCAGCCGTGGAGCCTGCATTTAATATTGAGGATAAATCCCAGAGCCACGAGAAACGGATGTAGCATCTTTTAATTTTTTACTACGTTTCGAAAACTACAAGTTTTCATCTTCAGGCTAGAATAAGTTTACAAAGTTAATATATATGAAGTAAACTTGAAAAGGCCAACAAGACATTATTTTAAAAGGTGACCAATTACAAAATATCAGTAAAAAGTACTATAAGTTAAATTTAATATGACTCGGCAACAGTTAAATTTGCTTTAAGACTGTCTCAAAAATTAGTTAATAAATTTAAGGATTATTGCAGAAATTAATTACAAACTATAAGAGAAATTGACCTGGCATTATTTAAAGATAATAAATTTAAACTTTGTTTTTAATTTTGTAAAGACTGTAAGAGTTAAAAAACATTTAATATAAAAACGGTAAATTTGGGTACTTACTAAAGCGGATCCATCCTAGAGAGTGAATGGTGGGTTTAACAAGGGGCTAGTATTTATAGGTTACAGTGACGCTTGGTTTATTAAAAGGCAAACCAACTAACAAACTGTAGTTAAAATTAGTTAATTAATAATGATATTGCACTTAAATCTTCATTGAGTGTAGGTTTGTAGTGTTTTATATATAGAGATTTGAGGGTTCTTAGGCAATGTTTGTTGTTGTTAAAGGCTAATACTTTAAAATTCTCAATAGAAATGTTAGTTTTACAGCTTATGGTGTGTTCCCTAATAGATGACTTTTCCTTTCTATTTAACATTTTGTTTGTGCGCCAACTAATCCCCATATGAGCAGAGAACCTAGCTCCAAGAGACCTAACAGTGCTGCCAATTTAAGAGGCTCCAGTACAACTGGAACATTTAAATAAATAGACATTATCACTGCGGAACTCCAAAGAGATAGGATCTTTACTGTTAAAGAAACTTCATATCGATAGTTTGTTTATAAAAACTATTTGTGGGTTGATTTGGGGAAAATATCTTTTAAAAATAAATAGGATTTTTCTTTTAAAAGTATCGTTTAAAAACCCATCTCTGAAATTAGTAAATATATGGGCATTTTAGGAACTTCTATGCAGGGTTGAGGGGGGTCAATGAGATTATCAAATAGCTTTTTTAAAACTTTATTATATAGGTCAGAAGGAAATAAATTATTTATAAAGTACTTCCTAAGAAAAATAAATTCATTATGGATTGATTGGTAAGTGGATAATAGCGAGAAACTTCTATGTATTAAAGTTTTTAATGTGGATATTTTATATCCGAAATCACAAAAACTAAAGTAGTTCAAACCTAGTCCTGGGAAAGTTTTTTTTCGGTAAATAGTTGTTTGAATTTTTCGTTGGTCATTATCTCGGTTGATTAAAAGGTCAAGAAAGGGCATCTTATCATTTGACTCCACTTCCATGGTGAATTTGATGCTAGGGTGTAAAGTGTTCAAAAAATTAAAGAAAAGTTGGCTATGTGCAGGATTATTAAAAATTGCCAAGGAATCATCAACAAAACGGCGGTAGAAGGAGGGTTTGTAATCTAAATTAGTGGAAAACATTTAATCTTCGAGATGTGTCATAAAAAAGTCAGCTTCAAGTGGTCCCATTGGAGAACCCATTGCAACACCATCGATCTGGCAGTAAACTTTATTATTAAACGTGAACCAAGATTCAGAAAGACTTAATTCCAGCGCCTTTTTTAATTGGCTTCGTGAAAATCCATGAAAAGTATTTTGGGAATGGAATACCTTATTTAATATTAAACTGATTGTATAGTTTAGGGGAATGTTAGTAAATAAAGATTAAACATATATATATATATATATATATATATATATATATATATATATATATATATATATATATATATATATATATATATGAAAATTAACCCACAGGAAAATGAAAAGATGAATCCAAGCACTTTTGAACTATATTTACAAGTTCATTTTCAAGGAATAGCATGAAGATGGAGAAGACAACCTTATATAGGGGACAAAGATACGAAGAGAACGCCCATCACATAGTACAAACCAATGAAAAAAACCCACAAAAACAAGACAGAAAAATTACCAGGAAAAAGAAAAATAGGCAACAAACTAATAGCAGACATATGCACCCCTAAAACGATATACACACAACAATGCCATGTATATGAATGGAATATGGTGGGTGAAAAAAAACATTTTAAAGGATTATCATTAGATCGAAAACATTTAGGGCTAATATATATATATATATATATATATATATATATATATATATATATATATATATATGTATATATATATATATATAAATATTGTGCCAATCTCGAAATTAATGGGGGAGCGACCACCCGTGAAAAATGATGAGTGTTTGGAAACTAGTGAGGACCGATGATGGTGATAATTTAGATAAATAGAGAATAGAGATTTACTTCGACCTCGCTCCTTTTATAGAAAGATCCTGTTCCTTTGGAGATCCTTTTTGTACATTATTACCGAAATTAGTAAAATAGTACTGATTTAATAAACAATATCTTTGCAACATTTTCATTGCTATACCTTGTAGGTTTAGAATTAGTAAGACTTTTACTGGTACGAGAGTCAACAGGCCATTCAGCGAATTTCGTTTGCATCTGCAAAGCAGCCTTACCTGTTAATAAAACTAACCAACAAATTCAATAATACATTATAAAAATAATCTTGAATCATAACAACTCATCAGCATGTAAATCACACGAGAGGAACGCTTAGGTACCCCACCGGTCAAACGCGTACTCCTAAAACTCTATAACAGGACAACTTGGTTTGCAGGAGCGAGCTCCCAACGCTAATGACAAGGGGCAATAACTCCGCTGGTCACGGTACCGGGACAGGTACCACACACGAAGCTTCTCCAGATTATATTACATTCAACTAAAATGTACTGTACAGTCTGCTGAAAAGACAGTCCTCGCAGAATTATTCAGGGAAGTACTCCAACAGATAGAGCTACGTTCCGTGAGTTTATCCAATTCGAAAACAACTGAGAATAACGATATCGTTGAAGCATTCGGAGATAGGTCCATGGGAATAATCATGAGTTCAATGGACGCAACTTTAAATTCTCGGGCGTGGACTTCCATCTCATTTGCCATGCATCCCGATGAAATGGCCTGATTCCTGTCATGGTTTCACATGACAGGGATCAGGCCGGTGTGATTATTCGTTCTGTGCAGCTACCCTGCCCCTCTCATTAGCACGCTCATTTCCATCAACTGCTAGCTATCCAAGAATCCAGCAGAAGAATTGTAGCAAGTTGTGTCACGCATACTGCTACCCAAGGTATGTGGAGAGTCCAATGTACCGAGGACACTAAAAAAGCTCAGTCTGTTGTTCACGGGTTGTTATACGGATCCGAGTCTGGCATGGCGCGTAATCTCCCGTACCAAAAGGTATATTACAAACAGTGCCAGAAAGATAATCCCCGACTTCAAACAAAAGGGAGATAGCATGGAAGCTGAACCCGTTCGCAATTTGAACCGTCTCTCTACTTTTACACGGCTCAAGATTACAAGAGGTACTAACGCAATACTTCCGGCGTTGTAGAAACTTTGAGAGCAGAGTTGTGGTGACAATCTTCCAATGGTTTTGTTCTACATGGTGCCTAGTTAAGCCAAACATATCGGAGTTCCCGGCCAAAAAGTAATGCCAAATTCTCGAGGGAATTTCCTTATCTTTTACTGTAGAGGCTTAGGGACTGATTATTGTCTCTGCAGGAAATGCACCATTAAAATAGATCGCGAAGTAAATTCTAGACTTATATAATCAAGACCAGCCAACACCCTAATATCCGCTCTATGGCTAGTGATGAAGAAGTAGTATGATAGGGAGGTCTTTTAAGGACCTTTAGCGTTAAATTTTTTTTACAAATCTTTCATTATTTTAGCTAAACATGTAAATAAGTGTTCTTCCAATTTGTTTTTAAACCTGTCTATAAAACAAGGTCTGCTAACCAAAGTCACTTGTTCTCACTTATTCTGATTAATGACCTTACAACCTTCAAAACTTTCAAAAATTCCCGAACTAACCTTGGAAGGACCTTGGTAATTATATCATTCGAAATAGAATGTAAAACAACATAAGGGTTTAAAATATCATTAGAATCGGCCGAATAGTTATGATGTTATTTCCAAAATAAAATAATTTTCGGGCTAGCCTTGGTAAGACCTTGGCAATTGTATCATTCGAAATAAAATTTAAAACAGAATAAGGGTTACAAATTTAGTTAGAATCGGCCGAATAGTTACAATGTTATTACCAAAAGTTAAATATATAATATATTATGTGAGCTAAACATGTAAATAGGTGTTCTTCCAATTTGTTTTCAAGCCTGTCTATAAAACAAGGTCTGCTCACCAAAGCTACTTGTTCCCACTTATTCAGATTTATAACCTTATGACCTTAAAAACTTTCAAAAGTTCCAGAACTAACCTTAGGAGGACCTTAACAATTATACCATTCGAAAGAAAATGTAAAACAACATAACGGTTTTAAATTTCGTTATAATCTGCCGAATAGTTACAATGTTATTTCAAACTTAAAAAAAAGCAAAACGAGAACCGACGGACCGAGCAACTGACCGATATAGGGAGATATAGAGTTGCACGCGACTATAAACCTTCCTAATATATTCTTATGATAAAGCTTTAATTTCATTATATGTCCATTTATTCGAGTAATGTTTCCAGTGCGTTCAAAACCTGAATCAAATTTTATATTTTCGAAACCATTCATACTTTTGAATGCTTCTATCAATTGGCCGCGAGGGTGCCTATTTTCAAGCCAGAACAATTTCAATTCTTTAAGTCTGGCTTCATTTGACCTGTTTCGCAACTCCTTAATGACTACGGTGAATTTTTCCCTAGTAAGAGGTCGCCAGATTATCTCTTTACAAAAAACTCCATAATGAGTTTTATCACCCTTTGTTGTAATCTCTCCAATGCATCGATGTCATTTTGCCCATAAATAGACCAGAATTGAGCTGTATATACTAACTCTAGACGCACGAGTGATTTGAATAATGGGACTACTATTTCTATACTCTTATATTAAGAAATATCTCCCAATAAAACTGAGTGTTACATTTGCTTTATTAGCTATTTAGACGCAGTACTGAGAAAATTTTAAGTCGCTCGAAATTAATACTCCGAAATCATGTTATTCTGACACATTTTCTAATCAATGACCGCTTAACGTATAATCAAACTTGTCATTTCGAGAGCTGATTTTCATAACTTTTCACTTATTGAGATTAAAATCCACCTCCTGCTATGTAACCGCGTTGTATTTTCTTAGGATCTGAGTCGTGTTTCTCTATGATCTAGTTTAGTATCCAAGCTTCCTCAAGAGTATTGAATCTAAGTCGTTTACAAAAATAACAAATAATACAGGATCCCAAAGCTGATCCCAGAGGCACGCAACTACTGAGGTTTGTCCAATCATACGATTTTTGATTCGATAGCAAATTATTGGAGTTAGTGAGTGGAGGAGACGTTTAACCCGCGTGTACAAGCGCAGCATCCTATATGCACAAGGTAAAGCAAACGGCATCGCCCCTGCTTAAAGCCCCAGTCACCAGTCTGCTCCTAAACCAATAAGGCTATTGAGTGGTCAGAGAGAATTTAATTGGGAGGCTTGCAAGGAAATAAATTGATTTGTGTTTTATTACAATAAATAATTTAGTCTAATATATTAAATTAATATGAGAAATAATATGGTAACAAATAGAAGATGGAATTATGCACTTAAGTGGAAATTGCTATTTATAATTAAATCGCTATTGCTTCATCATTCAATTTATTTGTTTCCCTTTAGGCACTGTGAAAGCATTTTAATTATATATAAGTATGCTTTTAATCATTTGTTAAAAATTGTGTAAGCACGGAAAGAATTAAATGTTCTCAGTGTTTGGTGAATTAAAAGAAATGAGAGTAGAAATCCTTCCAGACAATGGAGATGTATGCTTCGATTCGGAGTCCCTCAAAAATAAAGAATGAAATGATTAGCGTTGATTTTAGGGCTTGATATGCGGCGAATGCATAGTAGCGTGGTTAGTATAGATCATTACCATGCATACAAGAATAGATGGGAGCGTTTCAGATTTAGGAAGACGTCTTCCCTTTGTCTTCTTGGTGTGATGGAGAATTAGATGAACTCTGACTAGACTTGTATGAATAATGCGAACTGCTTTTCTACAAACCGTTGTTTTTCCTCAACAAATTATGAGAATCTGGCAGGTACCCTTCTTATAGAAGAATTCCTTTCCCATTTTCTTGCGGAGAGATAAGAAAAGGAGATAGGAAAGCTATTATCTGGTTAATCATCGATAATTGATCACCATTATCTCTCATTCTGCACAGACAGGTAAAAGCTCGACCGAAGGTTTCTCAAGGTTGCTCAGGAGAGCTAGTACGAGTGTGTGTAAGTCGTATGGAAAAAGCCAGGGACTAGCGTTTCCACAAGCTGAATCCACAGAGTTTAAAATCTCCATTGTGCAAGAGAACCTAAGGGTGCAAATGTACGCTTCATATGTGATACTTCGTTCGAATTCAAGAACAGAGAATCGATGCTGGTCCACCTCGTCTAGTTGAGCCCGACTTGAACAGGTCCTGGTCATAGTGATGCCTGCGACAGTTAGAGAACGGTGCTACCTTACTTATGTCCCCCCCCCAAAAATAAAGTTGAAACCACTGAGTTTCAGTGCAGACATCCGAACCTAGTCAAAAGAGATCGAAAAGTCGTTTCAGTAGAACATGGCATGAAAACCTTCCTGCAACGCCGAGGTAATATCGTCGATGTTCACAATAAAAAGAACGACGCCAAAGACACCTTCCTGTGGAACAGCCTCCTCTGGCATTGCGGGATTGGAGATGGTACGCCCTCTAAGTGGAATGGACGATCTACTACGAAATTCCCCGAGGAATAGAGGTATCATTTAATAGTATATCTCTGCTCGTATCATTAACCTTCTTTAGATTGAAAAAATTCGTTGCAATATGCTCCCTGCAAAGAAAGGCCTTGCAGTTAGCACTCTAGAGTCGAAGCAGAACATACGGCGTAGATGGATCTTATGAGAGCTGCACTGCGCCGAAGACAGGTGGTCTCTGTTCTCCAGTAATTGAACTAGCCTAACATAAACCAATATCTCCACAACCATGCACACACAAGTGCTTAGAGGAAGTTGGCGAAAATCAGCAAGAGAGGAATGATATCTACCCAGCTTGCGTCCTTATGGCTCTCAGCCTGACTGGAGTCTTATATGGATGAAACGAAACTCACAGAAAGGTTTTCGGTGTGCCTGAGAGCTACCGTCCTCTTGGGTATAGAAGTGCCAGGAACGGAAAATGATTCTTTCAGTTGAGACTATCGCCTTAAGCTTTCCAAATTAAATGGTGTTGGGAGCCTGGATAGCATTGACTTCTTTTTAGAACAAATCACAATCAAATGCTTAAATGAAGCAGTTTGTAATCCGTCACAAATCACATACATTGTTGTGAACAAAGCAGCTCTGGAACATTTTAAGCAAAATCAGGGTGTTAGTGTAAGCGTAGCCCTCTCCCTCATCACCTGCCATTCGTTCAACTCTGTCTTCACACTGATTAGCCAGCTCTCCAAGTATATTCTTAAGGAGTATTCTAGAAGTTTCTTGGCAGAGACTACCTATTTTCTGAAGTTCAAGGTAGAGTATGGGGTCACTACCTCAGATATGCCATTGAGTGTCCAAAGATGACTAAATTTAGCACTCTAGGTGGGATTGGCCACTTTAACCAGCATGCTCCATCTGGAAAACGAGAGACTTTTTTTACCTAAAATGAAATTAAAGTATACTTTAACACTAATGGGCATGTGATCATATCGGATAACTTTGTTCCGTACAACAAACGGATGACTGGGAAGCTCATGAAGCCCACGGGCTCAAAAACACTACAACCATTAAGTGAGAGGCTCCGACGTCTTGAAGATTATTCATTCTATATCTGACTTCTCTTTGGGTGGGGTTAGCTCGGACGGACACACCTCCACCTGGTCGTTAGCCGAAATAACGAAGGACTAACCAGCTGCCATAGCTTTCTCCCGGGGGCCTCTGTACCCTTGGGATTTCCATGCTAAGGCGTAGAATTAGGCTCCGATATTTCTTCCACCAAGCCATAATCCCTTCCGTGGAAGGACTCTGTCTCGTTCAGCAAGTGTACTCGATTCTCCATGATAGGAAGCCCACTCACACCGGTCTGGGGCTTTTATTGGCACGGGAGGTTCTTGGTAATTTGTGCCATAAGATGGTATACTCTCGACACATCCCTGAGGAACACTACTGGACACCGCAAATACATAGCCAAAAGGAAACATACTGAGAACCAGTTTGCCGGCTCCCATGAATGATGCTACTTGGGGCCATAAGAAGGAGACAAGCTCCAGAGATTTACCCCCGCAAGTCCCATTTAGGGAGCAAATAAAGGCTCCGGTTTCCATTCTCTAACGGTAGAACAATATGCTGTTGTTCCGAGTACTTTGAGGGAGGTTGCCATGAGAAAGCTAAGGGTGGACCCCTTAGCACTAGCGAAGGACCCACTTAAGGTGACTCCCAGAGAGAAATGTGAGGTAGAGGGGAACCCCATTTACCACAAAAGATGAATGAAAGGTAGCTCCTTCACATTGAACCGTAGTCCGATCGACAATTGCATTTTCATCATCTATACAGTCTGTCCATGTTTTCATTTTTTAACAAACACCATTGAGCATGGTGACCCATATGTAAACTTGGGTGGCAAAGGCTTGTAGGCGTGCGAAGATGTATCTGAGAGAAAAATTCCTTCTAATCGATAATATAAATAGCCCATTAAATTACCAACTCAAAACGGACTCGCCGTAGCGTGATGGCTATAGTGCTGGCATTTGGATTCAAAGATCCGCTATCGAAACTCCTCAGTCCACAATTTTTACGAAGAAAATTCACGAAGAAAACGGAAATCAAGGAAAACGCTTTACGGACAACTCAAGAACACTCAAGATAAAAAATGGATCGCCTCAAGAAATAAAAACGGAAAAAAACGACTTCAAGGGCTAACTCATCAAATCAACAAAAAATCATCACGTCATCAAGAATCAAGGAGAGGTCATCAAGAATTAAGAAGAAATCATCACGTGATCAAGAATTTGGAAGGAATCATCACATCAAGATAAATGCAAGTTAATATGAAGATACATCAAGAAAAGAATTACGAAGATCAAGAACTAACCCAGCCAACTTAAAGAAGAAGGAATCTCAGCCAATAAGAATATCAAGAGTCAGATAAATGGCAAACTAAAAGAAGAAGGAATCTCAGCCAACTAGAATATGGAGCCCAGATAACTGGAAGACAAATATTTCAAGGGGCAACTTCAGTCCAGCACAAATAAATAAATTCGAATATAGAAACCCCAAAATGAAGAATAATATTGATAAATAAACAAAGTTATAATAAATAGCCCGAGACCCCCATAGGCTAAGCGCTCAGCCTGGGAAGACGATCCAGATCGAGCGTATAGGGTGCCGGTTGCACCAGGTTGGTACCACTAGGGACTACTTTTTTCGGCCAGGGAGCTAAACGTTCCGCGGCGTGGCGCGCATTAAAAACGTGGGCACAAAAAGTTAGATTGAAGAAAACAAGATAGTTGTAAGCATTAGGATAGGTAAATGGGGATAAAGTAAAACCATTTTAATAATTAATCACCATCGCGAGTCAGATTCAAGATGGAGGGAGTGAACTCCCTCTCCGGGGACCCGATCAACGGTGAATGGTTCAAAGCTGGTCGGTGACTAGCCTTCAAAATTCTCGGCCAACTCTCCAAGTATATTCTTAAGGATTATTCTAGAAGTTTCTTGGCAGAGAAGAAGCTTGATAAAAAGTTGCCAAAAAAGGTAAAGTAAAAATGTCTAGGTTGAATAAAAACCAGGTAATCTCAATCTATTTTGAGTGCCGGAAGCACTAGTGCTGGAAGGACATGCTGTTTCTCCAGGTACCAGGTGTAACAGTCTAACGGAATATCGGTCATAAAATTACATGAACAAGTTGTCATTGGAGTGGCTGGTGTAGATAACAATGCGAACGTGTTCGGTGCGAATGTACAACCTTGTCGAGGGAAACACCACTTTTGAATACAGCAAAGTTAAGCCACATTAGATGTAGTTAATCGACGGGTGGATTCCCGATTTAGGTATATTTCATTATGGCTGCCATAAGATGTGGATACCCATGATTTGGAACCCACGTTAAACTTTAAGTCCCCTTGAGAAATAAAAGGCTTCGAAACGAGTTTGTAAAATCGGTGCGGTAAAGGTGATCCGAATAAGGATAAACGACTAGGCGAGTAAGAGGATCGACGGGCAAGGATTGGCTTTCGTGACCCCCTCTCCAAAGGATTCAATAAAATAGAGAAAAAATGTAATAAAAGACAAAGTAAGGCATCGAAAATAAATTATAAAAAAGAAAGATTCGTTTATATCAAACGTCCCATTAAACTATGCAATCATATAACTAAAACTATTAAATAAAATAATATATAGGCAGTCACATATATAGCAATCTATCAATATTGTTGGTTGGTGAGTATAGGATTTACCAGAAACCATAAATATTCCTCTGGCGGCTCAAGGCAGAAAAGTTTATTTTTGCATAAAGTCTTAGAAATTTGAAGCCAATTTTCAGGATTGGGCTGAAAAACTTCTAAGTTTGAGTTCGTTTTGCAATTGAGCTTTTGGCGGAGAATGTTTCAAATTCTTCTATTTACGAGTATTTTGACTTCGCCATTTGTTCTTGTATTTTGGCCAGGGATTAAATACATAATGCTCAATGTGCCTTTGCTGTTGTTCGTTTTTACAAAAAGATTGGCATTTAAGATAATTATTCGAGTAAATTTATTACAGGATAATATATATATATATATATATATATATATATATATATATATATATATATATATATATATATATATATATATATATATATCGAGAATTATGTTTGTAATAATGCAATTGTAACTATGCGGTTAAGAAGTCAGTGTTATGGCTAACTCAATTCTTCCATCAAACCCTCGGAAGGAGCTCTTCTCACTATCACGAGAGGAGAACTTATAATCCAGCTTTTCTAAGCAATCTAAAAAGATTGCTATCAATCAGCCTTTTTAAATTGTTATCCCTGCTTTCGAAGAGAATAGAACAATTGCTTTACCCATTCTAGCCCGGCCTTATAAATCGAGAGTGTTTTTGCAATAACGCAATTGTAATTTTGCGGTTAAGAAGGCAATTTTAAGGCTAACTCAGTTCTTCGTCAAACCCTCGGAAGGAACTTTTCTCACTATCACAAAAGAAGAACGTATAATCCAGCTTTTCTAATCAATCTAAAAAGATTTCTATCAATCAGCCTTTTTAAATTGTTATCCCTGCTTTCGAGGAGAATAGAAAAATAGCTCTACCCATTCTAGCCCGGCCTTATAAATCGAGGATTATTTTTGCAAAATGGCCTTTGTAATTATGCGGTTAAGAAGGCAATGTTATGGATAACTCAGTTCTTCATCAATTTTCGTGCGGAGGTGGGAGATGGTGGAGGAAGGCGAGGGAGAGGGTGACGAGGAAGGAAAAGAGAGAGAGTGCGAGAGAGGGATGGGGTAGAGGGAAGGATTAGAATGGGATTTTTTTTATTCTTATAAATGGAAAAACACAAACATACACATACAGACAGACTTCACTTTTATGACATAAATATAGACATTTTATGGACAGATACACCCACACACACAGACAGACTTCATTTTCATTATATAGATATATGGACATTTTATTTATAGACACACACACACACACTCAGATAGGCTTCATTTTTAGAAATAGATATAGCTATTTACTGGACAGACACACACACATACATAGAGACAGAGAAACTTCAATTTTATCATATAGATATAGAGAATTTATTGATAGAAAATGCACACACACAGACTTCTTTTTTATTAAATAGGTTTTAACATTTTATGGACAGACAAACAAACGAAGAGGGAGAATAAGAGAAGCCAGGAGTTGTGCGAAATTGTTTACTACAACAACAAGTGTGGGAAGTGGTGTGATAAGTCTGTATAAGAGTAAAATATAGTGGTGGACAAGAATGGTGGGTGTGGTAGTGGTGGACAACAATGGCAGGTGTGGTAGTAGTGAAGATTAATGAAGTTTTAGGGTTGCAAGATTTGCAAATTTGCCTAGATATCAGGCTAATTAATCTTTTTCAGTGTGTATTTTGTTTGTTTCATTAGTATATATATATATATATATATATATATATATATATATATATATATATATATATATACGTGTGAATGTGGGCAGTATATTTTCATTATAGCATGTTTTATTAAAAGTGACCGCTAGTTTCGAATTAATAATTCTTTTTTCAATCCTCTCGATTTGTCTTATATTCGCCTTTTCTTCATTGTTTAACCTCTGGATAAGCGTACCGAAGTTCATCGGGTTCTGATATTTGTAATTTTGCCAAAGGTAGAAATAAATTAATGTAATTTAGCACTTTCTTTAATTTAACTGACGCGTTTCGATATATCGAGTACCATCTTCAGATATACAATGGGGATTATTACAAAGTATTCAGATTATATATGTTACAAAATTACGAACGGAGCTATACAGGTATAGGCAGGTTGGATCCAGGTGATAAAAGGTTGGAGAAGTAGGTAGCCAGAGAGGGAGGGGGGGATTAAGCTGCTTACCAAGGGGGATTGGTGGCTACGAGCAGCTCTGAGTATACCTGCCCCTCTGTTTGCTTTTCTTGGCGGTTTCTGCTACTGAACATTCTTGAAAACTTCTCATTCTGAATGCTATGTTATATAGAGAGTCTTTCGATTTGCTTTGTTGTTTATTAGTTAATAAACATCTATACTTTGGTCCAGATTTACACCAGCCAACAGAACACTATTTTCCAGTAAATAATTTTCTCTTGTTTCCATGGAAGTCTTGATATCTTCAGCTATAGTACTTTTAGTTTGAGAGAGAGAGAGAGAGAGAGAGAGAGAGAGAGAGTAAATCAAAGACTTCCATTCCTTAAAATACTGACCAGGAGTCGAATTTTCAGCTGGAAATTTCTTTGTAATAATATATGATTGATGAAGCACATTTTCAAGTTTTTTCACTAAATCCGAGATTGTTACTGGTATTGTGATTTTGGGGTTCACCATGTCAATAAGAACAGGTTTCAATTCCAGTAAACGCTCTATCATCATATATGAGCTACCACACCTTGTCGCCTGATCTAAAATTTCTACCTTTCCACTATTTCCTTTAATTATTTCTTCATTTTTTTATTTTCTTGAAGCTACTACAACTTACTTTATCATGATTAAAAGAGTGATTGTATGTTTATGTGCTAAGCCATTAAGAATGGCAAGCTGTAGAGTATGTACAGCACAACGCATATGATGGATTCTTGAGAGGATTGAAATTTATTCTGCAGTACTATTTAAATGATCAGGTTCTACCCTATCATAAGGCTCCAGTTTTGGAGTCTTTTTGTCAGAATTAACTACTATTTCACATTCTTCTTCTCTCTCTTGGTCTTTATTTAACTTTTCAGTTTTACTGATGATATTTGATCAGTATTATCAGTTACAAAGCACAATACATTATCTTATTCTATTTCATACTCTTGCAAAACGTAATTCACAAGGTTATAAAGGTACTTACTTGTATGTCGGGCTTAAGTATCTCTTATTGCCAACGTACGTGTCACTATATCATTGCTTTTATCAATAAATCTAAAATTTATTACAAATCAGTTTGTTCTTAAGCGTGGGAAACGATCCAATTTTAAAAATAAAAGACGTCCTTTTAGTTTATTTTTAAGAGCACATTTTGTTCCTTTGCTTTTTCAACTACCAAAGATCTAAGGCTACTTCTATCGAAACTAATTTTAAATTTTTGTGCCATATCACCTATTAAACTTAACATAGTTGGCTTAAAAAAAATAGAAAGAGGTATGGGATTCTTTACCACTAATTCGATTATGTTATTTTTGACCTGATCTGGTGTTATGGCCACATTCACATTTGGGCTGGTAAATTATTTAGTAAGCTCTGGTTGGCAGTGTTGACTTTTAGTTGCTGATAGAATTTTAGAAACTTCAGGATGATTTCGATTTACCTATGTGACGCTTCAAATTATATCCTTTTTTCCTTGAAGTTCTACTATTTTTGCTCCACAAGTTGCATTCCGTTCACTAGCATCTTCACAATTACATTTACAAACATAATAATTATCATCTGCAGTAACAGTAAAATAATCAAATACGCTAGACTTTTCTCTTAATCCTTTATTCATTATTGAGGGCTTCAAGAATATAACTAATACAGTTATATTGAATACTTATAGCTTAGTCTTAATCAGGGCTACCGATAGGGGGGTACATCCGGTACATCGCACCGGGGCCCAAGTGCCGAGAGGGGCCCTTGTTTCTGTATGTATAGAGAGCACAGATCAAATGTTATAGTGATCAACCTTTTTCCTATATTTAATGTAGGGAGTAACTTCTAGTGGAAATAATATTCTCTAGTTTAACTCGGAACGAGAGAGCAATTAAAACTCGCTAATGATCTCGCGATGTTGGTAATAATATTTCGTCAATATGTAAAGGAAGAAGAAGTCGAAGAAAAGAGTGATTGACGCTGCGAAAATTGGCATTGCCATAAGTGATTTGTCGAAATGACATAATTTTAGTGATTTTTTTGGGGGGGGGAGGGCAGGGGCATTCCCATCTGTTTTCTACAATTATTCTTTCTTTCCTTTAGGCATTAAAATAGACTAAACTCTAATATATATAAATTATGTATTAGATATATCATTGCGAACTGTATAATCTGAGGAGTGGAGCAAGATACCTGAAATTACGAAACAGAATAAGGGTGAGTGTATACTAGTTGTTATTAAGTTGCTAATTGTCATGTTGTTAGTTGTAACAAGTTGTTAATACCGTCTCATTTTCTGAGGAACAGATTGTTGAAATTCTTTTAATTTTAGGTAAAAACCATAAAAGAGCAGTAAGTCAGATAACTGAAGATGATCGAAGAACAGAAGTGGCACCTGCTGGTACGGTATTCAGAAAAGGGGCAAATAATGCTGCGCTTCCTGCTGCAAGTACAATGGCAGGCTGTATGTCAGATGTGGGTATTTATATTGGTGTTTAGAAGAAATTAACCGCGGAGAGAATTGAAGAATGTGTCAGAAAGTGCCATCTCAATTGCCCAACTTAATTTCCACGTGGCAGTAATCAACATTCCCTGAGAGTATATTTTCAGTACGAAAACAAAACAGTGAAATTTCAAGACAAGATTGTCTGAATTGGAATCCATCACAACGGGCTCTCTATTGTTTTCCGTGCTGTCTCTTTTAAAAAGTAACCGAAACCCTAAAAATCGCATTCGCGTCTAGCAACATTACAGGGCTACGTTGCAAGTGGAAAATGGAGAAAACTAGCTAACAGAATTATTCCTGAACACGAAAGATGCAATGCCCAAAGGAAGTGTTATTTGTCCTGTAATGATTTTGAAAGACGATTAAAATCAGACAACTGCATGAAAATCTTATGGAAACTTCCATTGAATCTGAAGCAGTAAGATGGCACAATCTTTTGAGGCAGATCATAGACATTGTTTTTTTTCCGAGGGAGAGAGGCATAGCATTTAGAGGATCTTCGCAAAGAATTGAGATAAAAGAAATAAAAATATTTGGGCTTGGCAGAACTATTGTATCGGTGGGATTCTGTTCTGAAATAACATGTGCTAAAGGTGAAGGAGACTCAAAACTAATTTGTTTCTCTTTGCTCAGAACTTGTTGCACAACAAACTCTCTTTGAAAGAAACTTCTCAAAATCCTTTTCAATTATGGTGAATGCAACACCAGACTCCTCTCCAACCGCCTTTATACTACGATATCTTGTGAAAGACGATTTTTCATGTTATCGAGGAACGATTTTTGAAGTTTATTGGTTGCAGTAACAAAACTAGAAACGATATTGCGAAAATGGTACCGGAAACGTTGAAAGAGAACAACATCCCTTTCTCAGATTGCAGGGAGCAAAGTTACGATATTAAATCCAATATAGCAGGAGAGTACAAAGGAGTACAGGACTGTCTTCTGTTTGAAAGTGATTTGGGACTCTTTTCACCCTCTGGATGCCATACTTTACATGTATGTGAAACAGACTCTGCTGAATGTTGCCCTGAAGCAAACACCCTTTTCGGAACAATTCAGACAGCATACACTCTCTTCAGCTCCAGTCCACGACTTTGGTAGGTTCTTCTGAATGAGACAAAAATCAGTCGCTTCACAACAAGTCTGATACAAGATGATATTCGAGAATAGATTATGTAAAACCATTTGCAGCAAACCTTACGAGCATTAGGGATGCACTTGAAGAACTGTTAACATTGAATCTGACACCTAAAACAAGGACTGAAATACATGGCACTATTAAGAATGCCTCATCGTTTACTTGTGTGATTTTTGGCGCAAATTGAAATGCAACAAGATTCTGCAAGCAAGACATGCCACAGTTGATGTTGAATCATAAATTTCAATGAGTTGATAGCAAGTTTGAAAGATGTACGTGTGAACTGGAAGAAAATCTGGAATGAAGTAAAACATGTTTCATCAAGCATGGGGAATGAGGTGAATCTGAATGTGAAGAGACTTAGTTAGCATTGAATGTAAACTTGCATGAAAAAACCCATTTGATGATATCATCAAAGATTTTGCTGCCATGAAAGCTCGAAAAGCATTATTCAGTATATGATTATTTTTTAATATTTTTTTATTGTCCATTGTACTTGGATGGCCAAGAAGTCGCTCTACTATTAAAAAAATTACTACTAATAAAATTTTTCGCTCTTCCCTTTTTATCCACCTTGTAAAATAAAGTATATATGTGCCTTTGGTTTGTTGAAACCTGGGGACGGCACCCAAATTCTGTCTTGTATCCAGTATTATTTATCCTCTTGGCGGTCCTGGTCTTAATTAATAAGATTGGATTTTGTAGTTTCATTCTTATTGCAAATCTATATATTTCTGAAATAAAATAAATATTCATTTTCAATGTTATTGGATAGGTAAAAATACAGTAGTACATCAAAACTTTAGCCTAAGGTAAAATATTAGTTATCGCAATAACTTTGCCCTAAGAGAAGCAAAGCTTTTAATTTAATTTCGCCAATCTCTAATTAGTTTTACCCTAATTTTTGGCTATTTTAAACCAAAATATCCTAAACCTAACTTACTATACAGTAGAATGTGAATTACACAAATATAATTTGTGTATTTAACGATATACTGTATATTATTAAGTAAAATTTCGTAAAATTATTTGAACTGATGTTATTTTACGAAATTATTTTGTAAACAAACAATTGCCATATTTGCGTTTTTCCGCTAAACGCATTCTAAAAAACTCTCTAAATGGTATTGTTAAAGTGATGTCACTAATAAGTTATTATTTCTATTATTTCTTAACCAAACTACATGGTTTCGGAAAGTCAAACCACCCAAATGTTTTTGCAAGTTACTTCAATATTATAAAATTCATTTTGGACGTGGTCACATTAACAATAGCATTTAGAGAGTTTATTTTATAAGAATTGCTTTTATTGCAAAGAATTTAAATTTATGTTTCTGCAAATGTAATTTAGTTCCTTTAATGCTATACGCGTGATTATTGTGAATTGTGATTCTCATAAAAGTGGCTACCCAAGTTCGGGTGGCGTTTAAGTGACAGAGTATTTGATGTATTAGTGTAATAACAGCAATTTCAATAGGCTGAGAGAGTTGTATATGTAATTGCTTTAAAAAAAATTTTAATTTAGGCGTATGTCCAGATTTCTAGCCGGAGTCAGAGCTGGTGCTATTTTAATTGCCCTGACTCCTCCAAAAACACCCGATTCCAGCGGCTCCGGCTCCGGCACCAGACCGCTGAGGCAGACTTAATTTTTATTATATAGATATAGACATTTTATGGACAGACACACACAGAAAGACATACTTCATTTTGATTATATAGATATATGGACATTTTATTGATACACACACACACGCGCACACAGACTTCATTTTTATTATATAGATCAACGGTGACCAACTTGTAACTCCCGAGCCGCATGCGGCTCTTGAGGGTACTAGGGGCTCTTGAGCAACACTAATTTGGGGGCTTCATTGGAATTTTAAATAACATGTAATAGTAATAACCTAATAAAATGATTCGAATATTACATGTAATATACGGTAGTTTGTTGCTTTCCTACACGAATAAATAATTTTTTCAAGATTAAAATTAATTTCAATTCATCGAATCATTCCCGCGATCGAGTGGAGCGGCACGTCAATCGAGTTTCTAAAATAGACCTGTTAGTTTAATCTTGAATGAGCTCGCGCTGGATAAAACATTTTTCATACAATAGGAATTACCTTTACACAAAAAATATACATATGATGGGAATATGTTGCATAAGATACATTTTATTAGCTATTATGGGCCAATTTCAACACCTTATTCACATTATCTTTTCAAATATTACCGCGAGAAAAAGAATTGTCAGAAGTTATGTAATTTTTAGATAGTGCAGACACCGAGTAAAAAATAGTAATTTGGGAGTGGCTGTTGAAACTGCATCCCTTCGCTTGCTGCCTTCAATGTTCAATTCAGTGCTCACTTACTACACTAGTCGAATATTCGTTGCGCAATTTATGCTGATGTAAATACTTTTTTGATTTATAGTGAAGATTGTTTTTAGTTAAATTTATAAAACCCATCTTAAAAATGACTGAGAAACAGAAAAGTTAAAACGGAAATACTAACAAGAAAAACAGTTTTCAACCAACATGGGAGGACGAGTTTGTTTTTAATGTTAAGGATAATAAGGCTTTGTGTCTCATCTGTCAAACTACCATAAGCCACTTTAAAGGCAGTAATTTAAAGCATCACCATGAATCTAATTATGAAAATATTGCATCTAAATTTTCTCCTAAATCAGAACTGCGAAAAGATTAGATAACAATATTGAGATCTAATTTGGTAACTTAACAAAATAGCCTATTTTTTCTCTGTAAAAGCAAAATGCTTTAACTACTAAAGCCAATTTTTTTATAGCTTGGAATATTGCTAGAAGTAGACTTTCTTACAGTCATGACGATTTTTAAAAAAAAATATTGGTGATGTGATTGAAATTCTTACATTAGAGAACTCTAAACTTAAACAGACAATAGAACAAATCCCCATCTCCTGCCACACTACAGAAACACGTAATTCTGGAGTAAGTTCTGCTGTCGCTTTTTCACTACAGAATGATCTGAAAAGCTGCATAGTTTTTAGCTTAGTACTGGATGAATCTATTGACATTCTAGATATCCTATATTGGCTCGTATGTTACAAATGTTAAAAAATATAAAAAAGAATTCTTGGATCTGATAAACTTAAACTAAACCAAAAAGGTATTGACATAAAAAATCACTTGACAAAGCTTTGTTAGATGCTCACCTACCACTGCATAAACTTGTCAGCATTTCAACAGATGGAGCAACAGCCATAGTAGGTCACAAGACCTGCCTAGTTGGACAATTAACATGATTACAACTATCCTGAATGTCTCTTTTTTCAATGTATCGTCCATCTTGAGCATTTAGTAAGTAAACACTTTTAGTTTGACAATGTTATAAATTGCTTTTTAGAAATTGTTAACTTTATTCGGTCAAGTGCCAAAAGACAACGTGAATTCAGACATTTTATTGGGGAGGTGGAGCTCAAAGAAAACCCAAATGACCTTTCATTCTACTGTATTGTAAGATGACTGTCAACTACCAATCTTTTGAATCAGTTTTTTGCCCTTTTTGCTTCAATTATTGCCTTCATGAAAGAACAAAGAGTGAATTTCCCACATTCAGAGGATCAAGAATGAATACAAGATCTAATTTTGCTTACAGATGTAATGCAACACTTCCAATTATTAAATCTTGCACTTCAAGGGAGGAACAAAGTTATTACAAAACTAGCCAAATCAGTTTTAAGTTTTCAAACTAAAATAAAGCATTTTCAAAGAGAATTGACTACTTTCCTAACTTAAATCAAGATTATTAGCTTTTCCAAACATTAAAATTCAAGAGTAAATTAACGCAATGCAAAGGAAGCCTAGATACTCTTTATCATAATTTTGATAACAGGTTTGAGAAAATAAAATGGCTAAAACCATGCTTTAAATTACTTTTGAATTCGTTTGCAATCGATGTAATCAGTGATGATTGTCCTGTTGTTCCACCTTTTTTCTTGGATGTTACTTCAACAAAAACAAAGCTTATTGATCTAGAAGAAGATATGGTTTTGAAACTAGCACACAAAAGTTCATCTCTAACTGAATTTTGTAAATAAATCTCAGAAGCAAAGTATCCTAATGTTCAGAAACATGGCTTCTGGCTTCTTTAGATTTTCAGAACAACTTAAAGCTGTGAATCTCCCTTCTCTTTTATGAAATGTTTTAAGTCAAAACATCGTACTATCCTCATTAACAGCCATCTTAATGAGCTTTTCAGACCAGCCTTAACATCAATCCAGCCAGATTTTAAACCTTTAACTAAAAAAATGAAATCTCAACCAAAGACTTCAAAGAGCAAGGATTAAATGTTTTACATCAGTGATATGGACTTCATTAAATTTTAATTTTGCATAATTCAAATTTTTGAAATATAAATTTAAAATAGCGATTTTGTTTTTGAAAATTCCGAGGTGTATGAACCAGTAAAGATTAAAGAAGTTTTGATAATGGTGAGTAGGGTTATTTTATGAGGTACTGGTATTTTTTAACACATTTAAATGCAATTTCAAAGAAATAATTCCTGCCGCTCTTAAGCTTTCAAACATGTATGAAAAGTATCTTATGTGACTCTTCTTATCATATAAATTTGCCACCCCGGATATAGATATAGACACTTTATTGATAGACACACACAGACAGACAATCTTCATTTTTATTATATAGATATAGACATTTTATTGATAGGCAGACAGATAGACTTTTTATGATATAGATATTTATATTTTATGGACGGACTTAATTTTTATTATATAGATATAGAGATTTCATTGAAGGACAGAAACACAGAACCAGACAGACTTCATTTTTATTATATAAATATGGACATTTTATGGACAGACACAAACACACATACAGGCAGACTTCATTTTTTATTATATAAATATAGACATTTTATGGAGAGATATACACGAAATTTTACGAAGTGTCGATAAAGCACGACGAAAACGAAGGGGGTAATTTTTTGGAACGTGTTTAGACTTCGTTTTCGTCGTCTTTTATTGACCCTTCGTAAAATTTCGTCCCTCCATATTACTAAAGCCGATAAGTCTGGAACCGTTGTGATTATGGATAAAATTCATATATTACTAAAATGAACGATTTATTAAGTGATCAAGCTACTTACCTCCCAGTATTGAAAGATCTCACTCCACAAGTTAATAGTGATTTCCATTAAAATGCACAGCTATTACTTAAAACTTCCCTGAATTAGTTTCAAAATTCAAGTCGAGTAACGCTACCCTTCCTTATTTGTATGGACTAGTCAAAATGAACAAACCAAACTTCCCTTTACGCCCGATTATAAGTTCTGTTGAATCTGTTTCATATGCTTTGTCTAAATGGCTTACTTCATTTCTTACACCTCTAGTTGGGACCATTTCTCATTCACATGTTACCAATAGCTACGACCTTATTTCTAAACTCAATGCCATTCAGTATTCTAACAATTTTACCCTCGTTAATTTCGATGTCTGCTCATTATGTACTAAGGTTCTGGTTGAAGATTCATTGCAAACTATTGACCTTCCTGTACCTGCTACTATTTTCATGAACCTCATTTCACTTTGTACCCCAAATTGTAAGTTTTCGTTCGAAGGTAAATATTTTCTTCAAAAGTTTGGATTAGCCATGGGTAACTAACTATCTTTCACCTGTTCTTTTTAACTTATATATGGAGTTCCTTGAAACCAGATCCTCCCTACTATCCTTGACTTCCTTATTGCGTGGTGCAAGTATATTGATGATGTCATTTGCCTGTATTCTAATTCTAAAGATGTTAATAGCTTCCTTACCAAACTTAATTCACTCGTCCCTTCCATTAAATTTTCCCATGAGATTGAAAATAATAGACCTCTTCCCTTTCTCAATCTTTTAATTCATAGAATCCAGATTGATTTTAAATACTCCATATATCGCAAACCTACTAATTCAAACTCTTATATTCATTTTTACTCTGCGCAGAGTCCCAAAGTCAAACGTTCTGTTTTTTCTTCTGTTTCTACGGGCTTTACGAGTTTTTAGCCCTGAATATATGGATCTGGAAATCTCTAATATCTTTGAAATTGGCCAAAATTATATAAACCCTTATCCCTTTCTTTTAAATTGTCTTTCCTCTTCAAAAAAGACGTTCTATAATACAGTTCATGCTATCCCTTTAAATGTTAAAACATTCTGGTTTTACCCTTCTCTGATTGTTTCATTGACCTTCCTAGTCTTTTAAAAACCTTTAACATTTCTGTTGCTTTCAAATACAAGTCAACTATAAAAAACATTCTAGTTCACAATAATTGTAATGATATTGGGGAGTCTATTCGGTCCAATGTTCTCTTTGTCCAAGTAAATATTTTGGAGGGACTGGAAAGCCATTATCGGTCCGTTTTTTTTCATATTTCCGAAAATGACCACTTAATTAATTTTAATTCAGCAGAATTTATTTTTCGCTTGAATTACGCCATTAAAAGAAACCTTGTTGAATGTTCATCTTTAAGTCAATTCAATAACTTTAGAATTTTCCCTTTTGCCTTTTCAAAATTGATGCTGTTATCAAAAATCAAATTCTTAAAGAAATCCGTTTTGACTTTTAGGTTCTTAGTTTTGTTTGCAATATTCATTGTTATAGGTACCCGATTTGTTAATTTAATTAACTCATTAGTTTTGTATTACATTATTTTATTACCCTCCCTCTCTTCCCTTGCCCCTCCCCTGCCCCAACGTAGCTGCTTGCTTCTCGTGTCTCTCCTAATTTCCCTCTTTTGGCTATTTCCTTTTCCCTTAATGCTTTAGCCCCTTTGGCTCTGTTCTTGAGCCTTTCTGCCTCTCGGTTTTACCTTGCTACCTTTGTTATAGCTAAATCTGAATGTGAATTTGCCTGTCCTTCTCTTACTTCCTCATTGGTCATTCTTATCTTAGAGGTGGTCCTTTATCTTTTACTAGCTTATATATACACTTGTTATATTATTTTCAACCATAGTTATCCTTGAGAATGGACTCAATAAAGTTTGAAAGAACTCGGAAGTACCTTTTCATTTTCACTGCGTGACATTGCATGCATTTATATATATATATATATATATATATATATATATATATATATATATATATATATATATATATATATATATATATATATATTGTAGAAAATCTTACAAGATAAACGAAAGGAAGATTCCAAGTACTTCCGAACTTTGTTCCGTTCATCTGAAGCAATACATAAAGAATTACTTTACAAGAATGGTGGATATACCTTTCTTGTAAAGTAACTCTTTTAGAATTCAAAGCGTTAGTAGCATTAAATAAATATGAGATAATAGGCATCACCGAAACTTGGATCCATAGTCATACGAGGCATTATAGCAGTGAATTTCAACTCGAAGGTTACAAATTATTTCACAAAGATAGAATCTACAAGGAAGTCGGTGGGTTGCTATTGTATATAAGAGAAGACCTTAATTTGAATTAATAAGAATAAAATTAAACATAAACAAATGTCTGTATATATAATTAGCCTATAGAAAGCCACATGATTCATATGAAGCAGATAATAGATTTTACGAAATTCTGACGAATGTTAATAAAGACAAATCATCGCTTATTATTGGCCATTTTAACTGCCCCCAAATTAATTGGCTAACACGGAACTCAGATTCTGAAGGACAAAGATTACTGAATTTCATAGAGGAAAATCTGCTAACTCAATGGGTCACCGAGCCTACTAGAGGAGAGAATATATTGAAATTAATCTTAACTTCAGATTATGAAATTATCTCAAACGTAATTGTATACGATCAACTTGTTGGCCGTGACCATAACCTAATAGGATTCGAATTAAATTTACCAAACAAAGAAATTGTAAGAAGTAATACAAAATTAGATTTCAGAAAGGCAAACTTCGCGGCGTTAAAACAAAGTCTCATAAACTATCAACTAAATGGCAGAGACATAAATGAAGTATGGAACGAGTTTAAATACAATCTTTTAAGGAAACAATCCTAATTCATTCCTCAAGCAGTCAGAAAAAGTGGAAAAAATCAAAATCCCAAATGAATGACTAATGAAATTAAGAGGGACATTAACAAAAGAAAAGAGGCTTATAAGACATATAAATTAAACAGATCAGAATAAAATAAAAATAAATATTTTTATCTCAGAAGAAAGATAAAAACTGGAATTAGGAGAGCAAAGCGTAACGAGGAAATGAGGGTAGCATTAAATTGTAAAGAAAACCCCAAAGAATTTTACGCCGTAGTTAACAGTAGAAAACCAATAAAAAACATCATTGGCCCAATCAACGATGGTCACAATAATTTACAAGTTAAGGATAAAGATATAGCTACTGCACTAAACGAGTACTCTGCCTCAGTTTTCACCGACGACACCACAAATCAAAATATCGCTCCGTATAATGAGTATTTAGGAAAACTCGCACTAGAAATGTTCAAATGCACGAGCAAGGATGTACAAATACGAATAGATAAAATGAATAAATTTAAATCCCCAGGACCTCATAAAATAGTGCCAAGAGTAATCAAAGAAGTAAAGGATGCAGTGGTGGACGAGATAACCTACATTTTTAACTTATCACTTGAAAATAATACTGTTCCTCAAGACTGGAAATTAGCTAATGTCACTCCAATATTTAAAAAAGTACGCAAAGATCTGCTATGCAATTATCGACCAATAAGTCTGATATCAATAATTGGCAAAATGCTAGAAAGTATTATAGCAGAAAAAAATAGTAAGCCACTTAGAAACCAAAGAACTGCTAAGAAACACGCAACACGGATTTAGGAAACACAGATCTTGTCTTACAAACTTGCTAGAGTTCTTTCATTATATTAACACCATTCATGATAGTGAGAGATCTGTCGAAATCCTGTATTTAGATTTTCAAAAGGCTTTTGACAAGGTGCCACACAGGAAATTAATGTCCAAAGTTAGAGCCCTAGGAATACGAGGCAAAATAGCGAATTGGATTGAAGACTAGGTTAGTAATCGCATGCAGAGGGTGGTGATCAATGGAGAAGAGTCCGAGTGGATAACTGTAAATAGCGGCGTTCCTCAGGGATCAGTCTTGGGACCCTTGCTTTTTATTATATATGTAAATGATATAGAAGTGGGATTAATCTCTAAGATCTCCAAATTCACTGACGACTTCAAACTGGGTAAAAGCATAGTTACCAGGCAAGATATAATAGATTTTCAAAAGGACATTGACCACATATCTGAATGGTCTAAAAGATGGAATCTCCCACTAAATCTTGACAAATGCAAATTAATGCACGTTGGCCACAAAAATCCGAAGGCAGAATTCAAACTCAATAACAAAATAATAGCAGAAACAGAAATCCAAAAGGACCTCGGTGTTTGTATATCTAATCACCTAAAGTTCACACAGCACTGTGTTAATGTAGAAAAGAAAGCGCGAAAGATACTTGGATACATTAAGATACAGATCAGCTATAAAAGCGAGACGGTATTGATTAACTTATACAATGCTCTAGTAAGACCACAATTAGAATATTATGCACAGGTATGGTCACCCTCCCTCAGAAAGGACATAGAAAGATTGGAGAGAGTGCAAGCCATGGCTACGAAGATAATTCCATCATTAACAAAATACAATTATGAAACAAGACTAGCAAAGTTAAATCTATACAAACTAGAAACTAGACGTATGCGAGGTCAGCTAATTGAAGTATTCAAAATCCTAAAAGGAATTGAAAATGTAGACTACACCACCTGGTTCGAATTCAATGAAAATATCACATGAAATAACAACATGAAGCTAGTCCCGAAAATTTATGTGGAAACTTTTTCTCGTACAAAATTGTAAATGCATGGATTAGATAAAATTATAAGGACGATTACTTTTTAAGATAATATTTTTTTTTTAAATAATTGATTCTTAACTAAATAACACAATACAGAGATAGGCTCCGCTTTACTATAAAAATTCCTGACTGTACACTTTCTTTCGGACAGCAGGTGTCGTTTCATACTTTCTATGCCCGATTGACTCGGGTGAGAGAGGTGAGAGGGGAGAGCTTTGAACTGTACTAGACTTTCTCTAAAGCTATTAGACAGGAAAAAAAACAAAAAGTACCTCCTCGGTATGGACAAACTAGTCTTTTGAGGTACTAATATTCCTTGTAACTCCTTGTAACACACACACGCACACGCACTCTCTCTCTCTCTCTCTCTCAGATGGAGAGGTGACGCCCCCTTGTCGCGGGAAGAGAGCTTGTGTGGACCTCTGACTTTTCGAGCTATGTTGGCGGGGGTACCTCTTCTGGGTACCCCTGGCAGGGCTTCCCTTGTCGATTTGGTCGGAAACGAGGTTCCAGACTAAGTGCGTCATTCTTTCCTTTTTTCTACTCTATCCTTCTCTTTTTTTTTACTTTTATCCTATTTCCCACTTATACAAAAATAAAAAAAAAACAAAAAAAGGCCTACTCTTATCATGTTACTCTTTCCCTTTTTTCCCTCTATCTACATATAAGGACCTGGCAGCTACCCCACGCGTCAGAAGAGAGGCTTTGGAACCTCTATAAACAACGCCAATCGACGCTCACTGGTTGCGAGAGACTAGGACTAGAGGTGTCCTAGGCGTTGGGGTACGATGAATGGGATGAGGGTAGTGCCCCGTTAACCCGTTTCCCTGGCGCGTAATTATTGACCGTTCCTAGTGCCCGTTGACGGGTGCTTCTGGTAGCATTGGTCCGAGGTGAGGGCCCTTTGTTCCCATGTTGGTTGCCAGGCCAATAAAAAGCCTTGGGTCGAGTTCCTTGGTGTGGCGGGATATCCATTGAACGCTACTCCGAGTTTCTTGCCGTTGTGAAGGGAACTAGTAGAAGTTTAGTAAGGGGCGTGCTTCGTTGTTGTTCACCTGGTGACAAATCGATGGCCCCTTCGGGGACCGTCAGTGCTGCTTGGTTGGGAGCCACGGCACGCCGAGGCTTGACGACTCGGTCGGACGAACAGCAGCACATGGAGCGTGCCTTCTGGAAGACTCCGAAACGACTCCGATCAATAGGCGGGAGCGATTCACGCGGGGAGAACTCACCAACCCCCTTTTTATATATTGATTGGTCACAAGCTTAAGAAATAGAGTGTTCAAAATGGCAGGCAAGAAAGTTCTAGCAGCGCTAAAATTCACGTGTGCCACATGTAAGAAGGACAAGTGGTGCGTTGACTTTCCGGAAGGCTGCTTTGCGAAATGCCACCCAGGCAGTGTATGCACCACTTGCATTTTAAAGAGGGAAGTAGAGGAAGTAGTCGCCTACTACAGGGAAATAACTGCAGACCTCGAACAGAAAATCGAGAGGCTCAAGGAGGAGCACTCCCACCAGATCCGCAGGCTTGAAGAGAAGTTAAACGAGCTCTCGAGTCCTGTGGCAAACACCACCTCTGCAGAGAGCCCGGTCCCGAATGTAGCAGAGACGCCAAAAGGAAAAAAGAAAAAAAAGACAAAAAAGAGAAAGAAGAAAGAGTAAGAGAGAGAAATAGAAGAAGAAAAGGTAGAAGAACTTAATGAAAAAGATGGCAAGGGGGAAAAGATGATAGAGAATAAGAAGAAGAAGAAAAGAACGAAGAAAAAAGAAAAGCCTGGAAAGACCATGACGGGGAAAAGAGAGGAATCGGAGAGCTTGCCTCAGAAAATAAAGAATCCGAGCTCAGCAGGCAAATGTGCCAGGGTCATCCTTGTGGGTGATTCCCAGGCACGGGACCTGCAGCCCCTGCTAGCGGCCAGCCTTCGCGCAAGCGTTAAGGTAAGCTGCCTGCCAGGATGTGGTAACCACCACATCAGAGTAGAGGCTGAGAAATCACAAATTTCTGAAAGCTCAGTCGTTGCTCTGATGGTCAGTGGAAACGACCTCTACCTGAGAGGAGGTAGGGTAGGCCCTACAGATAAAATCCTCCACACGGTCATGGGTGCCGTGGACGACTGTGGGCTGAAAACCCGCAAGCGCGTGGTAGTCGGGATGCTCGCGAGAAGAGGTCCAACACGGACCGCTCACTCGATGAATGTCTCTTTAAACCGGCGCCTGGCAGATTTGTGTACGGCAGAGGGGGTCTTTTTTGTGGACCCGTACCGCACCTTTAATGGTAGAAATGATCTCTACAAAAGAGATGGGGTACATCTTTCGTTTAAAGGAAAAGCCTTTCTGTCGAACATGATCCAGGATGTCGTAGAGAGGACCGAAAGGAGTATCCGGCCCAGAGTGAGGGCGGACGAACGCCAGTACGCCCATGTCACTCCAGGAACGACCTTCTCAGAGGTCGCAAAAAGGGGTGCCTCGCCAACAAACAAGCCGGGAAACGGAAGAGCGTAGGGAGTCCTACAGTCGGGGACTCCCTGAAAGTTCTTCTGTTGAATGCGAGGTTTAATCAGGAACAAGTTTCTTGAGCTCCGTGGCCTCGTAGCGACTGGAGAACCCAAAATAGTAGCCATAACAGAATCGTGGATAAAAACCTCAAACCAAGACTTTGAAGGCGAATTCACGGTTCCTGGCTACCAGCTGTTCCACAAATATAGGCCAGACAGAGAGAGTGGTGGTGTAATGTTGTATGTCAAGGATACAATCAAATCTACGAACTCCAACATTATATCCGATCACGAGCTCCTAGGCGTTGACCTAGAGATAGGTCCTGTCAGATACAGGACCCTGGTGCTTTACAGACTCCCTTCCCAACCCGTTGAGAAGGACTGGGAACTGTACCAGCTGCTGGATGAGCTTGTTAAAGGCAGAGTGTGCATCGTTATGGGCGACTTCAACAGACAAGTTGACTGGGAAACCAGAGCAGCCTGTGGCGAGAGCGCGTAACTCCTGGAGTTCGCGAACAACGAGTTCTTCACTCACTGGGTCAGAGAACCGACGAGAGGAGACAATATCGGTGGCAGTGATCACCAGATAGTTAGATTTACCGTCAAGATCCCGAAGGTGAGGTCTGAGCCAGTCAATCAAGAAAACTTCACTTGAGAAGAGCAGACTTTGCAAGCCTTCGTGCTGGGCTGACTGATCAAGTTGCATCCCTCTAAAATGTCTCCGTCGGTCTTCTGTTCAGTCAAAGTGGTTTAATCGAAAAATCGGCCAACTGCTTAGGGAGAAGAGAAATGCGTACTTGCGATCGAAGATCTCGGGTGCCTTTGACGAGTACCGGAGGCTAGCCAGGAGAGTGAAGTCCAGCATAAGGGCGGCTAAGCGTACTGAGGAACTCTGAGTGGCGAGACTCTGCAAGGAGAATCCCAAGGAGTTCTTCGGCTATGTAAATAGCCGTAAACCAGTCCATCGTAGGATTGGGCCCTTAGTGGACGAGGAGGGTGCATTAACTCACTGAGATGCAGAAAATGCTAACCTTGTCAATGACTACTTCTCCTCAGTGTTTACTAAAAAGTGCGGTCCTATCCCCCAGCCCACGTATTGCTACTCGGGGAAAAAGCTGAAGGCAATGGACTTCACCGAAGAAGAAATAAAGAAAAAGATCGCTAACCTTAAGACGAATAAGTCCCCTGGACCGGACGGGTTTCTACCCAAGGTGTTGAAGGAAGTGTGCGATGAAGTATCCCGATATCTGTGCGCTAACTTTAACATGTCAATCCGGACGGGATGCGTCCCTAGAGACTGGCGTGAGGTGGAGGTGACTCCGATCTTCAAGAAAGAAGACCCCAGCCATCCGTCAAACTACCGACCTATCAGTCTGACTTCGATAGTCGGCAAACTCATGGAAAGCATCATGGTGGACAAAATGACGTCGTATTTAGAGTCAAACCTTCTACCGAGGAGTTCCCAGCACGGCTTCCGAAGGCAACGGTCATGCCTGACGAACCTTGTGGAATTCTTCCACTTTGTTTTCAGTGAGCACGATCGGGACAAGGCGGTGGATGTGGTTTACTCAGACTTTCAGAAAGCCTTTGATAAGGTACCACACCGCCGCCTTCTCCGGAAAGTGCGAGCGCTGGGCATAGATGGAAAAGTAGCCGGCTGGATCGAGAACTGGCTAAGTCGCAGACGGCAACGGGTGGTGGTAAATGGACAGGCTTCTGAGTGGGTGCCCGTTACTAGCGGGGTGCCTCAAGTTTCTGTCCTGGGACCACTACTATTCATAATCTACGTCAACTACATGGACGGTGACATGGTTGCTTAGATTTCCAAATTTGCCGAAGATACCAAGCTTGGTATGAACGTTGCAAAGGATGGAAATACTGCCCGCCTGCAGGAAGATCTTGTGAAGATTGGGGAGTGGTCGGACACGTGGCAAATGCCTTTTAACGTGAACAAATGCAAAGTAATGCATATCGGCCACAGAAACCCCCAATCTCATTATATCCTTAAGGGCACTGCTCTTGAATCGAGTGACATTGAAAAGGACTTGGGTGTTACTATCACTAGCGACCTCAAGTTTTCGAAAGAGTGCATCGAGGCAGACAAGAAAGCCCAAAGGATGTTAGGCTACATAAAGCGCCAGTTTGGATACCGTAACAAGGAGATAGTACTTTGTCTGTACAACTCCCTGGTTCAGCCGCACCTGGAGTATGCCGTACAATTTTGGAGTCCTTCGTTTCGAAAGGACATCGCAAGGTTGGAACGCGTACAAGCTAGGGCAACCAGACTGATTCCCTCTATCCGACATAAAAGTTATGAGGATAGACTAAGGGAATTAGATCTGTTCTCGCTGGAAACCCGTAGACTACGTGGTCAGCTCATCGAAGTTTTCAAAATGCTTCAAGAGTTCGACAATGTTGACTACCGTGATATTTTCACACTGAGTGAGAACAGAACGCGCAATTACGGCTTCAAACTTGAACTTAAGCGTTACAACCGCAATATGTGTGGAAATTCTTTCACCTACAGTATCTGCGGTAAGTGGAACGCACTTCCAGTGGAAGTTGTCAACAGTAAATCTGTTGACCAGTTCAAGTCAAGACTACACAAAGTCTTTATAAGTGGCCGTTTAGGGACGCAAAACAGTTGAGCAGTCATGTGCCTGCTCGATTGATAGTCCAAAGGTACCCTCTTTGAATGGACGATAAGGTCTCCTAGGGTACTTACTTTTCTTGTTACTCCTTGTTACTCTCTCTCTCTCTCTCTTTCTCTCTCTCTCTCTCTCTCTCTCTCTCTCTCTCTATTTCTATTTCTCTTTCTCTTTCTCTTTCTCTTTCTCTACCTAGACTTTCAGAAAGCCTTTGATAAGGTACCACACCGCCGCCTTCTCCGGAAAGTGCGAGCGCTTGGCATAGACGGAAAAGTAGCCGGCTGGATCAAGAACTGGCTAAGTGGCAGACGGCAACGGGTGGTGGTAAAGGGACAGTCTTCTGAGTGGGTGCCCGTTACTAGCGGGGTGCCTCAAGGTTCTGTCCTGGGACCACTACTATTCATAATCTACGTCAACGACATGGACGGTGACATGGTTGCGAAGATTTCCAAATTTGCCGACGATACCAAGCTTAGTATGAACTTTGCAAAGGATGGAAATACTGCCCGCCTGCAGGGAGATCTTGGGAAGATTGGGGAGTGGTCGGACACGTGGCAAATGCCTTTTAACGTGGGCAAATGCAAAGTGATGCATATCGGCCACAGAAACCCCCAATCTCAGTATATCCTTAAGGGCACTGCTATGGAATCCACCGACACTGAGAAGGACTTGGGTGTAACAATCACTAGTGACCTCAAGTTCTCGAAACAGTGCATTGAGGCGGAGAAAAAGGCCCAAAGGATGCTAGGCTATATTAAGCGCCAGTTTGGTTATCGGAACCAGGAGATTGTACTGTGCCTGTACAACTCACTTGTCCGACCGCACCTGGAGTATGCCGTACAATTTTGGAGTCCCTCATTGCGAAAGGACATCGCGAGATTGGAACGCGTACAAGCCAGGGCAACCAAGCTGATTCCCTCTATCCGACATAAAAGTTATGAGGATAGACTAAGGGAATTAGATCTGTTCTCGCTGGAAACCCGTAGACAACGTGGTCAGCTCATCGAAGTTTTCAAAATAATTCGAGGGTTCGACAATGTTGACTACCGGGATATTTTCACACTGAGTGAGAACAGAACGCGCAATCACAGCTTCAAACTTGAACTGAAACGTTACAACCGCAAACTGTGTGGAAATTTTTTCACTTACAGTATCTGCGGTATGTGGAACGCACTTCCAGTGGAAGTTGTCAACAGTGAATCTGTTGACCAGTTCAAGTCAAGACTAGACAAAGTCTTGAAAAGTGGCCGTTTAGGGACGCAAAACAATTGAGCAGCCTTGTGCCCGCTCGATTGCAAGTCCAATGGTACCCTCTTTGAATGGACCGTAAGGTCTCCTAGGGTACCTTCTTTCCTTGTTGTTACTCCTTGTTGTTACTCTTTCCTATCTCTCTCTCTCTCTCTAAAAGGCCTTCCAAAAGAGCCATATCTTCCTTAAACTAAAGAAATTTCCTTAAAAGTGAGAGCACTATTCCACCCACGCTATTCTTATCTCTCTCTCTCCCAAAGCAACCACCTTGCCGTCGGTGAGAGAGCTTGCGTGATCTGTTTGAGTTAAGTTAGCTAAGCTGAGAGAACTTTTAGCCTGGTAGGGTCACCCATGCCAGTAAGGTAGCTGTAGTAGGATCCAGACTAATGGTTGTCAAACTTCTCTACCACTTCTTCGATGCGTCTCCTTGCAACCCCCTACCAACTTCTTCGATTCTGTTATTACTTTGTTTCACCAACTCTCCTTAACTGTCAAAATAAAACCTCTCAATAACAAAAAAAAAAAACATTTATCTCTATTACACATAAGTTGTTTATTAATAAGGGCCTCACCAGCTCCCTTATACCGCGTGAGAAGAGAGGCTTTGGAACCTTTTTAAATAACGCCTTGGAGCACTCATAGGTTACAAGAGACTGAGATTGAAGGGATCTCAGGATTTTGGGGTACGATTAATGGAGAAATGTTAGGTACCCCTTGGAAGCTTTCTCCTAACGTGTAATGACCTGACCAGCCCCCTCTGACCACTACTTGGTGAACAAAGGCTCAACTGCTCTTTGGTGAGAGAGCTTTTGTGCCTTGTTGGTTGCCAGATCAGCTAAAGATCTTGGATGAAGTCGTGGGCACTTAGCTTTACTATTTGCCTCAAGTCTGGCCGTTTTTAGTTGATTAGTAGGGCTTAGTAGAAAGACAGTTACACCTCAAGCACCCCTGTCGAAAAATCAGAGAACCAGTATACTGGGGCTCTCATGCTGTTCAATTGTGAGCTGCGGCACGATTGGGGACGTCTGCCCCAGGAAAGACCTTAGGGTTGGTGTGCTTGGTCAAAGGGTTTCTGTTCGCCGAACGAACGAAAACCTTCTGAAAATTGGTGGATGTGATTAGTGCGTAAGAAAATCACAACCAAAAAACCCTTTTTCAATGCGTATGGTCCGAGAGTTTTGTAAGTTGGCGAAGAAGAATGGTCCTCCGTTCCGCAAGTTAACCTGCAAAATATGAAAAGTTTACAGATGGAGTGAAGACTTTGGAGCATGAGTTGCAAGGAGCTCACAGATGCCGTGAGTGTCTGTGACTTCTGCAAACTCGAGAAGCGCCTGCGCGAGAGCATCGCTCAACTGAGAGAGGAGAACTCTCTCCTTAAAAGGAAAGTTCAACTCTTAAAAACAGAGAGATGCAGATGCTCAGGCGAGAAGGCTTCCGACGTCCAACAGCCGATTTCTTCTGCTGCAAGACTGCCACAACGAGCCAAAAAGAAGAAAAAAAGAATAAAGAAGAGAAAGTAAAAATAGAAGAAGAGAAAGTAGTAAGAGAAGAAGAGAAAGTAGAAAGAGAATAAAAGAAAGTGGAAACAAAGGAGAGGAAAGTAGAAGCAGAAGAAGAGAAACGAGAAACAGAAGAAGAGAAAACAAAGGAAGACAAGTAAAATAAGAGGAAGAAGAAAAATATAGAGATACAAGAGGAAAGCGGCAAGTCGCTTCCGAAAGGAAAGACTAAGTGTTCTGCAGACAAATGTGCAAGAGTCACCCTTATTGGTGATTCCCAAGCACGGGGTCTGCAGCCTCTGCTAGCGGCCAGCCTTCGCACTAGTGTGAAGGAAACCTGCCTGCCAGGATGTGGTAACAATCACATCAGAGTAGAGGCTGAGAAATCACAGGTTTCTGAAAGCTCAGTCGTTGCTCTGATGGTCAGTGGAAACGACCTCTACCTGAGAGGAGGTAGGGTAGGCCCTACCGATAAAATTCTCCACACGGTCATGGGTGCCGTGGACGACTGTGGGCTAAAAACCCGAAAGCGTGTTATAGTCGGGATGCTCCAGGGGAGAGGTCCAAAACGGACTGCTCACTTGATGAACGTCTCTTTAAACCGGCGCCTGGCAGATTTATCTACAGCAGAGGGGGTCTTTTTTGTGGACCCGTACCGCCCCTTTTATGGTAGAAATGATCTCTACCAAAGGGATGGGGTACATCTTTTCTTTAAAGGAAAGGTCTTTCTGTCGAACATGATCCAGGATGTCGTAGAGAGGACCCGTAGCAGTTTCCGGCCCAGAGTGAGGGGGGACGTACGCCAGTACGACTGTGTCACTCCTAGAACGACCTTCTTAGAGGTCGCAAAGAGGGGTGCCTTCTCGCCAACAAACAAGCCGCGAAACGGAAGAGCGGAGGGAGTCCTAGAGCGGGGACTCCCTCAAAGTTCTTCTGGTTAATGCAAGGTCGATCAAGAACAAGTTTCTTGAACTTCGTGGCCTCGTAACGACGGAAGAACCTGAAATGGTAGCCATAACAGAATCGTGGGTAAAAACCTCCATCTGAGATTTTGAAGGTGATTCACGATTCCCGGTTACCAGCTCTTTCTGAAAGAAAGGCCAGACAGAGAGGGTGGCGGTGTGATGTTGTATGTCAAGGATACTGTCAACTCGACGGATTGCAACATCGTATCCGACCAAGAACTACTAGGTGTTGACCTAGAGATAGGTCCTGTCAGATACAGGACCCTGGTGCTTTACAGACCCCCTGCCCAACTCTTAGAATAGGACAGGAGTCTGTACCTAGCTGTTGGGCGAACTTGTAAAAGACAGAGTGTGTATCCTCATGGGGGATTTCAACACACAAGTGGACTGGGAAACCAGAGAACCCTGTGGCGAGAACGCACTACTCCTTCAGTTCACGAACAACGAGTTCCTGACTCAATGGGTGAGAGAACCAACGAGAGGAGACAATATCCTCGAATTGGTTTTCACCTCTGAGGATGACATCGTTGAGGACCTCTCTGTTGTCCAAAAGCTCGGTGGCAGTGACCACTGACTAATTAGATTTGTAGTCAAAGTCTCCAAGGCACAGCCTGCAAATAGTAAATCGAGGAAACTTGATTTAAGAAGAGCAGACTTTGCAGATTTTTGTGCTGGACTGACCGATGCGAGGTTAGAAGTGTGCGATGCTGTTGAAGACTCGTTAAACAGTTTCAAAACCACATTCATGAGTCTTCAATCGCGTTTCATCCCTCTGAATGCCCCCGTCGGTCTTCTGTTCAACCAAAGTGGTTTAAACGGGAAATCGGCCAACTGCTTAGGGAGAAGAGAAATGTGTACCGGCAATCGAAGATCTCGGGTGACTTTGACGAATACCGGAGGCTAGCCAAGAGAGTGAAGTCCAGCATAAGGGCGGCTAAGCGGTCTGAGGAACTCTGAGTGGCGATACTCTGTAAAGAGAATCCCAAGGAGTTTTTGGGATATGTAAACAGCCGTAAACCAATCCGTCGAACGAGTGGCCCTTTGAGGAATGAAGAGGGGACACTAAAGCACTCAGTTGCAGAAAATGCTAACCTCCTTAACGACTACTTCTCTTTAGTGTTTACTGAAGAGTGTGGTCCCATCTCCCAGCCAAGGGATTCTTACTCAGGGGAAACACTGGAGGATATGGACTTCACCGAAGGAGAAATAGAAAAAAAGATCACTGACCTAATGACGAATAAGTCACCAGGCCCGGATGGGTTTCTACCAAAAGTGTTGAAAGAAGTGCCAGATGAAGTGTTACGACACCTGAGCGCAATCTTCAACATGTCAATCCAGACTAAATGCGTTCCTAGAGAATGGCGTAAAGCGGAGGTGACTCCTACCTTCAAGAAAGGAGACCGTAGCCAACGTCTAAATACCGACTTATCAGTCTGACTTCAATATTCGGTAAACTCATGGAAAGCATGATGGTGGACAAAATGACGTCGCATTTAGAGTCAAACCTGCTACTGAGGAGTTCCCAGCACGGCTTCTGAAGGCAACGGTCATGCCTGACGAACCTTGTGGAATTCTTCCACTTCGTCTTCAGTGAGCACGAAAAAGAAAAGACGGTGGATGTGGTCTACTTAGACTTTCAGAAAGCCTTTGATAAGGTCCTACACCGCTGCTTTCTCCGGAAAGTGCGTGCGCTGGGTATAAACGAAAATGTAGCAAGTTGGAAAGAGAACTGGCTAAGTGGCAGAAGGCAACGAGTGGTGATGAATGGACATGCTTCTGAGTGAGTGCCCGTTACTAGCGGGATGGCTCAAGGTTCTGTCCTAAGACCACTACTATTCATAATCTACGTCAACGACATGGACGGTGACATGGTTGCTAAGATTTCCAAATTTGCCGACGATACCAAGCTTGGTATGAACGTTGCAAAGGATGGAAATACTACCCGCCTGCAGGAAGATCTTCGGAGGATTGGGGAGTGGTCGAACACGTATCAAATGCCTTTTAACGTAAACAAATGCAAAGTGATGCATATCGGCCAACGAAACCCCCAATATCAGTATATCCTTAAGGGCGCTGCTATTGAATCCACCAACACTGAAAAGAACTTGGGTGTAACAATCACTAGTGACCTCAAGTTCTCGAAACGGTGTATTGAGGCGGAGAAAAAGGCCCAAAGGATGCTAGGCTACATAAAGCGCCAGTTTTGATATCGGAACAAGGAGATTATACTGTGTTTGTACAACTAACTTGTTCGACCGCACCTGGAGTATGCCGTACAATTTGGGAGTCCTTCATTTCGAAATGACATCGCGAGATTGGAACGCGTGCAAGCCAGGGCAACCAGACTGATTCCCTCTATCCGACATAAAAGTTATGAAGATAGATTAAGGGAATTAAATCTGTTCTCGTTGGAAACCCTTAGACTGCGTGGTCAGCTCATCGAAGTTTTTAAAATACTTCGAGGGGTCGACAATGTTGACCACAGGCATATTTTCACAATAGTTGAGAGCAGAACAAGAAATCACGGCTATAAACTTGAACTTAAGCGTTACAACCGCGATCTGTGTGGAAAATGTTTCACGTACAGTATCTACGGTAGTTGGAACGCACTTTCAGTGGAAGTTGTTAACATTGAATCTGTTGACCCGTTCAAGTCAAGACTAGACAGGGTCTTGAAAAGTGGCCGTTTAAGGACGTAAAGCATTTGAGCAGAGATGTGCCCGCTCGACTGCTAGTCCAAAGGTACCCTCTTTGAATTGAAAGTAAGGTCTTCTAGGGTTCTTTCTTTCCTCGTTACTCCTTGTTACTCTCTCTTTTCTTTTTTCTTGTTGTTTTCCCCTTCTTTAGGCAGTTTCTCTCTTCTTTTCCCGCTATTTCTCAATAGCAGCTTGGGGTTTTTTGTTAGTTTCGAGGAGTTATTACTCTTTTGGGGTTAAATTATATTTTACAGTTACGGGGAGGAAGTGAGTTAGGGATGTTTTTTGTGTGCATATTTTTATGTTTATTGTTTTTGTCGATGTCTATGTATTTAGCGGTCTCGGTTAGGTAATAAGCTTGCTTCTTTCGTAACCGTGTTCGTTTGTCGACCCCATGGGTCGGGGGTCCGGTTTTTTGGTGGTGAGCTGAGCTCCTTTTGATTACCGGTACCCAATTTTGTGTCATTTTGCCAGTTGGTGTGTTAGGTTACCTTATTAGCTGTATTAGCTTACGTTTTATTTGATAAGTTGTATTATTGTGTTACGATGAATTACTATTTGTTTTCAGTTTCCTTTTTGTTGTTTATGTGTTCATCAAATACAGTTTGCAAATTAAAAAGTTAGAGAGTCACGATGGTTGATTTGTGGGGGGGTCGAAGCAATTACATATAACATTCGAGTAAAGATTTTAACGGGTCACACATTGAACCACAATCATACCTTCTGTAAATGGGAAGATAGACTTTCCGGTGTGTAGTATTCTCTTGTTTGTAAATGGGAAGATAAACTTTCCAGTTAGCAAGATTTTCTCTTTTGTAAATGGAGGAACGAAATTTCCAGTGTACGCGGTCGGTGAAGGAGCTTCCCGAAACCGTTGCCTTCTGTGCCGGTTAGTGAGGTAAAGGGCCAATGGTATGGATGTTTTCTTAGAGCCTCAATAGTGTAGGTCACAGAGAGGGACATTATTGAATCGATGACGTGAACTCTTTTTCCTACGAGGTCTTACAAGGAGTATAACAGAAGGAGCTCTAAGTAGCAAAAAATATCATTTGTAGCAGACGTTCTCTCGACATCGTTCACACGCGCTTGACTCGGGCTCAGAAGTTACAGCCTGAGTTGTTATCTATAATCGTAAAAATTAAAAGTAATTAAAATTCAATGATTTCTTGAAAAAATAAATTTCTAAAGAGATTAGGATTTAAATTCCTATATATGAAAAGTTTCCGTTCTACAATATTCTTAAAGGAACGGAAAATTATCTAGCAACTAGGGCTAATACGAACGAGCCTAGTGGATGTAAAAGACTAACTGGTATCTGTGGCAAGAGTACAGTACATGCGACAGTCAGCAAGGGATAAAGGATTTAAACACGCGCATTTCATTCACTGCTAGGAGCTTAAACTTAACTTAGTCTTGAGTAAAAGTACCGAGAAGGTGAGTGGAGTAAAAATGTTTTTTTCTCATTTACACGCATTTAGTAAATTTACATTTTCCAGTACCAAGCGAAAAAGCGTTTTCAGGCACTTTAATGTCAGTATTCCATCACTGTGCAAAACAAGATGGCGCAATAGATCAAGAAATGTTTCATCCATAAAACTATTGCAGGAAAACTTGAAAAATGCCTCCACAAGTATTCTAGACTCTAGTGAAAAGTGGGATGACGATGCACTTTGTCAAACAGACAGTCTATTGGAGAAGTTTATTAATTTCACATTCATGTTTTTCACGAATTGCTTTCATAAGATACTTACTTAGGCTGGAAAAGTCCTTGATATCCTACAGTGTAAGCTACTCCACATAAAGTATGGTCAGAGTAAACTAAGTGACTTCATTCATTGTGTTGAAGGTAAGGACAAACATTATGAAAAAATTCTGTGCGATACAGCTGCTGTCATTGAACAGGCAGATGAGTCCGATGCTCCTCCTAGAAAACGAGTCAGAGGTGCACAAATTAATTACAAAACTACCTATTTTTAAATAATTGATAACATTCTAATGTCGTTACGAGAGATATTTTCTGTCATTCGCGGGTATGCATTTTTTGAATTACTAGACGTTAATATGTTTGAAGAGTTTGCTAACTCATTTCCCATGAAACATATGGACTCCCTAGAAAATATTTATCTCTGTATTTTTGACTGTAATTGCTTAGTGAACGAGCTAAAATATATGTATATTGACAGTGATTTCAAAAAGTGTAAGTCAATCAACTCCATTTTAAAATTACTGTATAAATTGGAGTTTAATTCCACTATGCCCGCATCCATTAAACTTAACATCAGTCGCTAATCAGAGAAGTTTCTCAACGTTGGATAGAATCCGGTCATATCTGAGAAGCACAATGGCCCAAGAACGGCTGTCTTCACTGACTCGTATTTCCATCGAGAAAAGCATTTTGAACGACTTGAACAAGAAGAAAGAGCTGTAGGGTAGGATATTATACGAGTTGCCATCAAATTAGGGCGACTGGAGTTCATGTATAAATGAAGTGAGTATTTTTTATATTTAAACTATCCGGTCGGCATTACGTCTCTTACCTTCTTTTATTAATGGGTCTTATGCGAAATCTGTGATGAGCCCAAATGACGTTAATGACCTGGGTCGCAGATATATATATATATATATATATATATATATATATATATATATATATATATATATATATATATATATATATATATATATATATATATATATATATATATATATATATATATATATATATGTATATGTATATATATATATATATATATATATATATATATATATATATATGTATATATATATATATATATATATATATATATATATATATATATATATATATATATATATATATATATAAACAGAATAAGCAGACAGAACATAAGACGCTTCGTAACATTTATTGGAAAATTTCAGGATTATAACAAATCCCACCATCAGTACTAAAAAAATCAATAAAAACAGTGATTAAAATGTGTAGCTAAAAGATTATCTAATACATGCGAAAAAATTAATCGTGAGACGATCGTTGAAACGATTTAAATATGATAGAAGTGCGGAGAGGAAAACCAACGAGGGGAAGAGATATGAAATAGGAACAAATTTATTTATTTATTTTTTTACAAAAGAATGTTAACTTATGGCCTATTACTTAATGCTTACCAGCTATAAGGAAGTGACGAAAAGGTTGCCGTGTTCTGTGGCATTGTGCTAACTCCAATTTGGGAAGATTATCCTCTCGCTTGATTTTAGTGATGTAGGCTTGATGATGCGACTTCTGCTTATCCATAATCTGCTCGTTCTGCGAGATTGCATGACATACGGGCATATTCCAAGGAGGTGGAAAAAATCCTTTATATGGTGACATGCTGCAGCAGGTATTCTCAGCCATCCTTGAAACCCGCGCTGCAGTGGGTTACTGCCCTCTAGTGACGCTGGGGCAACTAACCATTGTTTACATGACGATTACAGAAGCCTGCCTACTCTGGTTGGTTGCTCTCCTATTTTTCGTAATTTTAACCATTTTATTAATATATTATCCACATATTGCATCCCTAGTACTTACGTCTTCAATTTAGTATGACATATTCCTCATTTTATAGCCTTTAGTTGAATTTATTATGACTCAAACTGTACTCGTGATGAATTAAACAATTTCATAAAGTATCCTGCTTTACTACCATATGCATTTGTAATCTGTCTGCTAAAGTTAGTAATTATTAAAATGAATTTTGTTTGTAAATGATTTCTCTATGGTCTATGGTCATACCTGAAAAAGGAAAACAAAACGGACAACCTTAATAAATAAAAATCCTATTGAACAAAAGCTCTTCTCAGAATGTATTATTTGTTTCATAGGAGCTTTTGCTGTCCTAATAAAATAAGTGAAATATCAACATATTTTTATTTTTTACAGGTATCTTTGACCTATCCTTTCAGCAGTCTGCACATATATTAGAAACGTTTAACTATTATTGATTGCTGAGAGAATGGTTATTAGTAAGTCAAATTATAAAACACTATGGCTACTAAGCGTCCAGCATATGCAGTGTAGGAATACTTTACTGTATAGTTCATGGACGAGAGGAAGTTGCAACTTGCAATATTTTCAACAACGAAATAAGGAGAGGATCGGCCGGAGCTAGTAGTAAATCTTTTTCTACTAAATCACTTTTGGGACACTTGAAGGTAAAGCATAAAGATGAAGAAGGGCAAGCAAAAGAGATGACGTAAAAAAAGAAAAGGAATATTCAAGATAGAGCTAAAGTTTATGTTCTGCAAGAAAAAGCCTCTGCCTCGAAACAGTTTAGTCTTGTGGAGACGTTGGATATTGAAAAAAAATGGGATTCAAAACATCCTGAACAGATTGAAGGTGAAAAGCTTCTCACTTATTGGCTCTGTGATGGATTGAAGGCCTATGAAACTCTAGAGAATGCACACTTGTGGGTAGCCGTTGTTAGTAAGTCAAATTATAAAACACTATGGCTACTAAGCGTCCAGCATATGCAGTGTAGGAATACTTTACTGTATAGTTCATGGACGAGAGGAAGTTGCAACTTGCAATATTTTCAACAACGAAATAAGGAGAGGATCGGCCGGAGCTAGTAGTAAATCTTTTTCTACTAAATCACTTTTGGGACACTTGAAGGTAAAGCATAAAGATGAAGAAGGGCAAGCAAAAGAGATGACGTAAAAAAAGAAAAGGAATATTCAAGATAGAGCTAAAGTTTATGTTCTGCAAGAAAAAGCCTCTGCCTCGAAACAGTTTAGTCTTGTGGAGACGTTGGATATTGAAAAAAAATGGGATTCAAAACATCCTGAACAGATTGAAGGTGAAAAGCTTCTCACTTATTGGCTCTGTGATGGATTGAAGGCCTATGAAACTCTAGAGAATGCACACTTGTGGGTAGCCGTTGTTAACGAGAACTCGGGAAACCCTCTTAAGTTCGTAATCAACAGCCGTCCACGAGGATTAATTAGAAATTGCCCTGTTAACTAAGGCATTGATGACTGATCTCTTGTAACGTTCAGGACACTCAGAAGAACCATTTAAGCAGGTCTCCATCCGTACATCGGCCCGTGCGACTTAATGTAGCGTAACACGTTTCCTGCCTAGCTCACCCAACTCAGTCCTGCCCTTCTCGTTCCCGCGCATTCCCTGGTGGACATTCACCTTGTCAAATATTTACATGGCTCTCTTCGACATCCAGATGTCTCTGGTTAACACGCATATGACACGTTATATGTTCATTGAATATACGAGATCACACACTTCATCATGTCATTTATTCACATACCGATCAAATACGGACAATGGCGTGAAGGCTGCAATGATCGTTACCGTGGACAGCTTCCATTTTTACTGCCGAACGTTATGCAATTTTATTAGCCTTACGTCTTTTATCCACCATGTAGTTTACTACATTTCCGGGTTTTATTGACTCAAGGAGCATATTATACGTTCTTCGCTCTTTAATGTCTGATCATCCCCTTGTCTCCAAAATACATTATTAATTGGTCAATAATTCTTCCGGATATAAAGTAATGTTTTGCTGAGTTCCTAGTCATCTCGGAGTCCAAGATAACGAGTGTCCCGATGAGGCTGTTCAACTTGTGGCTACCCCGGCACCGACTTGCTGCAGATTGCCTTATCGCGACACTTATCCCCTTATAAGTGACTACATTTGATCACTATGGCAGTCATAATGGGATGGCTGCATCGATAACAAGCTACAGTCCGTCAAGCCCTTGGTTTTACCTCGTTGGAAATCTGAGGTGGTCTTTAGTCACTTGTGAATCGACCACACACGCATTACACATGGTCATTTAATAAGTAACGATGTGCCCCACAACCCCCTTTGTTTCCCTTCTATTTGTCTTCTTTATCATTACGTCATCTTTTGGTTGACTACTAGCCCTTGTCTACCATTCCTCTAGAATGCTTTCCATCTATTTTACGCGTCCTTGTGACGATCGACTTTGCTTCCTCTGACCTGAGGGTCCCTCTTTAGCACTAATTTTCCCTTCTGATTTCTAATTCGGTCTCATTTTTCATTTCTTCTATAGCCTTTAATTAAACGTTTTTAATTCACTAGAAATTTAGGAGTGTCGTTATATTCGCGCGTTTTTTGGGCCCAGGTGCGGGAAAATAGTTTCCCTCCTCAATTCGTTTTCCCATTTTAATTTGGCTATGCCTGGGCATGTCATTTGTTTATTGCCCCAAGGGCGTTCCTTTTGATCTCTTTATCATTTTTTTAGCTTTACCACTTGTTGTATTTTATGGCCTTGTACCCCTTTATACTATGACGCTCCATAGTCTTGCTAGATTTTAGCTGCGTATAGTCTGCTCCAAATAATAATAATAATCTTCCCTTTGTCTACTAAAACCATTGCGCATATACTTTATAGGGATAATTGTTTTTTTCTCTTTTGTAAAAACTTTCAAGCATATCTGTTTATTAAATTCATCATGTGTAACGCCCGAAGCAAAGTTTCTCAAAAAAATTTGAAAAGGACAATAAACGCAATTGCCTTCATGTTAATATGCATAGAGAAATTAGACGATTTCAAATTTAGGCCTATTAGTAACCCAACAAGACGCATTTAGGAACCTAGTGCTATTTTTCTTTTAAGCCTGTTGCCTATTATCGTTATGTGGATGATGGTTTATTTCTCTTTCGTAATTAAGCTCAAGGACTAATATTTTTACAATACTTTAAAGGTCAACGACCAAATAAAAGGTTCCCCAAAGAATTTGTAAATGAAAACAAACTCATTTGCCTTGATGTTAATGTATATAGAAAGATCAGATGATTTGAAACTTCTATCAGTAAGAAACACCAACAAAATTTTGTCGCTAATCTCCCTTTGTCTATTAACATCGTTGTCTATAAAGCTATGTTGATGATTCTTTTCTTCTCTTTTGTATAGAATCACCAGCAGCTCTATTTTTGCAATACTTCATTGTCCAAAGGCCAAAGTAAAGGTTCTTCAAATAGGTTGAGAAGGACAATAAATTCAATTGTCTGTGTGTTAATGTACATAGAGAGGTTAGAGGTCTTAAAACTTCTATCTGTAAGAAACCCACTACCATATTTTAGGGACTAACTGACTTTTTATGTCCATTACTTATAAACGCTATATGAATGATTGTTTTCTTATCTTTCCTACGAAGCTCCAAAGAGATCTATTTTTACAATTGCTGATTATCCAACGCCAAAATACAAAGTTATCCATTTAAGATGGTAATAACCATAAATTAATTTTCTTTATTTTAATGTACATAAGTTGGAGTATTCAAGACTTCATGTATCTAGGAAACCCGCCACCAGACTTTTACGGCCCAAACATTTTAGTTTTGTACAGTACAATTCTAACTTTGCTGGTATCAACATTAACATATTCAGAGCATCTAAAATTTCACTTCGTAATACATAATTTCTCAATCAAATTAGTGTTCCGAGAATATATTTTTCTTTCAACATGTATCGTGCTCACCCCAACAAGTTACATATATCAACTAATCACGTATGCCTCGCAGTGTGAAAAGTTTGCAATTTTATAAAGCTTCCATATAATTGACACCATACCTCCTTTTGCAACACTTCGCTTAAGAATATTGCGAGAAATTTCCTGCCACAATACAAGTATATTTTGATCCATACAAATCATAATTCATTAGGTTTATTCTTCCCTTATCAAGCTCGTATTATTATGATATTGAAATCCTCTATGTCCTATAAATTTAAGTATACAGATTTCGTGAGAGAAAGACTTCTTTTACAAAACCTTCTAGCCTGCTGTTCAAATCTTGAATTAATTTGTTAGTTTATTTTAAAGTGCATGTAAACTTCATGGGCCATTGGCACCATAATCTTGAAATAAAGTTTCAGCTGGTTGAGTCGATATAGAATACGTTGCACAACGCCCACTTATATTAATAAATCAGAGATGAGTGGCATAATAATGGGGAGTATATCTTATAATGAAAATGTGAGCCTTCGATGAACTGTCGTTGGAAGCGATAAATTTTATATCCGAAAACGTAAGTGCTTCTTGATTAAAGAGCGGGTTTCAGTCGTCAATTTTAGAGTTGAGGACCAAAGAAAGGTACATACCAAACTTGTATTTGTTTATAGTCGTAGTATTAATGTAGTTTTGAATACTTTAGTTTATGAGTCATTCTATTGTGTACGTGCGAAAGAATGGTCGAGAATGGATGCCTAGTTAACTATATCTAACTAAAGTGATTCATTCACTTCTATAATAACTATTCATCCAAAATCCTACATTCATTCACATCCAAAAATATTAGATACATCTATCATGAATAACTAAGTGAATGAGGAAACGAATAAACACACTCCATAAAAAGAAAATACTGGAATAGAAGAGACTTTTATTCATGATCATTAATGCCTCAACAGAGAAACTCTAGCATGAACTTAATTCTCAAAGGAATCTTGGCCACGTATTTAAGATAGTCACTGAATTAAATTTGCATTTTTAAACCAGAAAGAAAACAACTTTTGCTTAAAGGGACAGAAAACGAAATACTACGAAAATTAGTAAGCAAATGGGGTACACTTAAGACAGAAATGTTTTTCACTTCTCTATTTCAGGAAAATCACCCAATAAAAACAGTCGTTCGCGCCTTCGTTGGTGGAAGCAACAGGCATATGTTGGCAAATATGAACATTATATCTAAAAGGAATACAATTTATTTTTATACTAAGTCAAAGAGCCCTATTAACATGGCTGTACTTACAATAACAATGGAAGAAGGCTTACATAAACCTAAGGAAAGCAGATCGGGCTGAGAAATGAAAGCACACGAATAAGTAATTAATAAACAAACATTGCTAAAGTTATTGAAACCGTAGTAAAGTTGGACAAGAAATATCGCCATATTAAATATAGTCATATAGCCTGTGTGGTAAAATCCACATTACATAATTGAGAAACAAGAATAATGCGTCGTCAAGAAGAGCATTTCTACTCAATCGAGACAGAATTGGGTCGTGACAGAAAGCTGCGGAAAGGGTTTGATAAATAGAGAAAATAGCAATAGTAAATGTGCCAATGCTAGGGGCAAAGTGAATGATAACAAAGTCCCCCTGTTTTACCCTGATCAATGAAAAATGTCCAGAGCAAGAGAGTCTATTATAAACGAATAATCAAGTTTGTAAAAGAATACAAAGACTCATATGTACGAACATAACCTTCCTCCTTTCTGTGAACAGGTGATATAAAAGTACCCTCTCGAAATCTTTCAAATCAATTAGTTAAAAATAATGCCTAGATAAAACAAAGAATAGGCCACTGAGATAAAGAAAATAAAAAATGCAATTAAGATGCAATGGATGCATAAACCAATATGGATAATACCCGAAAGGGGCAAGAAAATATTAGACCATCCGATAAAAAGGAAGGACGCAATAAAAACGAATAAATGTATAAAAGAGCTCTCACACCTCTAACACCTCTGAAGAAAGACTTTTGCATAGTCTAAAAGCTTCTAATTTATTTATTGCCTTGATATTTCGGATAGAGGTTACAAGTATAAATTATCCTTTGAGAAAAAATAATTCATTAAGAAATGACAAGACAAAGATATTGATCGAGGTAGTGGGTTTCGAAGAATGATCTCATCTCACAAGTTATGCGCCATTTTTTCATGTTTATCATTATTTTAGGAATAGAAATCAAGCAATTCTTGAATTTTTTTTATATTTAAATAAGTATTTATCAGGGCTGGGAACTGAAATGAATATTAATTCAAGTTTCGATTTGAGTTTGCCATTTTTAAAAATATCAATTCGTATTTGGATTCGAGTTCTCTATATTTTTTTTTCGATTCAAATTTTTCGGCTTTTCGATTTTTTTATATGGATTTGGATTTGGATTCGGATTCGAATTCGAATTCTATTCGAGAGTTCATCCTGCATTTCAAATGCTTAAATCTATTATTTCAGAGTTATATATGTTTTTTTCTCGTAAAATATAATTTATAGCAAAGTAACAAAACTTTTTCCCCTTTTCTTACACATTTTCCTTGAGTTAAGGTAAATTCATTATTTACTGTGTTATTTCTTGTTTACTATAAAAATCCATATGTACCAAATGCCCAAATTCACTGTGTACTTTTTTATTGAAATTATTTGGTAAAATATTCGTAATGCACGGAAACCGTATGTAAGGACGAAAAAACCGCAGTTAAAGGGAAGTTTTTAATGGGATACTACATTTGTTTTCTCTTTTGAAATATTATGCAATAAAAACATTGTACATTAAATCATTGTGCAAAAAAAACTGGTGCATTAAAACATTGTGCAAAAAAACTGGTAAAGTATATATTACAAATTTTCATTATTATATTGAAATATTATGCAATAAACATACAGAACACAAATAATATCTTATAAGAACAATTTAAGCTCTTTGAAAAACAAACTTGACAGCCATATGGTGAATATATTTGACATAAATTTAAATTTTATATATCTTAGGGATTTATAAACAAGATTAGGACTAGAATTAGGACGAAAGATTAAAATATACATTTACCTACTATTCATAATTTAGACCACTGTTATTTCTGGGAATTCCTAAAATATTTTATTAATGATACTCGACATTTTCGCTTCAAACTTATATTTATAATCGATTTAAGTTCAAAATCGAGTTTTTTAATTCTTTTCGGTTAGAGTTTAAATTTCGATTCGAGTTTTCAAAAAATTTTCAGTTTGAAAATATATAGATTTTAAAGGTTTATCGATTCGAATTCGATTCGATTTCTGAGCATTGGTATTCATTATTAATTTAATAAATAAATTTTAAGATGTTCTAATACTAATCTACATCTTTCTATTCATTTTCAATACCATGTTTTAAAAATGGATTAACTTCGATTTTAAAAGGGTCTTTAAAGTTGTTTAAACTTTTTCTGTTGTTAAAATCTTCATTCTCTTCAGGTGATTCACTAAACTACTAAAAAGATAGTAATCTGGTCGCGCAAGGTCGGGTGAGTAGAGAAGATGACTCATTATCTCCCAATCAAAATTGTTATCTTTTATATGGTATCGCTTGTTATATGAGTCCGCGCATTATCTTGAGGAAAGAGCACGCTTCTTCAAGTGTTGCATGTGATCCTTCCAAATGAGCAAAGTAAACCTCTTTGGTTATAGTTTGATTTTGGTCAAGAAGTTCAAAATGGATTATGCCATTCAAATCCCATCAAACCCAGAAGATAATCTTTTGCTCTGATCTAGTCTCTTGCGACCTGTGGGCTTTAAGGGGCTTATTTATAGAGGTTCCAAAGCCTTTCTTTTAAGACAGCATGAGACAGCTGGTCACGTCCTAAAGCTTAAGCCTAAACAGATGGTTAAGGGGATAGCATAGATAAAAGGGAATGATAAGAGGGAGGGAGGAGCAAGCCCACCAACAATTTCCCCAGGCCCTCTCAAAGAGCTCAATTCAACCCAGTGACGTGGCATCCCTAATTTGCACTCTGTCCAGGCGAGAACAGTTCCTCTTGGCACCAAGTAGAGTTAGATAAATGTTTGAGGGGATAGTCGTCGAGTAAAAAAAAGTATCAGTGTGAGGGAGCGAGGAAGAAGCGCACCAACAATTTTTCTATACCCCTTTAGAGACTTCAAGTCAACATAGTGACAGGGCTTTCCTAATGTGCACTCATGCTGGGATGACGGTAGTTCATCCAGGTGCCAATCAGGACCATTTTAATGAACAATCCCGGATATTGCAAAAATCCTGTTACACTCGGTTAGACGCTCTCAATAAAGGAGACAATGATAAGTTTGATGGAATTAGACAGGTTTTTATTGCCTGAACATATAAATATGTGTTTAAATTGTAATATTTATGGATGTGGCTGCCTTCGGTCAGAAGCAAGCGCTCCAGGTGAAACCTGAATGCCGCGCACACGTTGTGGACGTAGTCATTGCTTATGCTGGGCCAAACCCGGTTGTTGGAGGACTTCAGCTTGTCGATGATGCTGTAGCTGATCTTGCATGCCTTGCTCTCGGCATGTTTCCACACGCTTCAGTAGAGGAAATTAAGGTCGGGCGACTGCGGCTGTCAAAATTCCTTTGACTAGAAGTTCATATTCGACCCCAACCACTCTTGAACAGTCTTGGACGTGTGGATCATGACACCGTCCAGCTGAAAGACGTAGTTAACATTCTTCGTGATCTTTCCTAGCCAGGGCAGGACTTTCGTAGAGAAGATGTCTCTGTAATCGGCTGTAGCCAACCTTGAACCACATCGGTGGCATCTTCAAAGCCACGACGCCGAGCATCATCACGGATGCAGGGTGCTTTGTTGTAGACGCATAATGGACCCCGTAGAAGCCCTGGCCAAAAGTTTCCAAGCGGTCCTTGTGCTTCAAGGGTTTTTCATCAGAACAAAATGATAATTTAATTGCCATGACTCTTCAAGTCGTTGAGAAGGCAAAGACAGCGCTTTCGCCGTTGTTCCCATATAAGGTCAGTGAGCAGAGGCCTTTTCACGCACCTTAAACTCTTGCCGCCTGCTTTCTTGATGCCTCTGGACACCGTGGCAACCGAGGAGTTCTTCTTCAAGTCTTTCTGTCCTTCGAAACACTTTTGAAGGCCTTTCTCACATCCAAATTATCGACAACTTAAGGTCTGCCTGGCGATGTCAGACTTGTTGTGGCGCGCGCGCCACAACAATGGAAAATACGTTTTAATGACACAAGCTGGAAAAGTAGAACTTTTATTTTGTTTGACAGAACTTTTTTATCACACACGTAAACCTATCGAATGATAAAAAATACGAGTGTAACAGAATTTTTTCAAAACTCGGTAAACTATTTATAATCTTTAAAATTTCATCTAATTAGACACTGTCGTAGAAAAGGCTCCGGACGATATACTATATATCTATTCTTTGTGGGGATTATTCTATATTCGAGTGCGGGGTTGATCAGAAGGCCGAGAATGACTCTACGTAAATAAATAGGCATGGAGAGGGCTTATTTATCTTCAATATACTTAAGAAGTGGAACGGAGCCAAAGAATAAATAATATTGCCATCATTAATAAAATAGAATATTATTAATTAATCTAACAAAACAACACATGGAAAATATTTACATGAAAGGGGATTAAAATGGGAGATACATATGAAACGAAAAAGGTCATGGGAATATTTGACTAAGCAGAGGATTAAGATTTAGAGGGATTTAAAATGACAAAACAAACAAGAAGGGAAAAGTACGGCTAAATCCGTGTTAGAGCACGGAGTTACGTTGGCACAAAGTTACATAGTCAAATGCAATTCGTGGCTTACGTATTTATAAGGTCGTCGTGCAGAGGAAGGCGATTTGAAGGAATGGCTTCGGTCCGACTGGCGATTGCCTTCCCAGTAGGAGGAGTTTTTAGGGAGGTTGTCCTTAACAAGGGGGAAAGGACTGACTTCGAGGAGTGAGAGCGAAGTGGGTCTCGGAAGTACGAGCGATCCTGGAGACAGGATACCGGAGATAATCTGGATGAACTATTGAGGTTATTGGGGTAAACAAGCGTTCTCTTGAAAAACGTTAAAAAGGGGGGGGGGAAATAAATTACCACTGACGTGATGATATCAGGGGAACGAGAACAGTTTCTTGTCGAACGGGCTCTAAGAACAATGACTCTTCTAAAGTTGTTCTCTTTCTGAACAACAGGGGGGGGGGCGAGAACCGTTCCTTGTCGAACGGGCTCGAAGAACAAGGACTGTTCTAAAGTTTTTCTCTTTCTGAACAACAGGAGGGCCCTAGTGACTTGGCGTCTCGAGGGGCACGATTCTTGGCACTAAAGGATATTGTCCTCTTCTGGACAATAAGGAAGTTCTTGAGGTAGAGAGTTCCTAGGTGCACAAGGGAGACCGGATCGGCGTGATGCCTGACGAAGGTAATCTCGATCTGATTCAAACGCGAAATTCTATCGCATAAATAGACGGAGCCAGCCCCTTGGGGTAGGAGACAATGGGGGACTTCCATGTAATGTCCCGGTAGCGCTTGGAAAAATCTTATCTTCCCATAAGACTAATTCAATCTGGCCAGATCGACGCCTGCAGGCAAACGGGGGATTGAACCTCCTTGATTTAACTTGAAGGGGGGAAGATTATACTCAGGGATGTTGGGCGATAAGGACGCTACGCTACTCTCTTCTCGCAGGATGCACATGGGAAGCATGAGTATTGATATGTGATAGAGGCGAGGCGTGGCAGCCTCAGGCCATTCTATCACAGACACAATTTCACAGAAAAAAATAGTTTTATGAAACCTATTTCTCCTTTAAATTGTACCTCTCTCTCCTCTATTGATTAAGTAGACACACAACTTTCCTCAACATATACGAACTACTTACATATACGCTACAGTACCATATTATCTCATTTTTATAAAGCTCCAATAGATTTTCCCCACTACCTCATTTTTGGGCAGTTCTCCTAAGAAAACGTTGAGAAATTTTGGCATTCTTCCGACGCCCACAGGTTTATCTGACTCTATATTTTCTATATATTTCACTTCCCCTAATCTTCAAAACTTTCTTTACAGATCTCTCTTTACAAGCTTTACCCTCGTTGTTTTTTTTATTTTAGTTTTAAGTAACATCACTTATTGCAGAAAACAAATATATACCGAAATATTTCTCTTAAGAATTCGTAGATTATGGAAATAAGCTTAAGACTCAGTAAATAAACGATTCAGTTCTCAGAAACTACGGAAACATAGAATTAGCTAAACCTACATTCTCATGCCTCCTCCATATGCATTCATTCGAAATGAGTTTTTAAAACTCTAAAATAATAATCATTAGTATGGCAGAAAATACTGAATTAGAGTTGAGGATCAGATAGTAAAGCATTTCTAGAATCCTTATACGTAGGACAGCTTGTGACTCCTGATTGGAACATAGGAAATGATATCAGTAGAGAAACAAAATTATGGTAAAGGGCCGTAGGAGAGCTTAGTTACCTTTTAAAAAGTGACACCCCTCTCGCCTAAAAAGGAAAAGGATTTAATTAATCCATCTCACCAGTTTGAACTCATGGCAGTGATACTCGACAAAATACAAAAGGCTGACAGAAACTAAATAACAACTCAGAGGAATATGGAACGATAAATATTAGGAATAACTCGCATGAACTATAAAAAAAACATACTTAAGCGCATAAACGGAGGTGAGGCTTCTCTCAGTAAGGCCCTTTAGTCTAACGTGGGAAGCCAGCTCAGTGTCACTATTCTATGGTATCCACTAAAAGTCATCTGAATAGGAGCACCATCCTCCGACTAACCACAATCGATGTGATTTAACAGGAAAGCAATGATTTTACTCGGTTATGCAGTGCGTTTTCATATAAATCAATATCAATCTAATATAAGCTGTAGCAGAATGCCACTTTTTGATCACTCCACTCTTGACACCACTTTTGTCGCGGTATGCTTTGTGGTACGTGAGGTACTTCTTTGAGAAAGTAGGCTTTGATCTAAGAATGCTAATTTTGTGGTTCTGTTCTTAAGGAAAAGCTACTTCAACACGTAAGGATAAGAGGAAACACACATGAATTATCCCCAAATAAACATACATTTTAAATGTAACACTTAACTATGACAAACAAACAGTTATCACATTTATATCATTGTCCTAATGCTAAACTCGACTATTCCGGTCGGCATCTAGGCCTATCACAAAGAGTACGATGACAAAAATAAACAACTAGGCTACACGTAAACACACCAATTGCCGATTAGTATTTTTATTGCGACCCCTTTTGATTAGCGTTAAACAATAAATTAAAGTATTCTCGTCTACTAGAAAATATGACTGAGGTTCACGAACAATGGTTTCTACTTCCCTTAAAACGTGAGACGTACTAAATACATACTATCGCAATATGAATATAAATGTTCTTTCTAACTTACATGACCGAAGGGATCAGGGATTGCCGGGTGTCGCTGGAGGGCTTATCTCTCGCTTTAGAGTGTTGCCGTGGCCGATCCTTGAATTTCGTAGAGGTGGTATGGCGAGAGAGAGAGATGAGACGATGTCACTTCTTATTGCACACTTGTCTCTGGTTAAATTAAGAATACGGCGAGAGTTACGATGCTCTTCGCTCCAAAAGTCCTCTTGTGAATGATCTTGACGCCTCTTGGCGTTTAATTCTTCAACGTAGAGTGTTCTTCTAGCTTTTGGGGTATTCGGTGAGATTTTTACCGTAATTAAAGAAAGGTACCTCGTTGGGGCTGGGTTCTTCTCCTCTAACTCTTACGGAGCTTGAGATGTGAGAGTCACTCGAGTGTGAGCGGGTTTACTTTTCTCTAGTCAGACTTCTTCTAAGTCTGTAAAGGATTCTTCGGTATGGCACCGACACCAAGCTTGACTATTTATGTCAATTTGGCCCGGGAAGGACGGGATCAATTTTCTCAATCTGATCCTATCGTTTCTCACGGAAATCGTCTTGTATGGCTGAAGGATCGATCTTCACGAACCGAACCTTCTTCTCCCTTATCGAATTCTAATCCTTTCTCTTTCTTTTCGGGGCTTATTTATAGGTGGATCACCGCCCCATCTAAGGGGAAATAGACCAGGCCAAAGAGGGAAGCGCGAATGGTGAGTTCGCATCTGGTGAGAGCGAGAAGTGCAGAGGTTGGCACTGGGGTTCCCAAGTCGGCTTGGTAATTAGAGAGACTCTCAACCGCCCCACTACTTGGCGTGCCTTTTGACTAGCACTGCTTTTTTATGACATAACCACGGGTTTATCGGTCTCGTAGGTAATTAGATCGTTAAAGCGTTGTTTAAGGGCCTTATGTGGTCTCCTTAAAACAGATGTTAGTCCAACTGCCCAGAGCGGCGGGGAGATCAAACAGGGTAGGCAGTTAATTATTCGCCGGCTACCGTTCCCACGCTTCTCCGGCTTTCTCCACAAATGAAGGGGGGGCCTTAATGTACATATCCTCCTCCGGGATGCTTAATGTAGCTATTTCGCTACATACGCCATTGGGGTACTATACAACAGGAATAACTATAGCATGCAGCGACGAGTGGGTGAAAACGATCCTGTGTCCTGCGACGGCAAGAGTGACGGCTAAAATAGCCAAATTACACAATTCTTTTTTAGAATATCCCCCAGACATGCCCGATGCGGGGTCGAGGAAGAAACCAATGCTATTTTGAATGCATATATATGATCATAATTTGTTTTTTAATTATTTTTTGTTTCTTTCTTTATATCTAATATAACTTTTGAAAATTATTGATGTAAAAGAATAAGGTCGAATGGCGACTACGTGCCCTTCCGTACCCACGTGGTCCCGAGATCACCGCATGGAGCTTTGAAAACACGGCTGAACCATGGCAATGGTGCAGCCCACGCCGTTTATAAAACCCCAGCTATATTTGCCTAGGGACATATTTCATCGTCTCCCACGGCCGCCTTTCAGCCAGTATTCCTGCCTTCCATCATAAATCGAAGTTCATCGAACATTCTACGCCAACGTTATCTCAATTCCCCCCTCCCCCCCCGAAGGAGTCACCGACTTTTCCCCAAAATCGCACGTGTGTGTAGAGGGGCAAAGATCTTGTCACTTATATACAGGAAAAAGAGAGAATTAAGAGAGCTTATAAAAGAGAACAAGAGAGAGCTGAACAAAAAGAGATTAGAGAGAGAGCAGAACAAAAAGAAATCAGAGAGAGCGAAGAGCGCGAGAGAATTCGTCAATATGAGTTAGAATTAAATCGCGATCGGATCGAAGCCCTTTCAGTAAATTTCCGTACAGAAGCCCCTTAATCCGCCTCCATTAAACTCCCCACGTTCAAAGAAGGAGAGGACTTCAGATCTTTTCTGACTCACTTCGAGAACACTTTTAAAGTTAATCATTGGGACATCGAGACGGACGGTGTCGCTAAGCTTCTTCTTATCCTTAATTCCAAGCTCCGAGGCTTATGTGTATCCCTTCCCTCGGAAGCTACGGTGGATTAGTCTACCCTCAAATCTGAACTTCGCGCGGCGTATAATATGACGCCTGATTTCTACCGCGCCAAATTTCGTCACGCCCGCATCCAACTAAATATGACCTTCCGTCATTTTGGATATATACTTTCCCATAATTTCTATTTTTGTTTAGACGCATCGAAAGTTCCCCACGATTATGAATCCCTGGTAGATTTTGTTCTAAGGGATCAGTTGCTGGCGTCGCTACCACCAGTCACAACCTATACCTGAAGGAAAATAAAACACCTGCCCCTTCATCCCCAAAGAAAAAAATTAATAACTCGCGGTTCCCTCCTAAGAACTCCTCAAAATTCGTCAAGGTTATGGGCCCTTTAAAGCCCTGGAGTTTTCCTCCATCTGAACCTTGTGATGTCAAGCCCCTCATCTCTAATCTCCCGGCGTCAACCTTTTCCCGTAGGCCAATCGTATGTTTTTCGCGCGGTGTTGAAGGCCACACGCGCCCAATTTGCCCTCAAAATTTCCCACTCCGTGGTAATCCCTTTTACCAAATCCACCAGGTAAATGCTGCTCCCGCTCTCCCCCCCCCATCGCAACCGGAATCCCCAGCTCCAATCTCGTCTCCCAGTGCCCCAGGGCACCACGTTAAGAAAACGGAAGCGTTAATGGGTGCCGAGTCTCCACCATCGTCCGCGATACCGGATGTACCTGTATCGTGGTATCAAATGAACTTCTTCCTCCGGTGACCCCTGACCACAAAAGGTTTGCGGTAGTCCATAACTACTTGGGACGCGCAAACCGCTTCCCGATAGTAAACTGTTATCTAGAGTGTCAGTACTTTCCAGGATGGGCTGAAGTCGTGTCAGCCCTTATCAAATTATGTTCCGTTTTGGTAGGACAGTGCCCCCAAGTCTCATCTAACCCTGTCGCCCAGCCCGTTATCACGAGAGCCCAGGCAAAGAAGGAATCCCAGACGCCCGCTGCCCTTAAAACTTCCTTAGATTCGGATTTCAGCGGCGTTATGAGCGAAGAATTCGCTCAAAGAAAGAATAGTGCTCAAATCTCTTTCCCTTGTGGGAAAAATCTCGGAGCCTCGAGCAGGATTCGTTCCGCGGTAACAAGACAGTTCCTTATATCGTGAAAGAAAGCTTGTTATATCGCGCTTCCTCGGATGGCGTTAACCCCGAGACTCACACCCTCTGTGTTCCCCGCTCACATGTCCTCCTGGTCCTAAAAATTTCCCACGATAGTGTGGTTTTTGGCCACTTCAGCCACAATAAGACTATCAGAGGATTTTCCGGTATTTCTACTGACCTGATGCTGCAGTTGACATTTCTGAAAACTGCCAATCCTGTGACATCTACCAGAAAACCACGGCAAAGGGTTCCCTTCAGAAAGGACCCATCATATCGAAACCCTTTTCCTGAGTAGTCATAGACCTTGTCGGTTCCATTCGTCCCCCTTCCTGCGAAGGGCATATTTATGTCCTTATCTTTGTGGAATGTGCTATGCGTTTCCCCGAAGCCGTACCTTTACAGAGAATCGACAGTGTTACATGTGCCGAGGCCTTAATTTCCATCTTCTCTAGGGTAGGCATGCCAAAGGAAGTATTATCCAACCGAGGTAGGCAATTTACTTCTGAATTGATGGAATATATCGCGAAACTGTTGATGGTAAAACCGCTCTTTACAACTTCCTTTCACCCCTGCGCAAATGGAGTTTGGAAGAAATTTAATGCGACCTTGAAATCAATATTAAATAAGCTATGTGCTGAAAAGCCTTTTGAGTAGCATCGCTTCTTGCCTGTGGCATTTTTTGCAGACATGGAGATTCCACATCGTACACTCGGATTTGCGAATTTCGAATTAATCTACAGAAGTAACGTGCGAGGTTCCATTAACATCCTCAAAGAGTTATCCTCTTTCTAACGCCAAGTTAGACAGGGAAATTCAATCTTCCTACGCGTATGTTTTGGATCTTCAACGGAGATTAGAAAAGTGTGCCGAGATTGCATACCAAAATGCCGACGTTAACTTAGAAAAGTACCGGACGTACTTTGATGTCAAATCGAAGGAGAGGAAGTTTAAGCCTGTTGATGAGAAACTATTGCTACTTCCTATGGAGAGCAACAAACTCCTGAGCCAATGGAAATTCGCCTTTCCAATTCTCGAAGCGCGAGGACCTGTGGATTATTTAATTAAGACCCCCACAGGAGAGAAGCTGTTCCATGTCAACATGTTAAAAAAATATCACCTCCGCTTTTGTCAATAACATTGTTTCCACCGACGGATGCCTTGAACCTTGTACAGGCTGTGTGCGTCGAACAGGATAGGGATTACTCACTACCTGCCTTGCCCGGCTCCATCAATTCCCCCCCCACCCCCCACCACCGCCAGCTTGGATATCAATAAGCGGCTAACTCCCGACAAAATTAGCCAGTTGTAGCTTATCCTAAGCAAGTTTGAGGACGTTATTTCGGAGACCCCTGGGTGTGCTATTAACTTCGATCATGGTATAACCCTCGCTATTCAAGAACCAATTCATTTAAAACCTTATCCCCTTACAATTCATCTGAGAAATGCTTTTAACTCCGAGGTTAACAATCTACTCAATCTCAATATCATTGAACCCTCCACGTCAAATTATTGTTACCCAATAGTTATGGTACGGAAACCAGATAACTCTTACCGCATGTGTGTAGATTTTCGCAAATTAAATTCCGTGACCGTTATCGATGCGAAACCCAAAAAGGCAAAATTTATTAGCGAGCTCGACCTATGTAAAGCGTATTACCAGGTTCCCCTGAAAAATAGTGTAAGGAAATACACCGCATTCCCCACCGACAAAGGCCTTATGCAGTTGCGTCGACTTCATCCCGGGTCAATGATGGCTTGCAGCAATTATAATCGGATAATGCACAGAGTTTTGAACGAATTGGATGATCTCACATTTATTTTGACAACATTTACGTTGCCGCTTGTCACTGGAACTAACACTTTGCCTCCCATCCAGGCGTTCTTAAGCCGTTTTCGAGAGCACGGCCTTGCGAATAGGCCCCGGTAAGTGCCACCTGGCCTATGATTCGATCCAATATCTAGGTTTCCACATTGGAAACGACCAACTTAAACCCCAAGAAGACAAGGTCCGGGCGATAGTTGAGATACCCTTCCCAGGTACGAAGAAATAGTTCCATTCTTTCATATGGTCTGACCCATTATATAGCTGGTTTGTCCCCAATTTTGCGTCTTTGGCCGTCCAGTTACTACTCAAAAAGAAGTCCCCCAAACCGCATCATTTGGAATTCAAGGGCTATTGCTCATTTCCACTAACTAAAGGGTAAATTGGCATCTGCTTCAATCCTCTGATTGTCTGACCCCAGTAGGCCCTTCGGGCTCCGAACGGATGTAAGTAACAAAGGCATCGGTTGTGCCCTTCGTCAGTACGGAGACAACGGTGATAGTCACCCTGTGGCCTATGCGAGTCGCAAATTGCTCCTACGTGAGAGGAATTATGCAGTGATAGAAAATGAAGTTTTAGCCATTATTTGGAGTGTGCAGAAGTTTAAAATATACTTGGTAGGCCGAGAATTCGTTATAGAAACCGATCACCACCCGCTGGCATGACTCCGTATTATTAAACACAATAATGGCCGAGTAATGAGATGGAGCTTATTATTGCAGGAATTCCAGTGTAGGATAATATATATAAAAGGCTCGAAAAATTGTATCGCCGATACCCTTAGCCGTAATCCATTGGGTAACAACCCCAGCTAAATTTTAATTGTAATTGCTCCATAGCCATTTGTCCATCTTGTAATTAGTATAACCACCAGCTAGAGATGAGCTAAAGGACAATTATTTCTGTTTATGTTATAGGGGCTCCAAAACGATTTCTCTCTCGTTGTTTGGTAGGCTGGGTTTAGTGATCAAACGCTTCCTTAGGATAAAGGAAAATATATACCTATATTTTTTATTCCTTGGTAAACAGCGGGATCAAGCCTTGAAATGGCGAACAGTAATGAGAACTGCTTTCTTCTTGAATAATAATAATTGCTAACTCTATTTCTCCACAAAAAAAAACCCTATATAAATAGTCATTCTTTCTACTCATAATTCTACAAAATTCAACCAATCAGGATTTAGATACATTTAATTGTCATACTTACGTTTATTTTTGAAATAACAGACCTTAGCGTTAACAAATTGACCAATCAGCTTTTAGACATAAGCACTGCAATATTTGTCCAATCAGTGTCACTATAGATTTAAAGAGTTAATAACGCTCAAACCGTTTGCATGAAAACACCGCGAAATCCATTTTCCGAATTTTTAAGCGCTTAATCAGAGCTCGGATCCAGCTACGCTACCGAATGTATATTCTCAGTAAAGAAGGGAAAGGTTTGTGTGACGACCTCGATGGTATGATCTCTTCTCCATGAGGTCTTACAAGGAGAATAAAAGAAGCTCTAAGTAGCTTGGACTCAACAATGTCGCTCTCTGTGACCCACACGATTTGTGCTTCAAAAAAGTCCATCACATTGGCCTTTTACCTCACTAACCAGCACAGGAGGCAACGATTTCAGGAAGCTCCTTCAGCGACCGAGTACACTGGGACTTTCGTTCCTTTATTTACAAGAAAAAAATACTGCATACTTGGGAGTTTAACTTTCTATTTACAAAAGAGAGAATACTACAAACCAGGAAGTCTATCTTCCCATTTACGAAAGAGAATAATACAAAGAAGGAAGTCCGTCTTTCCATTTACGAAAGAGAAATACATAACGGGAAGTCTGTCTTCCTATTTACAAAAGAGAGAATACTACAAACCAGGAAGTATATCTTCCCATTTACGAAAGGGAATAATACAAAGAAGGAAATCCATGTTCCCATTTACGAAAGAGAAATACATAACAGGAAGTATGTCATCCTACTTACGAAAGAGGATAATACATACCCACATGGTCCCGAGATCAGCGCATTGATATTTAAAAGCACGGCTGAACCATGGCAAAGGTGCAGCCCAAGATTTTATAACACCCCAGCTGTATTTACTTCAAGACAGATTTCATCGTCTCCCACGGCCGCCTTTCAGCCAGTATTCCTGTTTTCCGTCATAGATTGAAGTTCGTCGAACATTCTACGCCAACGTTATCTCAATCCCCCCTTCCCCCAAAGGAGTCACCGACTTTTCCCCAAAATCGCACGTGTGTGTGGAGGGGCAACCAAGCCATCTAAAGCCACCTCGTTAAGCGTCTATATAATCCCTCTATTTGGTTTACTAAGGAACCCTAATAGACTTTCCGCTTAATCCCACAAACGAGCTGACGAATGCTCGCACTACGCGATTGGAGACAACGACGATTTCGATTCGAGGACGAAGGCTAAATCGACATCATCCGTGAACTCTGCCATAGTCAATCGGCGAGTATCTGACGAGGATTCCCATCTCCGAAGGACAACTAAGGGTGCTCCCTCATCTGAAGCGTGAGGGAACCCGACTTCCCCCATCGCAGGTCATCGTATCCCGACTGGCCCTTCCTTGCAACGAGCAATAAGAAATTGTAACCGTTGCAGCCTGCAGATTGTTCTACAGTCTGGCTTACCCAATAAATCCATTATTTTTTGTTCGCGCCAGGTTTAAAATCCCCTCTTAATCACTGACCTTAACTCGACCACTTTAATCCCCTAATTAACCCGCCTGTGTCTCGCGTAGACATTTAACTTCGCCTGTGCAACCATATCCTTTAAACCCAATATCTGTGTATATTTAAATATTATTTTTGTTGCTAATAAAGATATATTTTTGTCATTGTATTTCTTTTGCAACCCCAACGTGTACCAGCTACCTGTTAATCATTGGCCAACCTGCACTCTGAAATATTTGTTTTAAAAGGCTCCCACAAATTTGAAAATAAACCATCCCCACTGAAGTCATAACAATTTCCCATTCACTAACGATCTTCATCTAACTGAGAGAGAGAGTCTGCCCATTCCACGACAATTAATATTTGGGGGTGGTATCACTCTTAACTATAGATAGCACTGAAAATGGTAAAAGGATTTACCGAAAGCTCTGCTAAATATATGGTCGTGTATTGCCTAGTGATGTTGTTCCTTATTCGCCCTGGATTACCCAAGATCCCCTCATTGACGTCTATACTTAATCACCGAATTGAAAGACCAAGAATGTGCGCACTCAGAAGAGTGGAGAAACTGTGCATCGAGTAGAATAAACTAGAACTCGGTTTATCTTTTCCTTTGGAGGGGATGGGGCATAATTTTTGTCCTGATTTTCCCCGTTTGAAAATATTCAGGCCATCCTTGCAAGGATTATTATATTGACATTCAACAAACTTTTTTGGATACAGAAATCAAGCAACGGAAAAAAACATGAGAAAACTTTTGTGTTGGTTAATAAGGGGAACGATAAATTGGGTTGCATTTTGGGTAGATCCAAAATGAAGATTCATTTATCAAGAACTCGGTTTCTAAGATACATGATAAACACAAAACAACTTTTAATAGAAAAAAATTCAAGTTAAATATAAATAAGGGCTATATTTCAAACTAGGAGCAAGCTAAATTTAATTACTGTGCCGTCATCTGAGTCAATTTGAGTTGGAAACTTCATAAAAGGGGTTCGAATTCTCGTTATCTATATGGAAAATTAATTTTAAACAACACTGTCGTAGAAAAGGCTCCCGACGATATATTATATATGTATTCTTTGTGGGGATTATTCTATATTCGAGTACGGGGATTAAATCAGATGGCCAAGTATTACTCCACGTTAATAAATAGGCCTGGAGAGGGCTTATTTATCTTCAATATACTTAAGAAGTGGAACGGAGCCCATAGAGAAATAATATTGCGAGCATTAATAAAATAGAATTTTATTAATTAATCTAACAAAAATAACACATGGAAAATATTTACATAACCGGATATTAAAATGGGAGATACACATGAAATGAAAAAGGTCATAGGATAAATTTGACTAAGCGGTGGATTAAGATTTGGAGGGATTCAAATGACAAAACAAACAAGAAGGAAAGGGGTCGGTTAAATCCGTGTTAAAGCACGGAGTTACGTTGGCACAAAGTTAAATAATTAAATGCAATTCGTAGCTTACGTATTTATAAGACCGGCGTGCAGATGAAGGCGATTTGAAGGAATGACTTCGGTCCGAGTGGCGATTTCCTTCCAAGGAGAAGGGGGTTTTAGGGAGGAAGCCCTTAACGAGGGTGAAAGGACAGGCTTCGAGGAGTATGAGCAAAGTGGGGCTCGGAAGTACGAGCGATCCTTGAGACAGGATATCGGAGATGTTCTGGATGAACAATTGAGGTTATTGGGGTAAGCAAGTGTTCTCTTGAAAAACGTTAAAAGGTGGGAATTAAATTACCACTGACGTGATATCAGGGGAGCGAGAACCGTTTCTTGTTGAACGGGCTCGTAGAACAATGACTGTTTTAAAGTTGTTCTCTTCTTAACAATTGAACAACAGGATGGGAACTGTTGACTTAGCGTCTCAATGGGCACGAACCTTGGCACTCAAGGATATTGTCCTCTTCTGGACAATAAGGGGGTTCTCGAGGTAGAGTTCCTAGGTGCACAATGAAGACCGTATCGGCGTGATGCCTGAGGAAGATAATAGGGATCTCAAAAGGGTGAATTAACTTACCATTGACGTGATATCAAGGGACCGAGAACCGTTTCTTGTCGAATGGGCTCGAAGAACAATCTACGCCATAAAAGAGCGATGGGGGAACAATAGAATAATATAAAATTCATACATGGCGTAATAATGACATGAAATAAAAATTGCCAAAATTGCTCGAGGGGCACGAACTTAGCACAAAAGGATATTATCCTCTTCTGGACAATAAGGGGGTTCTCGAGGTAGAGAGTTCCTAGGTACACAAGGGAGACTAGATCGACGTGATGTCTGACGAAGATAATCGGGATCTGATTCAAATGCGAAATTCTATCGCATTAATAGCTGGAGCCAACCCCTCGGGGTATGGGGCAATGAGGGACTTCCATGGAATGTCCCGCTAGCGATTCGAACACTCTTATCTTCCCATAAGCCTAACTCAATCTGGCCAGATCGACGCCTGCAGCCAAACGGGGGATTGAACCTCCTTAATTAACCCTGGAGCGGGGGAAGATAATACTCGGGAAATGTTAGGACGATAAGAACGCCATGCTACTCTCTTCTCACAGGATACACGTGGGAAGCATGAGTACCAATATGTGATAGAAGCGAGGCGTGGCAGTCTCAGGCAATTCTATCATACCCCTCCCTTACGGAGGAAAGTTGTCACTTCGAAAGGAGAGAGAAGGGACAACCATAGAGCTCCGTTTTGGGGAACTCACATTCTTGCATCGACCGACCTTCCATGCACCCAAGCTACCATTTACATCAATACCTATGATTATGTCGATCATTTGACTATAAGGGAAACCAACCCTTAATACAATCTAAGCCATAAAAGAGACATATGGGAACAATAAAATAATATAAAATTTATACATGGCGTAATAATGACATAAAATAAAAATTGCCAAAATTGCTAATTTCGAGCGTTTACAAAAAGGTTAATACCAAAATAAAATACAAAGGGGACAAAAGAATTCATGCGTATATTAATGGGTACAAATGTACGAACATAAGAAAGAAAAAAGAATAGACATTGGGCCAAGAAATTTTGACATTTACATTCAATTAAACTAATTATATTACATGAGAATCCAATTAAGTCGTACAAGACGGTATATGCATACATATATGGAAATCCTAATCCTACGAATTATTTATTAATCTGCACTATTCGGTAAAGCATTCCTACTGAGTGCATCAGCGACCTGATTATCGGAACCTTTTATATAATTTATTTTAAATTGATACTCTTGCAAGAGTATACTCCAGCGCATAATTCGGCCGTTGGAGTGTCGTACATTTGGAATATAGGCCAGCGGGCGATGGTCGGTTCCTATCCGAAATTCTTTTCTATTAAATACATTTTCAATTTTCCTAAAGTCCAAATAATAGCTAGAGCTTCCTTCTCTATAGTGGCATATCTCTTTTCGCGGGGTAATAGATGGCGACTAGCGTATGCAACCGGATAACTCGTTCCGTTATCCTCATATTGGAGGAGTACACCCCCGATGCCCTCCTTGCTCGCGTCGGTCCTAATCCCAAAGGATTTTTCCGGGTTTGGCAACTTCAAAATGGGGGCAGAAATGAGCTTACTGTTGAGCTGGTTAAAATGCGAAATAGCAACATTATTCCATCGTGGTCGATCGGGGGATTTTTTTTTTTTTAAGAGGGTGTTGAGGGGCGCCGAGATTGCAGGGAAATTTGGGAAAAATCGCCGATAGTAAGAAGCTGATCCTAAGAATGATCTTAATTGTTTCTTAGTATTCGGGAGGGGCATGTTGGCGATTGCCTTAATCTGGTCCTCCTGTGGACCTAGCTGGCTTTGTCCTATTTTAAAACCCAAGTATTTTATGGTTTCGTGGGCAAAATGGCATTTGCTAGGGCCAATGGTGAGGCCATTTTCGCACAATCGCTCGAAGAGAGTTATTAAGGTAGTTAGATGTTGACTCCATTCACGAGTAGCGACGTAGACGTTATCAAAGTAAAAGGAAACACCCGGAAGTCCATCTAACAACCTTCTCATGAGACGGTTATAGTTACTGCAAGCGGTCACGAGGCCAAAAGGAAGGCGCTTAAATTGCATTAAGCTCTTCTCAGTAACAAAGGCGGTATATGCTTTCACATCGGGCTGGAGGAGAATTTGGTAATATGCCTTGCACAAATCAAGTTTAAGATGAAATTAGCGTCTTCAAAAATTTGGAGGTTTTGATCTACCAACGGGATGGGCTCGGTGTCGAACACAGTTACCGAATTTAACTTCCTGAAGTCGATGCACATCCAATAAGAACCATCAGGTTTCTTGACCATGACGATTGGGGAGCGATAACTAGAGGTGGAAGGTTCTATTATGTCTAAACTAATCAAATTATCTACTTCAGCGTTAAAAGCTTGGCGTAAATGAATCGGCATGGGATAGGGTTTTGAAAAAACAGGTTCCAAGGTCGTCAATTTAATGTCATACTCAAATCTAATAGCGCATCCAGGCTTCTCCGAAATAACGTCGTCGAACTGAAATAGTAATTGTTGTAGTTGACTCTTTTGATGTGGTGTCAGCCACGCGTCTATATCCAGGACAGAGGATTCAAAAGACTCGCCTGGCATGGAAGGAAGAGGGTAATCGGCATCAGGTTAAATGCACACTGTCTCAATGACATTAAGAGACTCCGAGGGGTAATCCTCTTTAAGCGCCGATTTTTCATCCAGTGCTACGAACGTATCTGCATAGGCACGTCGGTGGTATTTCTTTAATAAGTTAACGTGGTAGAGTTTATCGCCTGCTGGGGTACCAATGAGGTAATCTACCCGTTCTCGTACCTCGCGGACCGAGTACGGACTTTTCCATTGGCTCAGTAATTTATTACTCGTGGTGGGAAGGAGCAGGAGTACCTCATCAACGGGCTTAAATTTCCTATCTTCCGACCTGACATCAAAATAGGTTTTATATTTGTCCAAATTGACGTCGGCATTTTCATAGGCGATGTTCGCGCATTTCTCGAGCCTCTGGTGTAGATCTAAGACATAGGCGTATGATGACTGGAGTTCTTGGTCCAGTTGTGGCTTGGTTAGCAACTCCTTTAAAATGCAGAGTGGTCCACGTACATTACGTCCATAAAGGAGCTCGAACGGTGCGAAGCCTAATTTGCGATGAGGAATTTCTCGATAGGCGAATAAGGCGACCGGAAGATATCGGTGCCATTCGCGGGACTGCTCGGCACCAATCTTCTTAATAATTGATTTTAGATTTCCGTTTAATTTTTCACACATTCTGTTTGTCTGTGGCCGGAAGGGGGTGGTTAAAAGAGCTTTACCATGAGCAGCTTCCCTACGTACTGCATCAACTCGGAGGTGAATTGCCGTCCTCTGTCAGAGAGTATTTCCTTGGGGACACCTACCCTTGAAAAGATCGAAATGAGAGCCTCGGCGCAAAAAATACTATCGATTCGGCGAAGGGAAACTGCCTCGAGGAAACGGGTAGCAAAATCAACTAAAGTAAAAATGTAGATGTGCCCTTCGCTTGAAGGGGGTGGATAGGGCCAACCAGGTCGATGGTCACTCTGGAGAAGGGTTCAGTAATGACTGGTCCCCTTTGTAAGGGAGCAGGTTTGATCCGCCCCTTAACGTTCGTCTTTTGGCACACATCGCATGATTGACAATGCTTTGAGATGTCAGCTGCAGCACCCGGCCAGTAAAAATATTTAAAGATACGCTGGCCCGTTTTGGTATGACTAAAGTGACTGGAAAAGATGCTGCCATGAGCTATTTTTAGCACTATGGGTACATGGGATTGTGGAAGGCATAAGGCGGTTGTAACGGCGTTATTACTGTCCTCGGCGGATCGGTAGAGTAGATCACCTTGCCCCAGATACTTTATTATTTTGGGTCCACGGACAGTCTCCTTGTCATTGTTTTGGGCCTTATCCCATAAAGGTGTTAATGTCTCACATTCCTTTTGTGCGGACCTAAAATCCTGGTCAAGGATCTCCGAGAATTCAGACGGTATCGGGGTTCTGAGGGGGACGGGCTCTTGTGCTTCCTTCTTCGCTCGGGCTCGAGTAAGGGCGGCCTGGGACACAGGGTCAGAGCTTACTTGAGGGCTCTGCCTGATAAGTACTGAACAAAACTTTATAGGTGCCGAAATGACTTCAGCCCAGCCTTTAAAATACAGACACTGCAGGTTACATTTAACAACGGGAAATCGGTTCGCCCGTCCAAGGCAGTAATGCACTACCGCAAATTTTTCGTGGTTAGGGGCCACTGGGGAAAGGAGCTCGTCAGACACGATGAAACAAGTGCACCCTGTGTCCCTGACGAGTGTAGATAATCGGCAGCCGTTCACGCTGCCCTTCTCAAATTTCAAAGTTCCCGGGGAACTTTTGTCAAAAATAAAATTTACCTGGTGCCCTAACGGAGGGGGAGAAGTTAATCCTTGGGTCTGCACCACCGGGAAAGCCGGTGTGGCCTTAATCTGGTGTACTTGATGGACTGGTTCGTTTTTAATCCTAGAATTTGGGGAGCAATTCCAGCTCGTGTAGTTTTCTACAACGCAGGTGAAGCATACGATCGGTCGCTTCGGGAAGAGTGATGGTGGAGGAATCTTAATGGGAGGTTTGATGTCCCGTTGTTGGTTTGAGGGGAAGAAGTTTTAGGGTTTTACGGGGCCCGGAAACTTCGTTGGCTTTCCTGTGAAGGGGCGCGAATCCTTCTTTCTTTCCTGGCAGGGACATTGATGAGAATTTATATTCTCCTCGGGGTACAAATTATGGCTGGCAGCATAGACATCCGCTTCTTCGGTACATTCTTCAAAGGACTGGCACCGACGATCTTTGACGAACGCGCGGATCTCCCTCGAGAGAGACGCCAAAAATTGATCCCGCAATACGAAGTCTGTTAAGGATTCGTAGTCAGGAGCAACTTTTGAAGATTCTAACCAGAATTTAAAATTCCTCTGAAGAATGTATCCGAATTGACGGAACGTCTGTCCGGGTTTAATAGGACCTCCTCGAAATTCATGTCTGTAAAAATCGGGAGTCATATTATGAGCGGCCAATAATTCAGCTTTTAATGTACTGTAGTCAATTGTACACTCCGATGGTAGGGAAATGAAGATGTCGTGCAATTTAGAATTTAAGAGGGGCAGTAACTCACTACGCCTTCGGCCTCCAAAGTCCAGGATGTTGATTTCAAGGATCTTTTCGAAGTGCGATAAAAATGCTCCGAAATCCTCTCCATCATTGAAATTGGGGAGCTTAAGCCGGGGATTGGACGGGGCTTCTAAACGTGCACTCACTGATTGTGTTTCAGCTTGTACGCGTGCCATTTCAGCTCATGGTGAAGCTCAGCTTGCCTTCTCCGTTCCTCTCTTTCTCTTTCTTCTCGTTGAATTTCTATTTCTCTCTCTTCTCGTTGACGTTGAATTTCTCTTTCTCTCTCTTTCTCTTCTCCTTCTCTTTCTCTTTGCCTTTCTTCTCTTAACTTTTCTCTTTCGGCTCGTTGCTCCTCTTGGATATACTCAATCAATTCTCTTCCGGAAAGTCCCAAGGATTCTCCTTGCGCTTTGAAGATTTCAAACTGAGTCATATTTGCTCTTGGTAGGCAGTAGTCAACCAACTAATTTCCTTTGCGGTAAGAAGTATGCCTTCTAGAGAATTGGCCTACCTAAATATGGGCACTGACCTATTCCAAATTGGTTTCTCGACCTAGATAACCAATGACTAAAACAAAAAAAAACAAGAACAAATTATTATACCACTTCCTTGAGCTACTCCAGCTTCTTAAGTTTGCAAAAGAGGATAAAAATCTTATAACGTATTGCACTATGCTTCACTCGACTGAGACCAGTGTTTGCAAAGATATAGCGTTACACCTTACACACTTGACACCAAATTTAAATAGAATATATATATATATATATATATATATATATATATATATATATATATGTCGTAGAAAAGGCTCCCGACGATATATTATATATCTATTGTTTGTGGGGATTATTCTATATTCAAGCGCGGGGATTAAATCAGATGGCGGAATATTACTCTACATTAATAAATAGGCCTGGAGAGGGCTTATTTATCTTCAATATACTTAAGAAGTGGAACGGAGCCCAAGAATAAATAATATTGCAAGCATTAATAAAATTGAATTTTATTAATTAATCTAACAAAAATAACATGGGAAATATTTATATGACCGGGGATTAAATTGGGAGATACACATGAAATGAAAAAGGTCATAGGATAAATTTGACTAAGCGGGCGATTAAGATTTGGAGGGATTTAAATGACAAAACAAAGAAGAAAGGAAAGGGGCGGCTAAATCCGTGTTAAAGCACGGAGTTACGTTGGCACAAAGTTAAATAATCAAATGCAATTCGTAGCTTAGGTATTTATAAGGTCGGCGTGCAGATGAAGGCAATTTGAAGGAATAACTTCGCTCCGACTGGCGATTTCCTTCCCAGGAGGAGGGGTTTTAAGGGGGTTGTCCTTAACGACGGGGGAAGGACAGACTTCGAGGAGTATGAGCGAAGTGGGGCTCGGAAGTACGAGCGATCCTTGAGACAGGATTTCGGAGCTGTTCTGGATGAACAATTGAGGTTATTGGGGTAACCAAGCGTTCTCTTGAAGAACGTTAAATGGGGGAATTAAATTACGACTGACGTGATATCAGGGGAGCGAGAACCGTTTCTTGTCAAACGGGCTTGAAGAACAATGACTGTTCTAAAGTTGTTCTCTTTCTGAACAACAGGGGGGCCCTGTTGACTTGGCGTCTCGAGGGGCACGAACCTTTGCTCAAAAGGATATTGTCCTCTTCTGGACAATAAGGGGGTTCTCGAGGTAGAGAGTTCCTAGGTGCACAAGGGAGGCGGATCGACGTGATGTCTGACGAAGATAATCGGATTATGATTCAAATGCGAAATTCTATCGCATAAATAGCCGGAGCCAGCCCCTTGCGGTATGGGGCAATAGGGGACTTCCATGGAATGTCCCTCTAGCGATTCGAACACTCTTATCTTCCCATAAGCCAAACTCAATCTAGCCAGATCGACGCCTGCAGGCAAACGGGGGATTAAACCTCCTTGATTAACCTTGGAGCGGGGGAAGATAATACTCGGGAAATGTTAGGGCGATAAGAACGCCATGCTACTCTCTTCTCGCAGGATACACGTGGGAAGCATGAGTACCAATATGTGATAGAAGCTAGGCGTGGCAGTATCAGGCAATTCTATCACAAACACTTTTAGGCATTTGAAAATAGTTTTCATTTTCTTATCTAGTTTAACATTTATTCTATTAATACAAAATTTGTTAACTGCTTTAAGTCTTCCTTACAGAATTTAGCCAATTCTTCTCACCATGATTTGAGTCGCTTCAAGTTTGATTACTCTTTTTCTACAATCAAATTGCTTAAAAATTACCTAAAAAGACAAATCATATTTATTTGTAAAGTGGACAAAAGGCAAAGAATTGTTGTAATGAATAGGTTTGATTATTTTGAAAACAAGCATAAAATGGTTGATGATTGATTCTACCAAGTTTTCTCATTTCAATGGCGACCTTCTTCGTAACACACTAACACTTAAGGACAAACTCAAGATGATTGTGCGCAACCTGAAAAACGATAATAAGATAACAGTAAACGTACGAGTATATAATCAATTATTTGCATCTTGTTTCCAGCCCACTGTGCTTTACGACGTGCCTAAGGAACATAAAGATCAGATTCCATGTCGCCCAAATTTATCAGCTCTAAATACGTTTAATTATAATCTTTACAAAATTATTTTTTCGTATTTGAATCCCATTTATGTTAATGATTACACTGTTAAATATATATTCTCCTTTCTATAAGAGGTCCCCAAGATTGATGTTAGTAAACTCATAATGGCTAGTTTTGATAATCTCTTTATTCGCTAATGTATCCATGTACGAAACAACTGTTATTTGCCTTACCATGTTTCAAAGGGTTCGCTCTCCAATTTTTAGGCTAGGTATTGATATATACGTAAACTTCTGATTGCAAATAGGGAGTGTATTTTTATATTTAATGAAACTCAGTTCAAGCAAAAGGACAGAATTGCCATGAAAAGCCCACTCTTCCAACTCTGTCTTCTCTTTTTATGCCTTTTAGTGAGGCAATTTGGTTGAAGGTATGTCCATCTCTTTTCAGATCGGTGTTTTATAGAAGATAAAACACATCCCAAAATCATGTTTAAAAGTTCTTATATCGCCTAAACAGCAAACATCTTAAGATTAAGTTTAGATATTAAACTTACTGGCGCAGCCAGCGACCTCTGACAACTCCACAATGGCGAAACCTAGCAATCTCACACCATGCGAGCGTATTTCAGTGCCCCTGAGAGATATGTAAATAATAGATCGTGTGTTGATGGCATCGACATTTGCTATCATCCTCACTCCTCACCAAGTGCCACCTTCACTCTCTACCTCCAAGCTCTCTATATCTTGCGAGCCGCAACCATTTGACTGAGCATGTATTGTTAGAACCACATGGTAGGAGGGATAAGACTTAAAAAAACTCAAAAATGAGCACTTTGGAGTTTTATAAAATCATATAATGGGTTCACATTTAACCAAAAATAACATTCGATGAAAGGGAATCTGAATGATGAATGCTTTTAAAAAGCATTGTTCCCCAAATCGTAATATCTCAAATTTGCATTATAATCTAGATTAAACAGTTTAGTCATATTATCCAAATTATTGTCATTCACTTAATCACTTCCTTATTTTTACGAGTAACTAAATATTTTTTCCTTTGCGTTATTTGAAGAAACCTTAAACGATCGTAAAAATGAAACGAAAGACTAGAATATAATAACTTTGTTTTAGTAATTAAAAAGATTATATACACATCTATAGATAATAAATACAATCTTATTTCTTTTATATATTTAATATAGATCGGGTTTAATTGACGATGAAAAAGGGTACATGTTTTAGAACGCTGAAATAAGAGAAATAGTGACATTTAGTAAGCATGCAAGGTATAACTTTAGCTTCATAAAAAACAATTAATATAATGGATTTGTTTGCTTCTGTAAGATTAAGATATATGCGATTAAAATAAAAACAAATTACTATAAATTAATCTCCCAAAACATCTTTTTTTATGGTGAAACTTCAAAGGACCTACGCCGTGTGTTTTGTAGTAAAAACAGTACTAATGGTATGTAGGGCTCGGATTACGCATAGGTAGATTTCAGGCACCCCAAAATTTCTCGATTCAATAGGCCCGAAAGATACCTCCACAAATGGACGTGAATTGGTCTTATTAAATGTATAGATCCAATTTTGTATTATAAATAAAAATGGGTTTTATAAATATACATATGTAGCAAGAAGCGTGAGAGACAAAAGACGAGCAAAGAAATGGTTGAACACCTGCGTCAGAAGTAATCGGACATTTCGAGAGGAAGAACTATTCGAGAAGCTTATAGCATCCTATCCAGTTACCAGACGACCATCTGTTAATCTGGAAGAATTGCGTAAATAACACTACAAGTAGGAGTTGGTAAGGAACTTGTGAGGCACAAGTTCATTCAGTCCCTGCCTCCGAATATCGCTCCCATCATCGCCACCCAAAAACATTTAACCCTCGCCGAGCTAGGAAAACTCTCGGATGAGTTATTGTTGTTCTTTAGAGCACAATGCTTCAGTATCAATAGTAGTGTGAAGAATGAAAGTGGTGCTAACTTGTTACCTAATATAGGCGAGTCAAGTGTGAATGATAGGAGTGATAATCAGGTCAACCATATACAATATTCAAACAGTACGCATTCACTGCACATGGGTGCGTACCCTGATGGCAGTCGTTCAAACCTTGTTGTGCGTAAAAATAATGGTGATAGTGCGAGAAATATACCAGTTAGACTACGACCTTTTCGCAATAGTAAAATGCCTGTAGTGTGTCGGCCACATCTGTATTTCGGTGTGAGTGCCAAATTTTGCAAACCATTGTGCAGGTGGCCAAAGCAGAGTGAAGACGGGCAAATGCAACCATCCTCCAGGGCATCCTCACCTGGTATGCCCTGGTATGCCGCTGTGAATGCGACTGCAGGCATACTAACATTGCCAATGTCGCTACAAAGTTACATAGTCGGAAATGTGAATTCCTAATCTATACAGGCGTAAGTGTTTCCATCATTCCAGTCAATTTGGTGCAGCCGTGTGAAATGCGTGATTCCAGCGTGAACATTGCAACTGCCAAATGAGGTAAAATAAAGGTACACAGTGAAGTACCAGTGGACCTAGTTATTTCTGGCTTGGGTCGCTCATTTAGATGGACATTCGTTGTTGCAGATACCACATCGCCATTATTAGGAGACGATTTTCTGGGGCTCTTTAATCTCTTGGTGGATTATGCGCGTGCATCTTCATTGGCAATCAGACGAGGCTCATTTCCAAAGTGAAACAGTCCCGTGAACCTGTAATATCACTAATCATTAATGATTTCGCGCATCTTCCGTCTAGTTGTAGAGCAGTATTAAAAATATACGAGTCCGTCTAACTCCGTGGTGCACACAATCGAAAACGACAGTTCTCCACCACCCTTCACGCGACCGAGACTTCTTTCGATGGAGAAATTACAGGTTGCCAGAGCAACATTCAAGGCTTTATTGAAGGAGGGGGAGGGACACCCGTCAAGATCGCCTTGGTCCTTACCCATTCACATGGTGCCGAAGAAGACCCCAGGTGATTTACAGTGTAGTTGGCGATTTTTGCTTGCTTAACGTTATTATGAAGCCGGACAGATATTATTTACCAAGAATTCAGAGTATGGCAAACTATCTTCACAATAAAGCTGTTTTCTCTCGGCTAGACCTGGTTCGGCCCTACCATCAGAGTCCAATGAATCTGGTGGATATAAAGAAGACTGCTGTAGGAACCCTAATTTGGTTGTGGGAATTTTTTTAAGTTGCCATTTGGCCTCAGAAATGCAAGTTGCACTTTTCAACGCCATATGGATAGTAAATTTCGTGGATTGGAGTTCGTATTTGTGTATATCAACGACATTCTTATATTTTTAGACAATAAGAATGTCCATTTAGATCATTTAGACCAAGTATTCAAAATCTTAGCCAAAAAAAATCTACGAATATCTATGGAAAAGAGCGAGTTCATGAAAGAGGGAGGAAATTGATATCTTGGGCCATCGTGTTTCGGCTACAGGAATATGCCCGCCAGCTAATGTGATAAAGGCGATCAGCGATATGTCATTACCAACATACTACAAGGGACTACGCCGATACCTGGACATGCTAGGGAACTACAGAAGAATGATACCGAATTTTACTGCAATTGCAGCGCCTTTAACTAAACTCACGTGACTTCAACCCAAGGCTTGTGTGCTCATCTGGAATAATGCTGCACGGGAAGCATTAAATGTCCCTAAAGTAGCTTTGACAAACTCACTCCAGCTATGTCATCTGCTACCCAATGGCTCACCATATGAATTAGTGACGGACAGATCCCGATACGCGTTAAGTGCTGCCTTTCATCACAAGGTAAATGAATCTCCGCAACCAGTGGCCTTTTTCTCAAGCAAAGCGAGCAAGACAGAGTAAGGATACTCTATCTATGACAGGGAACTCCTGGCAGCGTATCATGCTGTGATCCCTTTCATGCACATGATCGAAGGTCGACATGTGACAGTGTGTATGGACCACAAACCGTGGTGTCAACCTTTTTTTCACGGTTGTGTGCCAAGACAAACAGGCAGCGACGTAACTGGACGACGATCTTAGAATATGTTAGCGGTGTACCATACGTACGTGGTAAAGATAACGTAGTTGCTGATTGCCTATCACGGAACGTCAATTCAGTCCAAATCGACTCATTTGACCTCCGACGTCTGGCATCAGCACAAAAAAATGACGAAGAAATAAAGTCAATACACTCTGGGTTGAAATTATTTCCTTTTCCCGGGGACGCTTAACTATGGTGTGAAATAACATCCAAATACTCACGACCGTTTGCATTTACAGCTTGCAGGATGGTAATTTTCAAGCAATTAAATACCTTATTTCAGCTTGGAGTTAAAGCATCTCTTCGGCTGATCAAAACAAGTTATTGGTGGCCTAATATGGACAGGGACATCCGCTCTTGGCCAGGAGAATCATTCTCTTGTCAAGCTTTCAAGATTAATCGCCACACCAAATCGCCAATTCTACCTGTTAATATTTCCACGTCAAAGTTTGAGACAATACACATCGACATTGTTGGCCTACTATCACCGTGCAAACTGCCTCGACAATCCTACCCGTCGCAAAACCGCTACCTCTTATCATGCTTAGATCGAGCTACAAAATGGATCAAAGCATTACCGATCCCAGACATTAGTGCTACAACGGTTGCTTTAGCCTTCTTAGACCATTAGGTCTCCAGGTTTGGGGTCCCACTATATGTAATAACGGACAGAGGAGCCCAATTTCAATCTGAGCTTTTCGAAGAATTATCTGCCCAAGTTGGTTTTCATCGTCTCCAAACCACGGTATACCAACCAACCACGAATGGGATTGTCGAAAGAGCACACAGAACTCTGAAGAGTTCCATAATGACTCGTTGGCAAGGATTGCTAATGGTCCTTTTAATTTTTCTTTGGGAATTCGTTCCTTGCCCAATGATTCAGGTTTCTTGCCATTCAAGGCAATTACAGGGAAAACCCTTGTCTGCTAAAAAAACCCTTAGTTTTGCCCTCCTCACCAAAAGCTGATTCAAAATTCATCAATGAATTAGCTAAAGCCATATCACAGATCGAATTCACACAGTTATCGGAAGGACATCTGCACTCGGTACCAAAATTGTTCGTACTTAAGGAACTACGAAATTCAATGCATGTGTGGGATGGAGTTAATCGCATTCGTGAGCTGTTAGAAGCGAAATATGCTGGCTCATTCCTGGTGGGCGAACGCCACAGAAAAGTGTACAAACTAAAAATTCCCAATGGTAATCAAGAGACAGTATTGATAGTCAGGTTGAAGCCAGCAAAACTAATATAATAACAGAGAACAGAGTGATCAGCAACATTCAAGTACTCAAGTGAAAAATGGAAAAGGATCTTAATTACGTTGGAATGACAAACAGAAAATTCAACAAAGAATTTTGGCAGGGGGAATAGTGAAGTGAAATCCTCTCCAGTTACTTTAAGGAATAGTAACAAGCCGAACAGTTAACGCGATCAGGTAGACGGGTTACGTTTGCTAAAGATCTCTCATTTCGGTATTTCTCAGAAGTCGAGTGCCTGGTAATAAATTATTAGGTTAAACTCGCGCCATTACATGCATAATTTCATTTTGGTGCCAATGTTGATATTTATTAAAGAGAAGTCGTGCGGTGCGCACGCCCGATTTAAATAAACTATATTTTGTCCATATAATGGGTACGCACGCCCGATTTAAATAAACTATATTTTGTCCATATAATGGGTTACCGCCCCCTGGCCCGAAAGCCAAAGAAACCTTAAATTCAATGTAAAAATGCACATAAAAATTACCTAATAGAAGCTCATCCTTAAGGTTTATAAAATATTGTAAGACTTCGAGTTCAGTATATTTTGTAAAACTCCGTTTTCTATTAGGGGATTCCTGTAGTGCCCCATTTCAAGGTCGATTAGGATCAACAAAGAAACCTCACAATTGAGTATCATGTGAGTCCTATGAAATATTGAAATGAGCACGCACACAATTATGCATCTGCAATTAATCTATTGAAATTGTATAACATTTTGTCATGGAACCATGTAAATAATATATGTAAATACGGTATTTTTGTAAAGATTATATAAGCAAAAATTAATTCGAGACGCTTTCACACGGGCACACGCATACACACCCACAGACCAAAAGGCTCTTCTTGTGCTATCTTTGCTGATCATTCGAGCAGCAGCAATGAATTCTGGAGATGCCAAAGTAGCTGTGCAGATGCAGTCAAACCTCGCTTAACGAGCATCTTGCATAACGAGCAAATATTTTTTTTAATTTTGACTCGCTTAGCGAGGGACGTTTCGCATAACGAGCAAAATAAAAATTGACCGTGCGCAATTTTACGGTGATTCGAATGCCCGGCGCGAAGGCTCCTTTCTACATAGAGAGCCACGAGTCAAAAGGAGACAACGCGAGGTCCCTTGTATTCCCCGAGGATGTGCCAATTAGGAATAATGACAGCATCTCTTGTGCCGAGACACTCATCACGATTTCCCCCCGTGTTGGGCTGCCGAAAGTGATATTATCGGATCGTGGCTGCCAATGTACGTCCCAATTGATGGAATATGTGGGCAAGTTGCTCATGATAAAACGCTGTTTACGACCACATTCCACCCAGCCGGATATGGGATGTGCGAAAAGTTAAATGGCAGTCTCGAAGCCATTCTGAAGAAATTATGTGCCGAGCAGCCAAGAGAATGGCACAGATTTCTTCCGGCAGCTCTCTTTGTATATAGAGAAATTCCCCATCGCACCTTTGGTTTTGTCCCTTTTGAATTACTATAAGGAAGAAATAGGCGAGGCCCCTTGAGCATATTGAAAGAATTATATGCGAATCAAAAACTGGATCAGGAGATCCAATCCTCGTATTCATATCTCCTTGAGTTAAGACAGAGGTTGGAGAAATGCGCCTAAATAGCGTATCAAAATGCGGATGTTAACCTGGATTAATATTAAACTTACTTCGATTACAAATCGCAAGATAGAAAATTTAAGCCAGGTCAGGAAGTCTTCTTGTTGCTCCGAACAGAAAACAACAAATTACTGAGCCAATAGAAGGGCCCTTATCAAGTGATCGAGAAACGCGGACCAGTCAATTATTTGATTGAAATGCTAACAGGAAGGAAGCTTTTCCAAGTAAATCTCCTCAAGAAATATCATCGGCACTCATGGACTAACCAGATTATGGCTATAGATAGACGAAGAATCGCCTATGTAGTCTAATTATTCTATGGACCTCCTAAGTGAGTGCATGTCGCCTGCATATAGCAAGACAGCAAACATTCCCTACACGTCTTGCCAGACGCACTCGAACTTTCGTCGACCGAATTAAAAGTGAGCGACCAGCTGTCGCCTCCTCAGAAAACTCAACTGGAGTCTCCTGAATCAATTCAGTGACGTCATCTCTGAAATTCATGTTTGTGCAGCCCAATTCGAACACAACATTAAAATTGAGCGCTCAAGAACCCATCTGATCTAAGCCGTATCCGCTGCCCATACACCTGAGAGAAGCATTTAATGGTCAGGTTGATAAGCTGTTAAATTTGAAAAATAATAGAGCCGTCAAAATCAGATTAAGTGCATCGATTTTAGGAAATTAAATTCAGTAACCGTATTCGACGCAGAGCCGATCCCTCTTATCGACCAGAATCTTCATCTTTTTGATGAAAGGCCTGGATTTGTGCAAGGCCTATTATCAAATTCCACTACGAGAAGAGGTCAAGAAATACACAGCTTTCCCAACCGAAAAGGGATGATGCAATTTCGACGACTCCCTTTTGGCCTCGTCACTGCATGCATTAATTATAATGGGATGATGAGAAGGATATTAGATGGGCTGCCAAAAAATCCTTTTATTTTGATAATATTTATGTGGCTACGACTGAGTGGAATCGGCACCTGGAGGCTATGTGGGGATCGAAACGAGTAAACATTCGTTTGAAAATTTTAAACGGTTCGCACATTGAACCTTATAAATAGAATGATAAACTTCCAGCTTTTTAGTATTTCTCTTTCGTAAATAGGAAGATAAACTTACCGATTTTTAGTATTTCTTTTTTGTAAATAGTCTCTTTCTTAAATAGAAGATAAACTTCCCGCTTTTAGCATTTCTCTTTCGTAAATGGGAAGATAAACTTCCCACTTTTTAGTATTTCTCTTTCGTAAATAGGAAGATAAACTTCCCGCTTTGTAGTATTTCTTTCGTAAATTTGAAGTTAAACTCCCCACTATGCAGTACTATATCATGGGTCGGCTATACGTGGCTCCGTACAAAATAGATTTTGTTCTTGAAGTCCCCGTGGGGAAAAGATAAAAATCGATGGCGTTTTCTTGAATGACTCACCCTCGCCTTTTCCTCCTTTGCCGGCTGTGAACCTTTCGGTGAGCTTAATTTTCTTGTAGATTTCTTCCAAGTCTAAAAGATTCAAGATTCAAGATAGTATAAAGTTAACAAGGGGAGAGAATGATAAGAAAGATAGAAAATATTATGTAAAGTGTATGTGTTGATGGGATGAGAATGAGTGTAAGATGAGCGATGAGATGAGGATGATAGCGGTTTGTACCAAGTTGCCTGGCTAACGCTTTACTAGATATAAAAATTTAGCATTTGAGCCTTTGTTTTCTTTTTGCTCAATCGAGCATCTTTATTTTTATTTATTTATTTATTAGTCTTTGTTGTTTTTTGTGCTACTTTCGCATCTGTTTTTTTTTGTTTTTTTTATTAAATTACTAGTGGTAATCTTCTTTCTTAATCTCAATAATATTTTGAATCATCGGGTTTCTCACAGTCGGTTGTCTTTTCGGTTTCTTCTTTGTTAATCTCGTTAATATTTTGATTCATCGGGTTTCTCATAGTCGGTTGTCTTTTTCAGGTTTACATATTGTTTGTATGATCAGTTGTCTTCTTCGGTAATCTTGTTTTGGTTTTGTTTTGTTTTTTTACCTATATATCGGGTTGACGTTGTTTAAGTTTTTTTCACGCTGCCGTAAAAACGATTTTTGCAGTGTATTTGTCGGATTTCATTCTTCGGTACTACTATTTGGTTGATTTCGTTTTGGGAAATTATGTTTTTTTTATTTTATCCCACAGTTTTGTTGAACGTTTTTTTAGGGTTAATCCAGTGCGGATCTTCGATGGAGTTCCTCAGATGTTATGCCTTCCTGTCTTTTTGTGTTAGTGATGAACCTTGTTGCTTGATTTTGAATGCGTTGGGTCTTTTTAAATTGTGTATTATTTACTGTATTCATCGGTACTATTGGGTAAAGGAGCTTGGGACGAACTAGGGCCATGTATAATTTTCTTTAGTTTTTGTTACTTAGGTTTTGGAATCTGTACAGCGCCGACATGGTAATTTTTTTCGTTAATCTTCTGTGTTATGTGGCCGCTGTAACCTGTGTTGTCAACTTTAGACCGAGAGCGCGTCCTTGCGTGGAGTATGGATATGCTTCTCCATCGATTCCTACTGCAGCTGTTTTCCTTCTGTTTACGGGTATTATTTTGAATTTGTCTTTGTTTGTTTTTATTTTGTTTCTTCGTTAATAGTCATTGATGTTTTTTATCTCCCTCGCTGTTCTTTGAGCTACGTCTCGGGGGTTCTTCCTGTCGCTGATGATTATTTGTGTGATGTCATCCGCCAGTTGGATGTACATCGCACATTCGTGAGTTGGTTGTGGCAGTTCTCTGGTGTAAACAGTATACAGTGTCGGAGAGAGGCATCCTTCAAGTCTAAAAATTGATTTCAGCCGTGTTTATGTGTAAACGGTTGAAGCCTTAGTAACATTTTAAATCTATCATGGCGCTGATTGGACAAATATTACAGAGCTTATGTCTAAAAGCTGATTGGTCAATTTGTCAACGCCAAAAATGAGCGTAAGAATAACTATTAAATGTATATCAATCCTGACTCGTTGAATTGTTGTAGTGTTATGGGTAGATGGAATAACTATTTATATAGGTGTATTTTTGTGTAAAGGATAGTCAGAAGAGTCAGAAAAATTATTATTATTCAAGAAGAAAAGTTATATTTCCTGTTCGACATTTTGAAGCTTATTCCAGCTATATACTCGTACCTAAGGAATAAAGAATCCATATATATATATATATATATATATATATATATATATATTCCTTCATCCCATAAGGAAGCGGTTGATCACTTAACCCAGCCTACGAAACTACAAGAGAGAGAATACCTTACCCAGACCCTATAGCTCTCCAAGCACTTCTACAAGGACTCCGAGAACATAATCTAACTATTGGCCCCAGTAAGTGTCACTTCACCTACAATACAAACGACTATTTGTGCTTCCGAATTGGAGATAACCAGCTATCTCCCCAGGAGGATAAAATTCAAGCCACTGTTAAAATGCCTCTGCCCGCGAGTAAGAAGCAATTAAGATCTTTTATGGGTTCCGCGTCCTTTACCGTCGTTTTTTTCATAATTTTGCCTCACTGACTGCTCCTTTGTGCGAACTTTTGAAAAAAAAGGTCCCGAGCTCCTTGAATGGAAATGACTGACGATTAAGTGTTTCGATCAACTCAAAGGGAAACTTGCGTCTGCACCCATATTACGCTTGCCTAACCCCGAAGAACCATTTGGCATCCGAACCGATGTAAGCAACGAGTGAATAGGTTGTGTTCTCGTTCAATGCTGGGAAAACGATGAGAGATTTTCCATTGCGTATGTAAGTCGAAAATTGCTACCACGAGAAAAGAATTTTGCTGTGATTGAACGAGAGGCCCTCGCGATAGTCTGGAGAATTCGAAAAATTATAATGTTTCTGGTAGGAAAAGAATTTATAATAGAAACTGACCATAAACCCTTATCCTATTTCGAAATGTAAAAAACAACAATGGTTTGTCTAATGCGCTGGAGTTTGTTTTTACAAGAATTCCACTTCAGAATCCTGGATATTAAAGGCTCCTAAAACTGTATAGCCGATAGCTTTAGCCAGAATCCCTTGAATTTTCTTTCGAGCTGATCCGGATCCGGATTTTTCTAATTTTAAGATTGATTTTTTTTATGTACATATGCCCATGTAATATATCCAATTAAGTTTAAGGATTCGTGTACCTTTTTGATTTATTTTCTCCGTACTGATTGTGTTAATATTATTGCTTATGGATTAGAGACAGGTGACCCTCCTTCTAAAAGGTATTCATTGATAACTGTGGTTATTGTCTATTGTCTTCTTTTGTAATATTAATCTTTATACATATATACTCTCCAGTCTCTATATTTTGGAGTTTTACCGACGAATTTATTGTCATACATTTTTTTTAGAAATAACAATGTCCTGTATACTCTTTTTTTGGCCTAGGTGCCACCTTATAATTGAATTATTATTTTTTTAGCACCTCCGTGGGTGCACTAAGTAATTATAACAAATTACGATTGAATCGGGTTCGTCAAATCCCGCTATAATATTTTTTTTTTTTGGGGGGGGGAGGAGGTGATGTTCGATCGTGCGTCTATTTCTTTTGTGTATCTAAGTTCGCGAAATAGACAACATGTCTTCGTTTGAGATATTTAAAGCCCAGGGTGAAAACTTTGGACTCAGAGGAAAGGACCTAATAGCAAATATCCAGGAATAAGAGCGAGCAGTGAGAGCGGAAAGAAGAGAAAGAAAGGGAAGTAAGGGAGAAAATTCGTTCCCACTAATTAGCAATGAATCGCATAAAGAACGAGGCCCTGTCTCTCAACTCCAGATCAGAAGTACAACAGACTGCGTCAGTAAAATTGCCGGTATTTAAGGAAGGGGAAGATTTCGAATCATACCTCACTCATTTTGAAAAGATCTTTGAGGTAAATAATGGGGACATTGAGGCAGATGGCGGAGCGAAACTATTGCCTTTGTTGAGTTCACAGCTCAGGGATATTTGTATATCCCTCCCATCAGAGGCGAGCATTGATTACTCAACATTAAAAGCAGAGCTATTGGCCGCCTACAACATGACCCTGGATTTTTATCCGACACTGTCTATTCAACCGAGTCAAACCTACCGACAATTCGGATACACCCTCCAACGCCACTTCAAATTTTGGCTTGGCTCCTCCAAAATCACCCATGAATTTGAAGCTTTGGTGGACTTCGTGCTGAAGGACCAACTTCTAGCGTCGCTTCCTTCAAAGATCAGATCCTTTGTCAAGGATCGAAGATGCCACACTTTCAAGGAGTGCATTGAGGAAACAGATGTATATGCTGCTAGCTGCAATTGCTATCCAAAGAAAGGAAAGAAGGCAGAGCCACCTCCTCCCAAGGCAAAGGCCCCTAAAGGTAAATTCCTCCCCCACAGTGGAAATATAATAATTAAAGTAACAGGTCCCTCAAAACCTAAACCACTTTTTGCGTCTGACCACCGAGAAGTCAAACCATTCGCTTCTCATTCCCCAGCGCCATCGTTCTCCAGAAGAACCATCATTTGTTACTCATGTGGAGTTGAATGCCACATGAAGACTCATTGCCCTCAGAACTCCCAGCTAAGGAATACAAATCCCTATCAAATGCACCAAGTCAGTGCCACTTTTGCGCTCTAAACATCGCAACCAGAAGCTCCTCTTCCTCCAAGGGCGTCAAACAAATCTATCCACTAAGTAAACTTCCTGTTTGACACAATTAACCCTGGAGGCCTCCAGTTCGAGAATGGATCCGTGAACGGTTGTCGGACCTCCACTCTTCTACGTGATACGTGGTGTACATGTATCTTAGTATCAGACACGATACTTCCACCTGTAGCTCCGGATCACGATAAGTTCGCCACCGTCCACGACAATTTGGGGTGCGCGAATCGTTTCCTAATCGTCAAGTGCCACATTGTGTGCGCTTATTACAAGGACTGGGCCGAAGTCGTCGTCGCGCCTATTAAATTTTGCTCCGTACTAATTGGCCAGTGTAAATAGATTTCTATCCCGACCGTGGCTAAGCCCGTCACTACCCGTGCCGAAGCAAGACATGAATTAGAAACACCTGCATTGTTGGAACTCGCCTGTATTCCCGACTTCCCGAGCGTGATGAGAAAGGACTCCGCCAAGAATCAAAAGGAATGCGAGGCCCTTCTCCCCCTTTGGACAAGGGCACGGAATAAAACACGCGAGAACATTGGAGGGAATAAAGTGGTCTATTTCCTCGTTAATGATGATCTGCTTCATCGCGCGTGCGCTGAGGAAAATAAAAAAGAATTCCGAACCCTGTGTGTTTCTCACTCTCACGTCTATCTCATTTTACAAACCGCTGATGCCAGCCTATTTTCCGGACATTTTAGACATTTTAAGACCGCCCAAAGGATTTTTAAATTCCGCGTTATTGTCGCTCTTACTACATTTGCCAAAAGATGGCAATGAAAGGGCGAGTTAAGCCTGCCCTTTACAGAAGGGTCATTTAATCTCTTAGCCCTTCTCCCGAATCGCCATCGATCTCATCGGTCCAATCCATTCCCTGTCCAGCGAAGGTCATACTCATGTATTGACTCTTGTTGATTTGCCACAAGTTTCCCGGAGGCCGTGCCTTTTAAAAGAATTGATCGTATTTCATGTTCGGAAAGCTCTAATTACTACCTTATCCCGCATTGGTCTCCTAAAAGAGATATTATCGGATCGTGGAGGCCAATTTACCTCTCAATTAATGGAATACGTGGGCAAGCTGCTGATGGTAAAGCCACTATTTACCACCCCATTTCACCCGGCGGCAAACGGGATATGCGAGAGGTTAAACGGCAGCCTGAAGGGCATTCTCAAGAAACTGTGCTCAGAGCAGCCTCAAGTATGGCACTGTAATCTCCCAGTAGCCCTCTTGGCCTACCGAGAAATTTCCGATCGTACCTTGGGATTTGCCTCTTTTGAATTGCTTTATGCTAAGAATGTTAGGGACCCCTTAAACATCCTAAAGGAGCTTTTTACCAACCAGGAATTGAATCAAAGGATCCAGTCTTATTATGCGTACTTACTCGACATAAGGAAAAGGTTGGAGAAGTGCGCAGAAATAGCCTACCAAAACGCAGATACCAACTTAAAAAAGTACAAAACGTACTTCGACGCCAAATCTAAGGAGAAAAATTTCCACTGGCGAAGAAGTTCTATTGCTACTCCCCACGGGTAACAATAAACTGTTAAGCCAATGGAAAGGTCCCTCTCGAGTAGTTGAGAAACGAGGCCCCGTCGACTACCTGAATGAGACTCCCTCCGGAAAGAAGCTTTATCACATAAACATGTTAAAGAGATACCACAGCCACGAAAGCGCTAATTAAATTGTGGCGCTAGACGAAGAATCGCTCATAGAGTCGGATTAGCCCCTTGAGTCACTCGGCGTGGTGCAGGTTGCGTGTGTCGAACAGGATACAGAATATCCTTTATACGTCTCCCCAGGCGCAACCGCTCCCTCGTACTCAGATATGAAAAAAAGCGACAAGCTGTCTCACGTTCAGAAGGAGCAGTTACAAACGCTCTTAAACAATTTCGATGAAGTCTTCATCGAAATTCCGAGTTGTGCGTCTCACTTCGACCCAGGAACCCATCCGTTCCCAGCCTTACCCGTTGTCTATACACCTCAGAGAGGCGTTTAATAACGTGGACAAACTATCAAAATTGAAGATCATCGAACCAACAGAGTTCAGTTATTGTTCCCCAGTCGTTATGATGAAGAAGCCCGATAACTCATATTGCGTGTGTATCGACTTCCGAAAATTGAATGCGGTCACTGTGTTTGATGCGAAACCCGCCCCGTTCGTCGATCAAAACTTCCATCTTTTCGAGAAGGCCAAGTATATCACCGAGCTGGATTTGTGTAAAGCCTACTACCAAATTCCGTTGTTAAGGGAGGAGGTTAAGAAATTAACAGCTTTTCCCACGGAAAATGTCTTATGCAATCCCGTCGCCTCTCTTTCGGTCTGGTGACGGCCTGCAGTAATTACAACCGCATGATGAGGAGAATTATGGAAGGCTTACCTCACGTAACCTTTTACTTTGACAATATTTACATGGCCACCCAAGATGGCCCCAGCACTTGTATACCCTTTAAACCCTCTTACCCAGACTCCGGGCACATAATTAAACGATCAAGACTAACAAGTGCCACTTCGCGTTCGAGACAATAAATTATTTAGGATTCCATAACGGGAACAACCGTCTAGCTCCCCCGGACGAGAAAATACGGGCTATCGTAGAAATGCCATTGCCCTCGAATAAAAAAGCAATTGCGGTCCTCCATGGGCTCTGCCTCTTTCTTTCCGCAATTTATTAGAAACTTCGCACCTATTTCCGCTCCCCTATGCGAGTTATTAAAGAAGAAAGCCCCTGAGCGGATCGAGTGAACACCCTTGTCTATCAACAGTTTTACACAACTCAAAGAGAAATTAACGTCTGCTCTAATCCTCAACCTGCCCAACCCAAATAAACCATTTGGTATCCGAATGGATGCGAGTAATGATGGGATAGGGTGTGTGTTAATACAATACGAAGACAATGGCGAGAATTTTTCCGTCACTTAGGCGAGCAGAAAATTAATCCCTTGTAGGAAAAGAATTTGTAATAGAGACCGACCCCTAGCCTCTGTCATAGCTGCGTAAAATCAAAAACAATAATGGTAGATAAATGAGAGGGAGTTTGTTGATTTAGGAATTTCAGTCTAAATTCCTATACATAAATTGGAACTGATAACTGCATTGCGGATAGCTTGAGCAGGAACCCAGTATGCTACCTCCCAAGCTAATCCTGTACCAATTTGTGATTCTTACACTGATTTTTTTTTTGGGGGGGGGTAAATATTCAGTAGTAACTTCTTATAGACACATATCTTCTTGCTCTTGTATTATTTATCTTTGTATAGTTAGAATTCTTTTTACTACTGTATAATTTAGGTTGAAGCTACCGAGGCCGATAATCACTATTTAAAAAGTATTCAAGATTACTGTAACCAATGTCTATCATTTTTATTTATTTGATGGAATAATTTATAGGTATGTTGCGCCCCTTTATTTCAATAGTGTTTAATTTTGTATTTGCCGGATCCGTTTATATACCATTAAATTATGTCTGTTTAGTCGCCAAACTATAAGGTGCAACATTTTTTGGATTGTCAGATGTCACTTTCCCCTCGAAGTGCCATCTTGAGAGGGAGGAGATGTCATAGAAGAGAGCCACAAGGTTTCTCCATGAGATAGAGAGAGAGAGGATCGAGAGGCCTAGAAAATCCCCAATCTACAGTCGACAGAAGCATTTCTGGCGATAAGACGTCGTGCTGGGTGCGCCAAAGGTTGAGCGTCACGAAGAAAAGGGATTCTGCGACGCCGTGAACAAAGAGAAGATTTGCCCTTCCGGCGACCCAACTGATAATTGGGAGTATCTGTCTCACCGCCCAGGGCAAGCTGCTTCCGGCTGCCTCGTATAAATACCTACACGATGGAATTAAAAATTTAGTATGATACCGTCTCCGCGAGCATCGCCAGTATTCGGGCGTTTTCGCTTTGACTGAACGCATCGTGCAACTCTCCCAATCATATCCCACTCCGAGGCAGAAATCACCTTCAGCTAATTAAAAGCTTATAATCTAGAGGCTATTGTCTGAATCTGGGCATCGCTTTTAGCTCGGTGACATATTTCCTTGGTTCCTACTCTAGAGGTCACCCGTGGTAATCATAATACCCCGTTGACAGGATTCTCTCTCTCTCTGTGTGTTTACCCCCCACCCCAAACCCAACCCGTAAGGGGTGCGGCGATTTGCCATCCTAGCCGCCGTGCTGACGGGACCAGGCACCCCGTCCAACCTCAGTTCAGCCTCTTCTTCTTTCAGACAGCCTGTATTTCTCCTCTACTTCGTCGCTTTTCATACAACCTCTCCAATAACTTTCTCTGGTCAGCCTCTAATTTCACAGGCAAGATGCTGACATTCTCAGCCAACCATCCCGGATCGGGGGTGAGGGGAAGGGAAAAATGTTCCCTAACCCCTGAGCTCCAGTCTGGGGTGGTTAGTTTTTAACAACCTGCTTCATCCATACCTATACCTTCATCACATCTCCTTTCCTTCTCACTTCATAATCTATATTTTTACGACGTGTACAAGGTGGAGCCGCCATGCCGAGGGAAAGCCAGGCAACCAGGCGGAAGCGGTGGTCTTGAATGGCAGCACCTGGCTCTGCCAGGCGTGTACGCACCCCTTGCAGGGCGAGCTACTTCAAGGGGTGATGAGCTATTGCTTCCCGTATAAAATATAGGGTCACCATTCCTAATGACCCCGGAAGGTGCGCGGTGATCTGCCATCCTGGCCGCCGTGCTGACGGGACTCAGCACCCCGTTTGAACCCAGCTTAGCCTCTTCTACTTCCTTCAAAACACTTGTTTACTCGCTTTTCATACAACCTCTCCCACAACTTTCTCTGGTCAGCATCTAATTTCACAGGGTAGATGCTGACCTTTTTATCAGCCAACCGTCACAGATCGGGGCTGAGGGGAAAGGGAAAAACGTTCCCTAAACCCTGAGCTCCGGTTCAGGATGGGGTATTTTTACAACCTGCTTCATACCTTCCCTTACCTTCCTCATATCCCTTTTCCTTCTCACTTCACCATATATCCTTGATTTTACGCCATGCCCAATGTGGAACGGCCATGAAGAAGGGCTGCCACGTCACCAGGCGAGAGGAGTGGCCTTGAATGGCGGGCTACTGCAAGGGGTGAGGTGCTATTGCATCCCGTGGAAAAAAATAGGGTCACCATGCCCATAGATGAAAAACTTTAAAAAACCCAACCCTCAACTTCCCATGTTCCATCGACGGAGCCGCCCGTGGGCAGCTCCACAGAAAGAATGGAGGTCCCCACCCCTGTGCTTGCGCAGGGGACCGTCCATATTTCTTTAACCGGAGAGGAGGCTTAATCATCTCCTACGATTACGGGTGTAGGGGGCTCCCCCTCACCCCCTTCTTTAGGTGTGCTTTCGGGAACCTCTCTTTTTCCAACGACAGGCCCCTTTGTTCTTTCCAAGAGAACTGCCAAGAAAGCCAGCAGGCAGCCCATTGCCAACCGCTCCCCATTGAAGCGGCTCGGTAGGGCAAATCCCCTTGGGGGGAGAGAAAAGCCAGGCCCCTTCGGTCGCTTCCCTCAAAAGACCTGCTGGCAAGAATATTGAACCTTGCCGGGGTCAAGGCTTGTGCTTCCACACACATGACTGGTGACGGTACCAACGGGAGCTGCGATATCCTGGGAGGGGATGGCCATTTGGAGGCACCTCCTGTGATAGAGATGGTCCTTGAGGCAACCCAGCCTATGATTGTAGGACCTTCCATGGGAGGAAGTCCGGGCTCAGGGCAAAGCACCGAACCTGAAACCCCCCCTATGCAAGGTCCTCCTCAAACGGCTGGGGTCTCCGAGACAGTACAAGGAGGGAAGGGATCTCCTACAACCGGTGCCCCTGCGACCACCAGGATCTTCTCCATTTCAGATAAAGACCTGGCTGAGGCCGGTCCATCTGGCCTGGGGGCTCCTACCAGCACAGGTGAGAAGCGGGTTCATTCCCCGTCCTCCTCTCCAAAAAAAGAACCAAAAAAAGACTAAGAAGCCTCGGGGCTCCTCTCCTTCCGCGGTGGCTGCGAGGACGGATGGGTCTGCCTACACTGTGGCAAGTGACCAAGCCAAGATCGGCACATGAGGCCCCTCTAGCTCCTGTGTGCGGAGCCCGTGACTATGACTAAGACCAAAAGTGCACAGGGCGGAGCCTCGATAACATTGAGGCCCAACATTCAGAGTTTACCTGGCGTTTTCGAACCCGCTGGTTTCAAATGCTTCCTCGTTATTCGCTCCACTGATGGCAGCATGTTGTCTAAGGGCAACAAGATCCATCACAGGAGAGCATTAGCTAGTGCAAATGGTAGAGAGCCGAAGGTGACCCGTTTCTCGGACGGGAGCCTTCTGGCGAATGCGGCGAATCCCGCCGAGGCGACCAAGATAAGTGCTCTTCGGACACTTCATGGCACCCCAGTGAGTGTGACGCCGTACTCTACCATGAACTTTGTGAAAGGAGTAGTTTAGGCGAGGAAACTCGTTGACTACTCCATAGAGGACATCACCCTAGAGCTGGCCGACCATGGGGTGGTCAAGGTCGAACGTGTGTTAAGAAAACAGGGAGGGGCCTCGAGACCAGCCCCTAAACTCTTTGTCACGTTCAACTGTGACAAGCTCCCTGAGTCAGTGCGTCCTGGTTGGTACCGCTAGCGCATGAAGGCATTCGGGCCTTGCCACGGCGGTGCTATTACTGTCACCGCTTCGGCCATACGAATCGTTCTTGTAGATGTGCTAAGTCGGGGTCACCCGAATTATGTGTAAATTGCTCCAAGGCCGAAAACGATAAGTCCAAATCATGTGTAGCCAAGTGTGTCAATACAGGAGAGCCGTCCACCGCTTATTCGAAGCAATGTGGTGCATATCTCCTTGAGAAAGAAATCCTGGCCATTCAGACCCAGGATCGACTCTCATTCCGCGAGGCTAAGGACTTGGTCCTGGCGCGCCCGGGTCTGCCGGGGACGTCTTATGCCTCAATGGGTAGAAAGACATCCTTTACTCAAGGCCAATCCAGGCCAACGAGCACAGTTGTTTTGGCGCCCATTCGGAGCCCTTCTGCGGGTTCTACTCAACCCGTGCGCTCCCCTGGTAAGGCTGGCGGCACAAAGGGTTCACACCCAGCCCCGACTAAAACCAGGGCCCCTCCCCGGGATGCTGCTCCACCAGCATTCAATGCACGCCATGGTGTCGTGGAAGGAAGCCAGCTGGACTTTACCTCCAGAGGCGGAGAAGCCTTCAACGACAGGTTTACTGTGAGTGAGTTGCGTTCCGCTCTTGCTTCGTGCGCGGACACCGTTCATGGTCCGTCGATGTCCCGTACGCCATGCTCCGACACCTGGGTGAGCGAGGCATGGCCTATCTCTTAGATTTGTTCAACAGGATCTTCATAGAGGATCTCCTCCCAGATTCCTGGCGAATCGTTACTGTGCTCGCCTTTCGCAAAACGGAGAGAGATCACTCTACACCGGCCGGTTTCCGCCCAATCTCTCTAGCCTCTTGCGTGTCCAAGTTGATGGAGAAATTGGTAAATGTTAGATTAGCCTTTTTCCTGGACAGCGATGACCATCCCTCTTCTGCACAGTGCGGGTTCCGCAGGTTCCACTCCACGTCGGATGCTCTGCTCCGACTGGAAAATGCCGTCTGCGAGGCCTTTCTTCATAGACAGCACTACACCACGGTGTTTTTCCGATCTGGAGAAGACCTATAATACTGCATGGCAATACGGTATAATGGAGACTCTCCACACGATTGGGGGCGAGGGGACGCCTCCAAATTATTTATATATGAATTTTTGCGAGATCGTCGATTCTGCGTACCGGTGGGAGGAGCCCTCCTCGGCCCAATGGAGCATGAAGAGGGTGTCCTGCAGGGAAGTGTCCTCAGTGTCACACTCTTTGCCCTGAGCATCAACGGCATCACCTCGGTGCTGCCGGAAGATGTTCTCGCTACGTTCTACGTGGATGACCTTTCGATCTCGTTTGGCGCAGACCAGATACCAACTCTAGAGCGTCGACTCCAACAGGCAATGAACCGCGTCTCTCGCTATGCCGAAGGCGCACAGGTTTCCGTTTTATTTGGTCAAGACTAAGGTGGTGCGCTTCTGCCGCCATCCACGGCTCCACCCCGGCTCAGATTTATTTCTTAATGTGGTGTGCCTGAAAGTGGTTAAATGGAACCATTTCCTTGGTCTTGTATTTGACCGACGCCTCACCTATGATGCTCATATTCGCAGCATTAGGGTCTGTGGAACCCGCGCCAAGGATATTCTCCGTTCCGTGACATTCAGCGCTTGCAACGCTGATAGGGCTACTGCCTTACTTTTTTATCGATCCTTTGTTCGTTCGAAGCTCGACTACGGAATCGAGTTTTATCCATCCGCAGCCGAGCGTTTATTGCGGAAGGTGGACTCGATCCACCACACCGGCCTTCGCCTTGCGACCGGTGACTTCCGCACCTCCCCCATTAAGAGCCTACTAGTGGATGCTCAGGAGATGCCACTCTTTCTACGCCGTGTACAGTGCATCATTCGCCTATATGTGCGAGCCCGGTGCCTCCCTCAGTCGCCAATAGCTCTCACTGCATTCGCAGCTGATTTCAACGGTGCTTATGCCGCCGAGAGACCCCAGTCATACCTTAATACCGTCGGGTTTAGGGTCAAAAAACTCCTTCGAGAGCTAGCTATAGCTCTCGGGCCGGTGGCATGCCTGGTTCTGCCCAGGACGCCAGCCTGGAGAGTACCACATTTGGCTATTTGCTGCCACGCCTCTGCTCCCAAAGCTTGTACAGCGCCGGGAGTATTGCGTTCGACCTTTCTGGAGCACACCTCGTGTCACGCTGGAACCGTGCCAGTGTATACGGATAACTCCAATTCCGAAGAGGGGGTCGGCTTCCACGCCGTATCCCCTCTGTTTGAAGTCAGCAGGGCTCTACCAGGCACAGCGTCTGTCTTTACGGCCGAGCTGGTGGCAATACACCACTCGGTACAGGAGATTACGCGCCGTCATCGCTTCGGAGACTGGATTGAGGTCTATAGCGACTCACAAAGCGCCCTGAGTGCTCTCCGGGCATTGGAATCTCCGCATCCCCTGGTTCGTGATATCCGTGACGCCACGATTTTGACGAGCCGGGCGGATGTCGAGATTATCTTCTGCTGGGTTCCTGGACATGTAGGAATTGCAGGGAATGAGGGCGCCAAAGAGTCCGCGAGGACTCTGCGACCGGACAAGCGTTTTGCTCTTCCTCACACTGACTTCATGGCAGGAATACGAGCAGCTCTTCGGACTGCTCGGCAAAGAAGATGAGAGACGGTCGGAGGTAACTTAAAGTTGCGTGCCATTGCGCCGCGACTGTTCCCATGGACCTATTCCCCAATGCCGCAACGGCTTCAGGTCGCTTTCTGTCGTCTCCGAATCGTTCACACTCGTGTGACGCATCACTATTTGATAGAGCGCTCGCTTGCGCTCTATTGTGACGACTTTCTCGTCCCTTAGACTGTTCAGCACATTCTTGTCGAATGTCCCAGTCTGGGTGATCTTCGCGCACCTTACCTGTCACCGTACAGGGATGGGTGGGGTCGCTACCGCCTGTCCCTTGTACTCGAGACGAGTGCGTGCACCTTGACTGGTGGACTGATAGACTTTTGGGGGGAGGCCAGTCTTCTCCCTTTTATTTAACTAGGTTTTGTTGTTTTTTTGTAATTTTTTTTTTTCTTTATAGGTCGCACGCTCCTACGCCGGGGGTAGGGGACCTCCCCCAGACGAGGCAGCTTGCTTTTTAATTGTCATCTTCCCTTTTTAGCGTTGTTTTTTTTTCAAATTTTCATTTTAAGGTAGTCTAGAACTAGGGTGTTTTTTTCGGCGACTTATGCCCAAGTGGGCAGTCGCCAGATAGCCCCTTAAAAAAATAAAATAAAAAAAAATTAAAAAATCTATCTACTTCCCGGAGACATTCCCGCTAAATCGAGTCTACATGGGAGTCGTTCGTGACTCAGGCCTCCTGACCTGTGACAAGCGTGCGTTTGTTTGTATTTCATTACCGCGTCCAAACTTTCCCCTCTTCCGTCCTTAGTTTGCACCTAACCCAATTGTATATTGTGTTATTCTCTTGTTGAATTTCATATATATATATATATATATATATATATATATATATATATATATATATATATATATATATATATATATATATATATATATTGGAAGATAGTAGATTGGTACGACCAACTTTAATCGCACTCTGTTCATGTATATAAATTCCCACGCCCATCACGGCTAATCTTTTTATTTTATCCTCAAGCTCAAGGACATTATTAAGGAGATAAATGCTTCAAAGGGAGTGACAAGAATATGTAACGGCCACGTATTCTTGATTATGTTGAAAGGTTGCTTCTCATATGGATCAACGAGATTCAAATGAAAGGCGACAATATTAAAGAGCATCATTTGTGAGAAGGCAAAGGGATTTTCTCCGACCTTGTTAAGAAAACTCCAGAAGCATCAACGGACGAAGAAGAATCCTTCAGGGCAAGCCCTGGGTGGTCCGAGAAATTTAAAAGAAGAACCAGCATCCTCCTTCTCGCCATAACCCCACCCCTACCCCCCGCTCTTCCTTGCGCCAGGAGCTACCTTCTTTTTTTGTAAGTTGCAACAGTATTTTTTTTTATTTTACTGATCATTTATTCTTTCCCAGGTTCATTTTTATTAATAATCTTTTTATTTTATCCATTAATAATTTTAAATCTATTTTAGATATTATTATTACAAATGTTTTGTGAAGGGGTATTTTTTGTATGCATAGGATACATTATCGTATCTTACATTGATTCCTATGGTGGAAATGGTTTTGCTTAACGAGTGTTTCGTATTACGAATAAGATTCAGGAGCGAATTATGCTCGTTAAGGGAAATTCCGCTCCATATTTATCGAACACACTAAGCCGAGAAACAGGGAAGACGCTCAGATTTTGTCTGTTGTCACAGATCCGTAAAACATGAAATCTTATTTCCTAATATTATATCTGTACCAAGATAAAATTATGTAGCAGATGCCTGAATCAAAACTCCCTGCTCATTTTCTCTCTAACCTCTTCTATACACGAATAAACTTTCCATTAAAGTAAGCGCCGCACAAATCGCATGATTGGTGAACAGTGGACCACGCCTACACTTTTCTACACGATAAATAACACCCAAAAGTAGGCCCTGAGATGGGTAAGGAGTTCCGTCTTCAGTAACAAGTTCAACTGTCAGCTAGAAAAGAGGAAGCGTAGGCCAAAAGTAGCCCCAGACATTAATAGGCCAGCCTCAAATACCCAACATACAACAAAAGAATTCATTGCGTCTAGGCCTACCGGGTCTCCATCCAATAAAGAATCCAAGAATCCGCCTTCCGGGATTTCCTTTTCCACGGGTAATCTACCGATCCTGTTACGCAGCCTACACTACGCCAAAATCAAACGAGAAGATAGTATGGTGGTTATTAGTGGGATTGATTTTATTTAATAAATCAGCCTAGATAGCTATTTAAAAACCATTACCATAAATTTGTTGAATTGGGTGGAATAGAAGTCTGCTAATATTTAGGTCTAACGACTGACGTGAAGTGAATTTGGAAAACTTCGAATGCGAAAGTTATAAGAAAATGGACGATAAACAAAATATATATTTATAAAATCAACGAATGCACAATGAGATAATTGAATTAGGAAATAACAGGTGAATGAGATAATTAAATTTAGAATTGTTAAGGAATACTACGTAAATATAATTGAAATATGGATTATAGGATAAGATTAAAGGATGAGATTATAGGATGGTATTACAGGTATAATTAAGTTGTAAAAAGGATGGGAACTGTAGGATAGTATGGTTGACTTGTGAGGAAGGCAGTGAAATATAAAGTAACGTAATGCAATGTACGGAAGTAGTGAAAAGTATTAGGTGAAATGTAAGGTGAGGTAAGGTAAGGTAAGGTAACTAAGGTAAGTTAACTATGGTAACTATGATGGACTGTAAATTGGGATCTTGATTCCACTAAATGGAACACGAGTGAAGTGTGTGACTGCTTCAAAGCGGGCAGCTAAAGGCATGCGTTGTTTTGTGTATGTTGGTGTAAGGGAAAATCTTTTACTAAAGGGATTTTTGTAGAATACATTTTGAAAGTAAAATTGGTTTACCGTTTTGTTGAGACGGGTTACAATATATATATATATATATATATATATATATATATATATATATATATATATATATATATATATATATATATATTAAATCATCCTTATTATTTGATTGGAGAACATTTTAATATAAAGAATTTCTTTGGGGGACTTGCCATTATAGGAATGCCCTAGATGGCATTGCTATAATAGTCATCCCCAAATGGAGTCAGCCCAAGTTTAGTGGTCAGTAACCAATTTCTCCAAAACGCGCTACATTGCATCGAAGAAACTCAAACCGTATAATTGGGCCTTAAATCATCTGTAAGTGATAATACGATACACCCATACTAGCATAACCCCTCATTAACCCCGCTATAAGTGGTAACCCCGTACACCTATAACAGTGCCGCTCCTGCAAGTAGAAAGAAGGTCGCTTAATCAATAATGACTGACTTACTAATGATATTGCTATCAATAAAATAATTGTAATATATTCATAAAATATTTATAAGAGACATAGTCCAAATTGAATTTATGCTCTGAGTACTATTACTGGTGTGTAACTTTTCCTTACCAGTAGCAGCACTTGAGAGCGAAATTGGTGCCTCTCTCTTTCAATCTAGATATAGGAAACAAATGTTGTTTTTTCAATTTATTAAAACAAAGGCAAAAATTATGATTACAAAATATATTGTAGAACATATGGAAGCAAATACTTTGATTTTAAATGGCATAAGAATATATTGTATTGTAAATAAATGTGACTAGTTGTAAAAATAATAATACTTATGAGCAAAATGAATATAAAAAAATTAGTTAAATCATGATACAGTGAGTGTGAGGGGATGCCTTTGAAGGACCACCGTGAGAGGAAGCCCCCCTCGGAAATACTCTTCTCTTCTTTCAAGATCACGTGCGCCCAGCGTGAGAATTTTATAAAGTTCAAGAAAGAATCAGACCCTCGCTGAATCACCCGTCACAGCTGTGTTGGCTTTCAGACGCCCACTTCCCCTCTCCTGCGATAACACCGAGCGCAGCCGTCCTGTCTCTACCCCCATGCTTCCCCCCGCGACGGCAACCACATTAACCCTACACTCAAATCACGAGGCAAGTTTCGCCATCTGGACCGACTCGTTATCATGAAGTATGTTTGCATATACTGGCAACAAAAATTCTCTAGCAACCGCCAGGCCCCAAAGCTATCTATCGGACCAGCCAATCGGCTATTTAACCCGAAGCTCGCCATTTCTCGAGGAGATTGAAAGCCCGCTATTCACTCCGTTCAGACTTCATGTCTGTTTCCCGAGAAGCCCAGTAACCCGTGTCGAGTCGAACCTCGTCGAACATCTCACCAGCAGATCTACCTTCGTTATTGTTTAGCCCCTGTTCAGTGAAAGCTACCAAGCCCTCTTCTTCCAGGATATATGTGCGGCCTTCTCATCTTCATCATCCCTTCAAGATTCCAGTTCTTTCGAGACTGTGACTCCCTGCCGATCTGCAGAATCGTCTCGTGTTGAGATTACATCTCTCTGGAGCAGAGAAATTTTCATTCTTCATCACGAAGTAATAAAACCCCATCTTCGAGTTCTCCTCGTCAGGACTCCCCGAAGTATCTTCTGTAAAACCTGCGCCGTTGTCTCCCCCCCCCCTCCCAATTTGCCCGCGCTTGAAGGTAGAGCGATATTGTATTGTCATCCTCAGATTACCTCGTTAATCTTCACAAAATTCATTTAACTACCTTTATTATGTAATTTGTTCACCCCTTCTGTATATATATATATATATATATATATATATATATATATATATATATATATATATATATATGATGAAAATTAATGCAATATCGCAAGAAAAGATGAGGAATTAAACCACCTTCTCCGAAGACAATTTAATTCAGAACAGTTTCGGTGTATCTCCCACACTTTTTCAACTGACACTGGGTAGAAAATATAAGAGAAGTGCATATAAGCATAACACAAGATCTCCTCTTTTTTCCCCCATCCCCTACTTGTGGCTAATCGGGGGGAGGGTTAGGCCTAAACATATTGAAGGGCTAACATTTTACTATTTTGTTTATTTGCTTTCTTATTACAGGATTAAAAGAAAATTCATCCTCAGGTAGATTTAAATTAGGAACTGATGATATCAAGCTCGATTCTACGATTCTTCTCTTAACATAGTTAGCCGATTTAAATACCATTTTACTTCCATTGAAATCGATCGTATGATTCTTGTCTCTAACATGGCAAAATATTCCACTGCTTTCGCTGCCCACTCTAATATCTCTTTTGTGTTCGTACAATCTCTTGTCTAGATTTCTCCCCGTTTTCCCTATATAAACTTTATGGCAATCGTTGCATGGTATTGCATATACTTCTATGTTATGATGTTCTTTGGGTTTCCTGGCCATCATCAATTGGTTTAAGAAATTATTATATTTAAAGGCTAGATTAATACCCTCTTTTCCAAATATGTCCTTTAAACTATTTAATTTATTATTAAATGGCAATGTTATACATTTGTTGAAGTCGTTAGTGCGAGAAGGCTTATTACCATAGAATGTTTTCCTAGCCGCAAAATAAGCAGACGATATGAACCAATCGGGGTAATACAAATTAGAAAAAATGGTCCTGATAATGACAGGTTCTTCATCTAAATAGGAAGGATGACATATTTTGTATGCTCTAAGGAAAAGGTTAGACATTACCGATTTTTTAACAGTATTATCGTGAAAGGAAAAATAATGTATATAGGCATTCGAGTGGGTTGGTTTCCTATACACGTCAAGTTTTAATTCATGGTGATCTTTATTAATGAGGACATCTAAAAAGGGTAATCTATTATCATATTCCTATTCATATTTAAATTTGATGGAGACATGCAAATTATTCAAATTATTAAAAAAGGTATCAAAATCATGGTCATTAGGCCATACAGAAAATACATCGTCAATGTACCTTAACCATATAAAGTTAGGGAGAGAAATTGTGGGAAGGAGTTCAGTCTCAAAATATTCCATGAAGAGACATGCCAATATCGGAGATAAACTATTTCCCATGCTAAGGCCAAATATTTGTCTATAAAGCTCATTATTTACTCGAAACACATTGTCAGAGAGACATAATTCAACTAAATCGATAAATTTACTCGTAGAAATGGATCTTCCCATATATATATATATATATATATATATATATATATATATATATATATATATATATATATATATATATATATATATATATATATATATATATATATATATATATATATATATATATATATCATTATCTGGTGTCAGGTATAGTTGGGTAATTTTTGTAGTGCAAAATTCCAGATTTTTAATCATTATTCATTTCTCTATCTGGTTGCATGGTTGCAGGTAAAGTTGGGTTATTTTTGTTTTAAGGAACCTTTTTCTTTCCAAGTCCCCCCTCCCTTTCACCCCCCAACCCGCAGATAAGTTGTTTATTAACCAGTTTGCCAAGTTCGTTGAAGGATATCCAAAGAAAGTAGAACAAATTCTTAATTTTTTCCTTTCTTTTTTTTTGACTGATCATTTTTTTGGTGGTCACCCTTTTTCCCAAATTTATTTTCGTTGTGTTTTTTGGGTTGGACGATCTCCCCTAAAACCCTCTATTAATCCCCATGCAGGATTAAAGGCCTATAATCATAGGTCACATAGAGACCAAGTTTTGAATTAGTTATTATTTTCTTTTCTTTATTGCGTACAATCTTTGTGTAACAAAATCTCCGTTACGATTTTTCATACGATCGTCAGATCTTCATAATTTTTTTCGTAAGTTCCTTGGATGCGCCGAATGGCCAGAATCTCATCTACACCAGCAAGATGTCGTCATTTGAGCGTTTCCATCAACAAGGAGAGATCATTGGGTTGTTAAGCAAGGATCTAGTTGCATATATTCAGGAGGAAGAAAGAAATGAAAGGGCAGTAAAAAAAGAACAAAGAGAAGCTGAAGAGAGGAGAGAAAAAGAACAAAGAGAAATGGAAGAAAGAGAAAGAATTCGTCAGCATGAGCGTGAGCTTAACAGGAATCATTTGGAAACCCTTTCTCTTAGCTCAATATATGAATTCCTCCCAAGCTCCATAGGTAAAGTTGCCAGTGTTTAAGGACTGCGAGGATTTCAGCGCCTACTTAACTCACTTTGAGAAATTTTTCGAAGTCAACTACTGGGATATTGAAGCCGATGCAGTCGTTCGACTACTTCCTCTCCTTAATACTCACCCTCGAGAAATTTTCACTTTGCTCTTGGCCGAGGTTTCTTTCGACTACTCCTCCCTCAAGTCGGAATTATTATCGGCTGTTAATATGAATCCCGATTACTATAGGTCAAAGTTCTGCCAGGCGAGAATACTTCCCGGCCAGACCTACCGTCAATTTGGATTCAGCTCCCAGTGAACTTTCCAGTTCTAGTTGTACTCAGCCCAAGTCAACCGAGACTATGAGTCCTTATTTGATTTCGTTTTACGGGATAAGATGATGGCTGCACTACCCTCTGAAATCCGCACATTCGTGGAGGACAGACGCGTCTCTTCTTTCACAGAATGTATAGAAGAAGCGGATGTGCACGCATCGAGCCACCATCTATACCCAAAAGAGCCCAAGAAGTCTCATCCCCCATCCTCCCAAAGTAAAAGTAACCTCTCCAAATTTACCCCGAAGAATTCGGCCAAGATTGTGAAGGTATCTGGTCCCTTTAAACCCAAGTAGCATCCCCTGCCAGAACCGAGGGATATTGAGCCCCTCAAAAATAATCTCCCAGCGGCGAAGTATCCTCGAAGGCCCATAATTTGTTTTTCCTGAGATGTTTCCGGTCATATGAGAACCCACTGTCCCAAAACTCCCAATTTCGTTCTGCTCCTAGTCATCAAATCCACCAAATAAGTCTCTCTCTCTCTCTCTCTCTCTCTCTCTCTCTCTCTCTCTCTCTCTCTCTCTCTCTCTCTCTCTCTCTCTCTCTCTCTCTCTCTCTCTCTCTCTCTCTCTCTCTCACACACACACACACACACATTCACCCGCTTGCTCTGAAACACCAGAAACTTCCCCAACAAGCAGTCCCCCGGGACAGCAAGTTAATTTCATGTTCAACAAAAGCTCCCCCGGTGGGCTTGAGTTTGAAAATGTAAGTGTTAATGGTTGCAGAGTGGCAGCCCTCGTAAGAGACACCGGGTGTACTTGTTTCGTCGTCTCTAAAAAGTTGCTCCCTCAAGTGGGCCTCGACCACGATATATTCGCATTAGTCCATGATTACTTGGGACGTGCAAATTGGTTCCCCGTGGTCCGCTGCTATCTCGAATGCAAATAATTCACTGGGTGGGCCGAAGTGATAGCAGCCCCCATTAAGTTCTGCGCCGTATTGATCGGCCAAAGGCCGCAGCTCTCCCATAACCCCGTCGCACAGCCCGTCATCACGAGGGCCCAAGAGCTAAATGACACTGCCCCCCCCCCCTCCCGTGCCATTAGAACTCCCTTATGCCCCAGAGTTTGCAGCCTTTCATAACGGGACTTTTGCAAGGACTCAAAAGGATTGCCCCACTCTCCAGTCGTTGTGGAAAAAAGCGAGAAGTGACGAACGTGGATCTGTTCGTGGTGAAATGGAAGTCGCCTACCTCATTAGCGACGGACTTCTTAATCGCTCAAGTTCGCTGAGGATAAAACCCCCACTCCCTCGTTGTGTATCCCTCGTTCCCATGTTCCCCAAGTCCTGCAACTCGCCCACGATGGATTAATGGCTGGTCATTTGAGTCACAATAAAACAGCTCAGAGGTCGTGTGACATTTGTCAGAAGACTACAGTAAAAGGACGAATACCACCTGTCCACCTCTAGAAGACTTTTTTAGAGTGACCATAGATCTAATTGGACCAATTCACCACCCGTCTAGCAAAGGACACTCGTACGTCCTCACTCTTGTTGACTTTGAAACGAGATTCCCCGACACAGTCCTCCCTTAAAAAGATAGATAGTGTGACCTGTGCGGAGGTCCTGATTCCTATTTTTCCCGCGTCGACATCCCGAAGGAGATCTTGTCCGACAGAGGTAGACAGTTCGCCTCTGAGCTAATGGAACACATCGGCAAGCTCCTTATGACCAAGCCCTTGTTCACCGCCCCTTTTCACCCCGCCGCTAACGGCGTCTGTGAGAAGTTGAATGGCACTCTGAAGACCATTCTGAAAAGGTTATGCCATGCTCAGCACTAAGAATGGTACTGATACGTGCCGGTTGCCCTGTTTGCTTGCAGAGAAATCCCCCACAGAACTTTGGGATTTACTCCATTCGAGTTCTTGTATTATCGAAATGTACGTGGACCAATGAGCATATTGAATGAACTTTTCCCAATCCCCGCCTGGATGAGGAGATCAAATCCTCGTATTTTTACGTGCTAGACCTTAGGTACCGCTTGGAAGAATGCACCGATATAGCGTAGAAAAATTCTGACCTAAATTTAGAAAAATATAGGACCTATTTTGACGTTAGGTCCAAAGAAAGGTGATTCAAGCCCAGTGAATAGGTGCTGCTGCTCCTACCCATGGAGACAAGAGCTCTTGTTCCAATGGAAAGGCCCTTTCCGAATCCTAGAAGCACGCGGTCCCGTAGATTACATAATACAGACCCCCTCAGGGAACAAATTGTTTCATGTAAATATGCTTAAGCGCTATCACCGCCGCGCCTGTGTTAATAATATAATTGTTCTTGACGAAGAGGCAGTAATGGAAGCCTCTCTTAATTTAGTCCAAACCGTATGTGTCGAAGCGGACGAAAAATACCCTCTTCCTTCGTTCCCCGCTTCCCGTGTAAACTCCATCCCGGAAATCGATTTAAACCCCCAGTTGGAACCCCCTCAAAAGATGCAATTGGCTCTTTTGTTAACTGAATTCCCCGATGTAATTTCTGAGAAGCCTGGTTGCTCTTTGTATTTTGGGCATGATATAGCCCTAACCACCCAGGAGCCTATTAGATATAAGCCATACCCCGTACCCGTTCACTTGCACCCTACTTTTAACGCCGAAGTGGAAAACTTGCTAAAATTAGGGATAATTGAACCTTCCACGTCGAATTATTGCTCTCTCATTGTTATGGTCAGCAAGCCGGATCAGTCTTTTCGCATGTGCATAGAGTTTAGAAAGCTGAACGCCGTAACAGTTTTCGACGCTGAGCCTATCCTTTAATAGACTAGAGCCTACATCAATTTGTAGAGGCCAAATTTATTCCAGAGATAGACTTGTGTAAAGCCTACTATCAAATCCCCCTTAAGGATAGTGCCCAGAAATACACCGTATTTCGCAGATAAAAATGCCTTATACAGTTTAAGCACCTACCTTTTGGTTTAGTTACTTCCTGTAGTAACTATAATCGAATGATGCGCAGGATACTGGATGGGCTGAGTAACATTTCCTTTTACTTTGATAACGTTTATGTAGCCACCCGCACATGGGACCAGCATCTTATCTCCCTACACTCAGTCCTCAATAAGCTTCGTGAACACGTCCTCACTATAGGCCCTAGCAAGTGCCATTTCACCTACAGCACTATTAAATAACTCGGTTTCTAGCGATCGTATGTAGTGTACAGGAATTCCAAACATATTTGTTAGGTAAGGAGTTCGTGATCGAAACCGAACATCGCCCATTGGCTTACTTAAAGAATTGTAAAAGCCAGAACGGAAGGCTTATGTTTTGGAGTTTACTTCTAATGGAATGCCAGTTCCGAAATGTAAATTAAAGGGACAGAAAACTGTGTTGCAGACTGTCTAAGTAGGAATCTGGTCGAGGATCCTCCCCCTACAAAGTAAATCATGTTAAGCATTGTACTCCCGTGCACGTAATTGAGTGTGTGTACTAGCTTTTTTTATAATTCTGTGACTTCGTCTCGTGTATGTTTATGTTCCTTTGGTTCTCATGCAAAATTTTGTTGTTTTTTTACATATTTGTCCTTTGTGTGTTTTTTGTGTATTTTCTTTCTTATTTATGTATGGTATAGCGTACGAGAAGTGCAGGCGAGCGGCTTAAAAGCTTCGTTTGAATGAGTCTTTTTTGAGACTCAGGATGGCCGAGTTGATTCGCCGCTGGCTAATAGTGGTTCAGCGACGCGGGAAGCTGTTCGCAACTCGCCGACGCTATTATTTTTTCTTTGCCCCTTTTCCTACTCCCCTCTATCTACAATGGCTCTACTACCCTTTTATGAATGAATCCTTTTGATTTTTTTTAGTAACTCGCATTTACTGTATTTACCTTGTGTGTTTTTTTGCGCTGGTTAACGAAGCTACCCTTTTTAAATATACCCTGCGCCATGGATAAAAGGAAGTCATTCATTCATTTAGTGACCGTTGTGTCGACTTAAATTTAAATGTTCGCCCTTATTGTACACCTGTAGAGTAAGGTCAAAGTTTTCCCATACACGACTATTCCCATGATTGGGGGTGCCCTTTCCCCTCCTCTTCGCATCAGGAAAACGTCATCATTTGAAAGAGGGGCGTGTGAGGGGACGCCCTCGAAGGATTACCGTGAGAGGAAGCCCCCCTCGGAAATGCCCTTTTCTTCTTTCAAAATCACGTGCGCCTAGCGTGAGAATTTAAGAAAGTTCGAGAAAGAATCAGTCCCTCGCTGAATCACCCGTCACAGCTATGTTCACTTTCGGACGGCACTCGCCCTCCCTCTCTTTCCTGCGATAACACCGTGCGCAGCCCTCCTGTCTCTACCTCATGCTTCCTAGGTATGTCTATTCTCCCGTGAGGGGGGAATATCACGAGGCAACTTTCACCGTCTGGACCGACTCGATATCATGAAGTGTGTTTGCATATACTGGCGCCAAAAAATCCTCTAGTGACCGCCAGGCCCTGAGGCTATCTATCGTACCAGCCACCAAGCTCGCCATTTCTAGAGGAGATTGAAATCCCGTCATTCACTCCGTTCAGACTGCCTGTCTATTTCCCGTGAAGCCCTGTAACCCGTGTCAAGTCGTACCTCGTCGAACATCTCGCCAGCAGATCTAACTACGTTAAGCTTTGCCCCCTGTTCAAAGGAAAGTTATCGACCCCCCTTCTTCCCGAAGAGTTGTGCTGCCCTCTCATCTTCGCCACCCCTTCAAAATTACAGTTCTTTCGAGACTGTTACTTCCTGCCGATCTGCAGAATCGTCTCGTGTTGAGATTACATCTCTCTGGAGCAGAGAAATTTTCATTCTTCATCACGAAGTAATCAAACCCCATCTTCGAGTTCTCCTCGTCAGGACTTCCCGAAGTATCTTCTTGAAAACCTTCGCCGTTGTCTCCCCCCCCCCTCCCCCTCCAATTCACCCGCGCTTGAAGGTAAAGCGATATTGTATTGTCATCCTCATATTACCTCGTTAATCTTCACATAATTCATTTAACTACCTTTATAAAGTAATGTATTCACCTCTTATATATATATATATATATATATATATATATATATATATATATATATATATATATATATATATATATATATATATATATATATTAAAATTATATTTTGGTGTCTTGTTCCTTATATTATATCTTTTGAACTGCAACTTGGCAAACCATTAGTCAAAACCCAGTCAACCTTAAATCGCACTCTCTATTAATCACCCAAGAACATATCTCAAGCGGCCTTTGGTCAGCTGTCTGACTGTGCTTGTGTAAGACTCTGTGCGCCAAGCTAATCTACACAGGCATACCTTGACAGTGAGCAATTGAAGAAAAATACACAGGATAAAATTTCAATATAATTACGGAAAGAAAACTGTGTAGGTACACACTTCATTCGTTGTGCGTCAAGGATATTCACCCATATCTCGGACCTGAAAGTCAAACAGAAGAGTCGTGATGCTGCATGAAAGATTTCAGTAGCTTTTGACGGTTAGACAGTTTCTAGCTGTACTTCCAGTAAACTCTCTGATGCCCTGGGGAAAATACAGCTTCACAAGGTAAAATATCCTTGAGGTGTTACAAAAATCACAAAAAATAAATAACTCATTTTACTTTCAGTCATCCTTTACTAAGGATCAGGAGTGCAGAAATTATTCTTGCAAAATTTTGATGCCTAGATAGACCTTGCATGGATATTCTTTGGCTGTAAATAAATGTTTTAAATGATTAGGACGTTCTTCAACATTTGAATTTATTTTGTGGGGAAAAAAGTAAAATGATAGATATTTTTAGTTTATTTTTGGTGGCCTGGATTGTTTGCCTAGTGGGTACTCCGGCACTGCTCAGCGTGCTGTCTATGGTGTACGTCTCTTTAAGTCGAGTCTATTCCTAGCTTGTCTATTTGTTATGTTGTATGTTTGTATGTGTATACATTCCGCTGTGTGAGTTGATTGCTTCATTGTAGAGTCTTTATGTCTGTAATTGCGCGTTGAAACTGCGATGAAACTGCGCGTTTCATCGCAGTTTTATTTTTTTTATTCTCTACTCTGCCAAGTGACTCGCATCTGAGTGCAATGCGTGCATATGTGAGTAATGTTCTCGCTAGTGTTTTGTATAGGTGAAGCTTCATTTTCTGAGTGGCATAGTAAAATGTGACTAGTGTTTTGTGTGTGTGTGTGTTGCTTTAGCTTGGGTAGTGCTTTGGTTCATGTGAATGTGAAGGTATTTGTCAAATGTGGTAATGAATATTTGGTGATGGGGAGTAGGTGAGTATTGCTGGGTAGTGTAGTTATGATTTGGCGTGTGTATATATATTTCTAAGTTGTACTGGGTTTGCTAAGTTCTTTTACACTCGTTTTTTTATATTTCGAGAGGTTTACTGTCTAATAGAAAAAGTTCCGTCAAACAAACTTAAAGTTCTACTTTTCCAGCACGTGTCATTAAAGCGTCTTTTCCATTGTGTGCAGGTGTGTCGAAATGCAAGTCAAAAGAATCCAGATCTTCTCTCCTGCGCGCGGGCCACAACATGTCCGACATCGCCAAGCGACTCAACGTCAGACGGATGGACGTCCAGATAGTCGTGAAAAAGCTCAACAAGGAGGAAGACCTCAAAGATCAACCTCGTTCAAGCATTTCACAAATTGTCAACTGTTTGGGTGTGAGAAAGGCCTTCGAAAGTGCTCTGAAGCTCAAAAGGACGGCACTTGCGAAGACGAACATCTCTTTGGTCACGGTATCCAGCGTCATCAAGGAGGTAGCGGCAAGAGTTTAAGGGGATTGGAAAGTCCTCTGCTCACCAGCTGTATGCGAGAACAACGTTGGGACAAGAGTTTAAGGTGATTGGAAAGTTCTCTGTTCACCAACTGTATGAGAGAACAACGTCGGGAGCGCTTTCGTCGTCTTCTCAATGACTCTTAAAAGTCAAGGTAATCGAGTTCTTATTTTTCTGATGAAAAAAAAACGGGTGATCCAATCATCATCAAGCAGAACCTTCGCCTGATAAGTTTCGGCCAAGAACGTGTCCTCGACCAAGGACCCGGCCTCTGCGTTGAGAGAGTCGTAACGAGTGTAACACGACTAGTGCAATACCCAACATATGTAGTGATCTCGCGTGAGGCAGAGTGCCGTTCGTGTCTTCAGGGTTTTTGTGGCTATGGGCCGCTTGTCCTCCTATTCTCTTTTCATTGAGTATTAATTTGTGCACAACCCGCGAGCGTTTGGGGCCTGGCGGGAATCGCAAATACTCTTGTCGTCAGTACAGGGCAGTGTGTGTTCCTGCAGTTTTCTGGAAGCCGTGTGGTGTCGTTAGTGTATATTATGAATAGTGTTGGTGCCAGCACGCTACTCAAGGGAACGCTGACGCGTGATGTGAATCGTTGTGATAGAGTGTTATTATATTTTATGTGGCATGTGATATTAGCAAGGTGTTGGGAGATAAGCTGTCTTGTACAGATAGGGAGCTCGGTATTTTTGGCTAGATTCAAACCAAGCTCCTCGTGCCACACTTCGTCGAATGCCTTCTCCACATTCTTGCTGATACAGAGAATTTTCTGTCGTGTTTTTTGTATTATGACGTGAACGATAGTTCTAACCGCTTGAGTGGTCCGGCCGTGCCTAAAGGTGTATTGACCGAGACTAGAGCAAGGTAGTGAGGAATAAATGGAGGAGGGGGCGGAGAAAGATAGGCGGCATTTTTATTATTAATTTCAAGAGCCCATCTGGCGACTGCCTACTTAAGATAGGTGGCATGAGGGAAAAGTAGGTGATTGGAGAAGATGAGCTGGAAAGGGAGGGTGTGGGCTGGATCGGGTTGTAGACCCTGGTGTAGGGAGAAGTGGTGACCTTGTGTTGTGGTCGTGGATAAGGGCGAACACTGTCTTGGTGAACATGATCTGCCCTATGTCATTTGCAGCGTAAAGCTGATTTAGGACGGTGGCGTAGAGGCGTAGGTTGCGCCTAGTTATGTCTTCTGTCATCGCTGAGAGCATGAAAGTCAGCTGCGTATACCTTTTTACCTTATTGTAGTATCGAGTTGGGGCCCGGGGGCTCCTGGTGCGCCAGCAGGAGCCAACTATTTTTTTGCATGGGTGGAGGGGGCGGTCTTGGTAAGGGCGAGGGAATGCTGGGTGAGATGTGGAGTTACATGAAGTGGAAACGAATGAAGGTAAGGTGTATTGTGGCTTTCGGAGTTGCACGAAGGCAACCGGGTGCTAGTTTTACATGGAAGGGTAGCTCGAACTTACTGTGACGTGATTACCGCTGTAGTTTGTGCAGCTGGTGGTGCCTCTGGTGGAGGAGGTTATGGAAGTGACAGTTCTAACTGCATTGTGAACACCCCGTAAGGGGCGCAGCGATTTGCCATCCTGCCCGCCGTGCTGGCGGGATCCAGCGCTCCATCCGGCCCCAGCTTAGCCTCTCTTCCTTCTTTCAGATAGCCTGTATTTCTCCCCTACCTCGTCGCTTTTCATACAACCTCTCCCACAACTTTTTCTGGTCAGCCTCTAATTTCACAGGGTAGATGCTGACATTCTTCAGAGCCAACAGTCCCGGATCGGAGCTGAAGGGGAAGGGGACAATGTTCCCTAACCCCTGAGCTCCGATCTGGAATGGTTTGTTTTTAAAAACCTGCTTCATCCCCACCCATACCTTCCTCAAAACCCTTTTCCTTTCCTCTTCACACTCTATCAATTTTACGTCGTATTCAAGGTGGAGCCGACATGCCGAGGGACTGCCAGGCCACCAGGCGGGAGGAGTGGTCCCGAATAGCATCACCTGGATCTACCAGGCCTGTACGCACCCCTTGCAGTGCGGGCTACTGCGAGGGGTGATGAGCTATTGCATCCCGTGGTACAAATAGGGTCACCATGCCCAATGATGATAAAATTCAAAATCTCCCCTTAATTACCCCTGAGTCATCGACGGAGCCGCCGTCGGGCAGTTCCACTGAAAAATGGAGGTCCCCCCCTGTGCTTGCACAGGAGACCGTCCATATTTCTCTAACCGGAGAGGAGGCTTTCTCCTCTCCTACGACTACGGGTGTAGGGGACTTCCCCACACCCCCTTCTCTGGAGGTGCCTTCGGGCACCTCCCTATTTCCAGCGGCAGTCCCTCCTTTTCTTTTTAAGAGGACTGCCAAGAAAGCCAGAAGGAAACCCATTGACGACCGCCCCTCATTGAAGCAGGTCGGTAGGTCAAACCCCCTTAGGGGGGAGAGGGAAGCCAGGCCCCTGCGGTCGCTTCCCTCAAAAGACCTGCTGGCAAGAATACTCAAGCTTGCCGGGGTTAAGGCCTGTGCCTCCCCACACAGGACTGGTGAGTGTGCCAACGGGAGCTGCGATGTCCGGGAAGGAGATGGCCAACTGGAGGCCCATCCTATGATAGACATGGTCCTTGAGGCAACCCAGCCTCAGACGCTAGTGCCTTCCATGGGGGGAAATCCGGGCTCGGCGCCAAGCACCGAACCCGAATCGGCCCCTATGCAAGGTTCTCCTCAAACGGCTGGGGTCTCCCAGGCAGTACAAGCAGGGAAGGGATCTCCTCCAACTGGTGCCCCAGCGACCACCAGGACCTTCTCCATTTCGGAGAAGGACCTGGCTGAGACCAGTCCATCTGGCCTGGGGGCTCCTGCCGGCGGAGGGGAGAAGCGGGTTCATTCTCCGCCCTCCTCTCCTAAAAAGAAAAAGTACAGGAAAAAGACGGATGGGTCTGCAGCACCTGGCAAGCGACCAAGCCAAGATCGGCACATCTAGCCCCTCTACCACCCCGTGACTATGACTAAGACCAAAAGTGCACGAGGCGGAGCTTCGATAACATCGGGGCCCCTCATTCAGAGGTTACCTAGCGTTTTCGTACCGGATGGCTTCAAACGCTTCCTCCTTATTCGCTCCACTGATGGCAGCATGTTAGACAAGGGCAACATGATCCATCAGAGGAGAGCATTAGCTAGTGCAATTGGTAGAGAGCCGAAGGTGACCCGTTTCTCGGACGGGAGCCTTCTGGCGAATGCGGCGAATCCCGCCGATGCGGCCAAAATAAGTGCTCTTCGGACACTTGATGGCACCCCGGTGAGTGTGACGCCGCACTCTACCATGAACTTTGTGAAAGGAGTAGTTTATGCGAGGGAACTCGTTGACTACTCCATATAGGACATCAGCTTAGAGCTGGCCGACCATGGGGCGGTAAATGTCGAACGTATGATGAGAAAACAGGGAGGGGCCTCGAGACCCACCATAAGACTCTTTGTCACGTTCGACTGTGACAAGCCCGATGAGTCGGTGCGTGCCGGTTGGTACCGCTAGCGCGTAAAGGCATTCGTGCCACTGCCACGGCGTTGCTATTACTGTAATCGCTTCGGCTATACGAATCGTTCTTGTAGACGTGCAAAGTCGGGGTCACCCGAAATATGTGTAAATTGCTCCAAGGCCGAACACTATAAATCTAAATCGTGTGTGGCCAAGTGTGTCAATACCGGAGAGCCGCCCACCGCTTCTTCAAAGCAATGTGGTGCATATCTCCTTGAGAAAGAAATCCTGGAAGTTCATGCCTAGGATCGACTCTCATTCCGCGAGGCTAAGGACTTGGTCCTTGCGCACCCGGCTCTGCTTGGGACGTCTTATGCCTCAATAGTTAGAAAGGCACCCTCTGCTACTGGCCCATCCAGGCCAACAAGTACGGTTGTTTCGCGCCAATTTGGAGCCCTTCTGCGGACTCTAATCAACCCGGGCGCTTCCCTGGTAAAGCTGGTGGGAAAAAGGGCTCATACTCAGCCCCAGCTAAAATCAGGGCTTTTTCCTCTTACCCCCGAGGGACCGTTTCCCGTTAGGCGAAACGGCCACGCGCCTCCACCGAGTCGTTAGACTCACAGGAGGCAACACCCCTGAAGTTGGTCGCCAGGCCATCTTCCAGGGTTCATAAAGCTGTCCCCCAAAAGGAGGACAGCAAGAAAGGAGCTTCGGCTCCTTTGCCAATGACTAGTGGTGAGCTGAGTGGCACCGAGGCGGTGGTTCCTCGAAAAGAGGGCCCCCGGGAACTGAAGCCACAACGCCAGCCTAAGGTTTCGAGGCGGAGGGAGGAAAAGACTCGCATGGGCAGTCCAACCTCTCCCAATGAGTCCTCGAAGGCGACAGCGCCTTAAGAGTTTTGTCTGGCCAACAGCGCCCAGGGTTCTGCCTCCGGGAAGCGTACGGCCATTCCCGTGAGGGTCTTCTGTTCGAAGAGGGTCCCCGAGTCTCCTCCGAGCTAGGCCTGAAGGGCATATTCCTTCAATGGAATTGCCGTTCACTCCGGGCAGACTGGGAGGAGCTGCGGAGGCTCGTCTCGTCCCGTTCCCCGTTAGCTAGGCGCGGGCATCCTACCCACCCTCTCGGGGTATAAGGGTTTTGCGACCCCACCACCGCGGGATGGCCGGGCCTGGGGATGCGCAGTTTACACCCGGCATGATGTCTCCATTCTTCCTTTCACTTTAGATACCTCACTTCAGTCAGTGGCTGTGCAGCTTCACCTGGATAGGAGGTATACTATCATTTCTGCGTACATTCCACCGTCAGCTGACTTCGACGCGAGGGACTTCCGCCGAGTCGTAGCACGGTTGCCGAGGCCTTTTCTCTTCCTTGGAGATCTGAATGGCAGGCATCCTCTCTGGGGAGATTACTCCATAAATCCCAGGGAACAAGTCCTTGCCGATCTGATCGAAGAGCTTAAGATAGGTGGCCTAAATGTGGATGAGTTTACGCATCACTGCCCGAGAACCGTTTCATTTTCTTGTCTTGACCTATCTTTGTGCTCTTCGGATGCACAGCCTGATTTTGACTGGGGGGTGGTAGATGACCTCCATGGTAATGATCACTTTCCCATTCAAATATCATTTTCAGGGCAACTGCCACCTGAGAGCGCACCTTATTGGTGCTTGGCGTGGGCGCGGTTGCCTGCATTTCAGGAAATGAGTGAATTCTCTATCTCAGTCGCGGAGTTTAGGTCGGTAGATGAGGCCGTTGAGTTCTTCTCCGGCAACCTCATTTCCACGAGACTAACTACTATTTCCAGAACGTCTGGCCGTTTTGCACGCCTACCACTCCCATGGTGGTCGGCCGAGTGTGAGACTGCCCTCAAACAGAAACGTTATGCCTACAAGCGCTATAAGTGCCGCTCGAACGATTTCCCTGTGGGTGAATTTCGTCAGGCTAGGGCTAGGTTCCGGTATATTTCGAAGCACGCCCGCCGCTCTTCTTGGCGGGCATACGTGTCTTCACTTAACGGGAATGACATCTCTAGCAGAGGTGTGGAAGTGAGTAAAAAGGATTCGGGGCAAGTTCTCGCAGGACCACCTTCCCGTTCTCCAGGATAATGGGACCGCAATCTCAGACCCCGAGTCCGTGGCGGAATCTTTCGCGCCCGCTTTTTCCGCATTCTCTAACCGGGATGCTGCTCCGCCATCATTCAATGCACTTCGTGGTGTCGCGGAAGGACACCGGCTGGACCTTACATCCAGAGGCGAAGAACCCTTCAACGGCAGACTAACTGTGAGTGAGTTGCGCTCCGCTCTTGCTTCTCTCGCGGACACCGCCCATGGTCCGGACGATGTCCCGTACCCCATGTTTCGACACCTGTGTGAGCGAGGCATGACTTTTCTCTTAGATTTGTTCAACAGGATCTGGGTGGAGGGTCTCATCCCAGATTCCTGGCGAATCGTTACCGTGCTCACCTTTCCAAACCGGGGAGACATCACTCGACTCCAGCCGGTTTCCGCCCAATCTTCATAAACTCTTGCGTGGGCAAGTTGATGGAGAAATTGGTGAATGTTAGAGTAGACTTTTTCCTGGACATTGGAGGCCATCTGTCTTCTGCACAGTGCGGCTTCCCAAAGTTCCACTCCAAGTCGGATGCTCTGCTCCGATTGGAAAAAGTCCGTCTGCGAGGCCTTCCTTCGTACAAAGCACTACGCCACGGTCTTTTTCGCCAGGGAGAAGCCCTATGATATCGCATGGCGATAAGGTATCATGGAGACTCTCCACACGATGGGGGCGAGGGGATGCCTCCCAATCTTTATATCCGAATTTATGCAAAATCGTTTATTCCGTGTACGGGTGGGGGTAGCCCTCTCCGATCCAAAGGAGCAGGAAGAGGGTGTCCCGCAGGGAAGTGTCCTCAGTGACAAACTCTTCGCCCTGAGCATCAACGGCATAACCTCGGTGCTGCTGGATGATGTTCTCGCTACGCTCTACGTGGACTATCTTTCGATCTATTTCTGCGCGACCCAGATGCCAACTCTGGAGAGTCGATTCCAACAAGCCTTGAACCGCGTCTTTCGCTATGCCGAAGCGCACAGGTTTCGGTTTTATTTGGCCAAGACTAAGGTGGTACACTTCTGCCGCCATCCACGGCTCCACCCCGACCCAGATTTGTTTCTTAATGGGGTGCGCCTGGATGTGGTTGAATCGCACCGTTTCCTTGGTCTTGTATTCGACCGACGCCTCACCTGGGAGGCTCATATTCGGAGCCTTAGGGTATGTTGTACCCTCGCAAGGATATTCTCCGTTCCGTGACGTTCAGCGCTTGAGACGCTGATAGGGCTACTGCCCTACTTTTTTATCGATCCTTTGTGTGTCTAAAGCTCGACTACGGATGCGAGTTGTATGCGTCCGCAGCCGATCGTTTATTGCGGAAGGTGGAATTGATCCACCACACCGGCCTTCGCCTTGCGATCGGTGCCTTCCGCACTTCCCCAATTGAGAGCCTGTTGGTCGATGATGGGGAGATGCTACTTGCTCTGCGCCGCGTGCACTGCATCACTCGCCTGTACGCGCGAGCCCGGCTCCTCCCTCAGTCGTTAACAGCTCTCACTGCATCCGTAGCTAATTTCGACGGTGCCTATGCCGCTGAGAGACGCCAGTCATAATCTAAGCCCTTTGGGTTTAGCGCCAGGAAATCCTTCGGGAGCTAGGTGGTGCCCCTGGTTCTGCACAGGTGCCAACCTGGAGGGTACCACATTTGGCTATTTGTCGCCACGCTTCTGCTCCCAAAGCTTGTACAGCACCGGGAGTATTGCGTTCGACCTTTTGGAGGCACACCTCGTGTCACGTTGGAACCGTGCCAGTGTATACGGATGGCTCCAAGTCCCAAGAGGGGGTCGGCTTCCACGCCGTATCCCCTCTGTTTGAAGTCAGCGGGGCTCTGCCAGGCACTGCGTCTGTCTTCACGCCTGAGCTGGTGGCAATACACCACTCGGTACGGGACATCACACGACGTGCCCGGTTCGGAGACCGGATTGTGATCTATAGCGACTCACAAAGCGCCCTGAGTGCCTTCGGGGCATTGGAATCTCCGCATCCCCTTGTTCGCGATATCCGTGACGCCACGGTTTTGGCGAGCCTGGCGGATGTTGAGATTATTTTCTGCTGTGTTCCTGGACATGTAAGAATTGCGGGTTATGATCGCGCCGATGAGGGTGCCAAAGAGTCCGCGAAGACTCTGCGAACGGACCAGCGTTTTGATCTTTCTCATCCCAACTACATGGCAAGAATACGGGCAGCTCTTCGGACTGCTTGGCAAAGAAGATGGGAGACGGTCGAAGGGAATTTAAAGTTGCGTGCCTTTGCGCCGCGACTCTTCCCATAGACCTATCCCCAAATGCTGCCACGGCTTCAGGTCGCTTTCTGTCGTCTCCGAATCGGACATACTCGTGTGACGCATCGCTATTTGATGGAGCATTTGCCTACGCCTTATTGTGACGACTGGTCGACCCCCAGGCTGTTCGGGACATTCTTGTTGAATGTACCAGTCTGGGTGATCTTCGCGCACGTTATCTGTCCCTCTACCGGGATGGGCGGGGTCGCTACCGCCTGTCCCTTGTACTTGGGACCATTTCGTGCACATTGACTTTTGGACTTGTTGACTTGTGGGGGGAGGCCGGGCTTCTTCCCTTTATTCAGGTAGGTTCTATTTTTTTTTTTGTTCTCTTTGTAGGTTGTACGCTCCTGAACCGGGATGAGGGGGACCTCCCCTCGACGCAGGAGCTTGCTTCCTCATTGTCATCTCTTTTTTCGTTGTTTTCTTTTCAAATTTTTATTTTAAAGTAGCCTAGAACTAGGCTGTTTGTTTGCGGCGACTTATGCCCAAGTGGGCAGTCGCCAGATAGCCCCTTTAAAAAAAAATGCATTTGTAGAAGGTACTGTCCGCTTTACATGTACTTATTTGGTGTCCTGTTTTGTAGCATCGTATGCATGGTTGAGTTATTATGTTATTCTGTGTTGTATTTTCCTAGTGGGTGTTCGTGAGGGTACCGAGGACCTTGATGCTTTCTTCCAAGAGTGTTTTCATGTTTCTCATCAGAGAGAGTGAGTATAGCAATGCCCTCTGGGCATTCCTATAATAAAAACCTCCTGGGAAACTTAAATATTTATATAGATAAATTATTATGTCAAATTCTTTTACAATTCTTTTACTTTTGTCAATTAAATAGTTCAATTATTTTACCTATTTTTTGTAAATTAAATCATATTTTATGTACAACTTAATAATTAATTGATTCATATATTTTGCTTAACTAGTCAATTCATTTAACGTACTACTGTTTCAAACATCTGTTAAAATTTCACACAGAAACAATCAAACACGCTCCCATCTCGACCATATGGAACACTATTATTTCCCATTTGACTCTTGCCATTCTCCGCATAAAGGTCGGTAATCATTCCTTCTACAATTAGTCATTTACCTACAAACAAATCATACTTAGTTTAATTCCACGTCCTTTCACAATTCTGCAAACGACCATACGAGACTAGGTCCTAATTCTATTTACTTCTCATATAGGTCCCAATTCAGTTCATCATAGTCACCATATTATTTCATATTTATTTCACGTACTTCATTTCTCTTCACATTTTGTTACTGTAAATCATATTTTACCATATTCTATTGGGTTGAGGAATAAGTTCTTGCGGTTTTATCAAATTTATTCATTACCATTAACAATTTTAGAAAAACTTAATTTTTAATTGATAACAATATGCAATTTAATCAATAGTGTATTCTCCGTTATTATTTAAGACTTCTTCCCAGCGTTCAACTAGTTTTTCGATGCCTCTGCAATAAAAATCTCTGGATTTTAACTCCATAACGTCGATGAGGTCGCTTTTCACGAATAGCTTCGGCGAGTCGATACATTTGTTGAACGTAGAGTTCTGCATTAAAAATCTCGTTGTTCGCAAGGAGCTCATAAAGAATGATGCCTTCACAATCCCACCACACATATAGCATCGTCTTTCGTGGATGAAGTCCTTGCTTTAATCGCGGAACTGTTTTTTTTATTGGTACTAAGCCATTGTTTTCGATGATTCATGTTGACATAAATATACCACTTTTCATCGCCGATGATGATGCGGTGAATAAATCTGTCCTTATATCCACGAGTAGCCTTGTGACGAGCAAGCAAACCTGCGGCAATCGTGGAGCGTTGAAGTTTGTTGCTTTCGCTCAAAGCGTGCGAAACCCATGCACCGAGTTTTTGAACTTTTCTCATCGAATGAAGGTGATTCCCTACAGTTTTCTGATTACACGCCAATTGTACAGCATATTCTCTAGTCGATTGACCGTGGATTTTCATGAAGAAAGTCCTTCAATCGATCTTCATCTAGCTTAATGGGGCGACCAGAACGTTCTTCGTCATTAAAATTGAAAAGACTTTTTTTTGAAACGTGAAAACCACCATTGAGCTGTCCTTTCTGATAAAGCATTTTCTCCGTACACAGCACAAATATCGCAACGAGCTTTTGCTGCGTTTGCATTGTTCCCGTCTCGATTGAAAATGAATAACAAAAAGTGTCGAAAATGCGCCTTTCTTTCAACTTGACATTCCATTTTGAGGGTACAGTACAAAAATTAAATTAACACAACTTTTAAATAAACCGCAATGACTTATTACTCAACTTCAAGATGTAGCATAAGCAAAACCCTAATAGTCGACCTGTTAAGAGACGTAGCCTAACCTTAGCAAAGTGGGCTCTCATTATTTATTATTGTTTCTTAATATGTGCACAAATCATGTCAACAAAACTTAAATCAACACAACATAAAAAAACGCAAGAACTTATTCCTCAACCTATACATTGTATACCTAATCCAACTTATCTCATTGCACATTCGTTGATTCTATGAATATATTTATATTTGTATAATTGTTTTTCTTAAAACCAAGTTCATTATTTCAAAATTTATTTCGCTTTCGTCTTAGGCCTAAAAACTAGCAGACGAACTTAATCAAACAAATTTATGGTAATGGTTTTATAAACGCTATTTAGGCTGATTTATTAACCGAAAATAAGTCTCATTAATAACCATATACTATAAAGTGGTGCCCAAAGTTTATTAATCTCCCGTCAATCAATAAATAAGTTTAAACGTTCAAATAATTCTTAACTCCACGCGTCAATTTTCCCAAAGCCTCGCTTGAGCATTTTCGATTCACATGTTAATTTTTTTTATATCACGTGTTATCTTTAACATCATTCTTCCAATTATCATAATTCATGTCATTTTAATTTAATACTATCCCCTATATTCAATGAGTGGACAATTTCATTCATTTCTCAATTATTTTTCATTTCTTCACATTCCTGTGCTCGTAAATAATTTCCACACACACACGTGCACACAGCTACAGCTACTTCACTCACGTCAACACATTCATTCAACTAGCACAAGTATACATAAAACAGTGACTATGATGGATCAAACATACCAAGTAAGGACATCAGTTATCGGCCAACCCGATCATCATGACCAACCGTCTGCCTCGAATCCACAGTCCACGCATAAACAACCCCATGCGCACCTCTCTCTTCCCGTGTATGATCCTGCAAACCTAATTGCATGGTTGGAAGTCTCGTCCCTCCTCCTTAAACCACAGAACGTCACCGAGGAAGAGAAAGTAGCAGCAATAATCCAGCGGTTGCCCATAAGTACCTTTATTCAATTCAGGGAAGTGCTAATTAAAGGGGAACAGGCTGGTGTTATAGACCGCCTGAAGGAGGCTTTCCTCAATAAATTCGGTAGGTCCCAAATAGATGACCTGAGAAAGCTCCTGAATACTCGGGAAATGGGAGATAAGAGTCCTACTTCTTTTTTAACTCATCTGAAGGACCTTATCAGGAAAAAAGGTGCTCAAATCGAACTTTTCTGCCATCTCATCACAGAGATTTTCATCAACGGAGTCCTCGAGGGAATCAGGCCATTAATCCTAAGCTCGAACCCCTCGAGCATTAATGAGGTTGCTGCAGCCGCAGACAAATTGTATAAAAGTCCTTACGTGAATTGGGGCAACGGCCAAACTCACGGCCCATTCAACAATGCTTCAATTTCGCAGGCTCGAGGCACGTCGAGCTCCTCTGACGAACGGGCCGAACGTTCAAGGTTTCCATCTTCTCTATCGATGGACCTTGAGGTTTCAATACGGAGGATGGAAGCCGACATCCAGCGGTTAAAGCTGCAGCGGGAACCACAAAGCGAGCACGGACACGGGTTTGGCGATCGAAGGTGCAGGTCCCGCTCTGGTTCACGAAGGAGAAACCAATGAGGGCATCCTGATGCAAGAGGTGAGAGACAGCAAAATTTTCAACCTCATTCTTCCAACTATCCTCACCATCTTCCATACCATCAGAGCCTAAGCTGGTATCATCAAAGGTATGGACACAACGCTGTACACTGTACACAGCCTTGTAGCCACCGTTAATATTCTTCACATACTGCGCCAAGTAGTCTCCCGAAGCATAACGTTTCCTTTTCCTCTCATCCGACTCAATGGTGCTGGTACCACAACAAATATGGTGCACAAGCTCTAAAATGCTTGCAACCGTGCACATATTTGGACCCAGTACCTTCTTCAAATCTCAACCCTCCAGTTTTCTCACTTCACCCAACTCAACCACTTTCTCCAAATCATCAAACTTCAAATTCTTGTAGTCCTCTCACTCCAGTCTCTCAATCACAAACTTTAAACTAGAAAGGCCGGGGACAAAAGGGTCTACATCCCCTGCCTACACCTCATTTCCTCAAGTAGCTCGTCCATTTCGTATTTTTGACCCACTTTCTGAATTTTCATTCTTGGTGGACACTAGTGCTGAATGCAGTGTCATACCAATTTCTACGGCCGACAAAGCTTCTGCTCCTTCAGATTTAGTTCTGAAGGAAACCAATTCGACCAATATTAGGACCTATGGAAGGCGTAACCTTCAAGTCTCACTCGGTTTCCGTCGGATTTTTCGATGGACTTTCATCATGGCCGAGGTAGATTGTCCAATATTGGGCCTCGACTTTCTTTCGGCTCATGACTTCTTAGTCGATTATCGACAACGCAAGCTTGTCGACCACAAAACTCTCCTCACTGTCTCAGATTCGTACTCACCTTCTCAAAGTTCCCTCCTCTCTATTCGTCTCCCCTCCACCGAGCCACCATTTCAGCGCTTCCTTCAGGAGTTTCCTGAGCTCAGCCTTCCACCTTCGAAGGACAGGCCCATTAAACATACTATGGTGCATCGGATCGAAAAAACATGAGGTCCTGTATTCTCACGGCCATGCCGTCTAGCACCTGATAAACTATCTGCTATGCGTGATGAATTCCAATTCATGATTGATTCAGGCATTTGTAGGCCTTCCTATTCTCAGTGGGCCTCTCCACTTCACATTGTGCCCAAATCAACCCCGGGGGAATTCAGAGCAGTTGGGGATTACAGAGCTCTTAACGCTGTAACAATTCCTGATCGTTATTCTTTGCCGTACTTAGCCGATTTTACCTCTTCTCTCCATGGCTGTACGATTTTTTCTCGCTTGGATCTGGTTCGTGCTTTCAACCAGATCCCTATTCACACAGATGATGTCGGAAAGACTAACATCACCACTCCGTTTGGTGCTTTTGAAATGTTCAAGATGCTATATGGATTGCGTAACCCTAATATCATCTTCCTCGCTGGAGGAACACCTTTCTCACCTTCGCCAAGTTTTTTTCTCGTCTTCAGGAGTACGGTATCGTACTCAACACCTTCAAGTGCCTCTTTGGTGTCCTGCAACTCTCATTCTTGGGGCACCATGTATCGAGTTCAGGGATCAGCCCACTCGAAGATAAAGTTAGCGCGATGCGATCACGCAAACAACTCAGGAGTTTCTGTGGCATGGTCAATTTCTACCACAGATTCATCCCTAAATGTGCCTAGGTCATGCAACCTCTCAACTCTATGCTCACCAAGACCAAAAAGAACTATCCTCTTGAATTGTCTGCTAGGCGTGCGATTCATTCTCTCGCACCAAAGAGGCTATTGCCCGCGCTGTGGAATTGGCTCATCCTTCCCCAGGAGCCCCCATCAGCGTCGCCTCCGATGCATCCTCAACCCACGTGGGTGTAACCCTGCAGTTGGTGACCAATGGCAACCTCTTGCTTTCTTCTCCCGCGCTCTTACAAACCCTCAAAAGAGATATTCAACGTTCTCTCGAGAACTCCTCGGAATATATGTCGCTGTCCGCCACTTCCGCCATCATTTGGAAGGGCGTGAATTTACCATTTTTACTGACCATAAGCCCATGGTCGGTGCATGTTCGTCTCGTAGTACTTCGTCAGTACACACTGCAGTTGAGACTCGTCATCTTGACTTCATCCTGCAGATGACGAACGATATTCGCTACGTTCCTGGTTTTTCAAACGTCGTACCAGACGCGCTTTCTCGCATTTCATCGATTTCATGCACGCAACTCTCCTACACTGCGCCCATCGATCATGCGACAATAGCGCTTGCCCAGGAACAAGATGAAGACACGCAAACACTGCGTCACTCTTCTCAACTCGTCGTTCGCAAGATCGACTTGCCGGACAGTCCTTCTAGGCGAATCCTGGTTAACTATTCAATTCCTGACTGTCCTCGTCCTCCCATTCCTCTCGCTTACCGTCGGTACATTTTTGACCAAATTCATGGCCTCTCATCCTGGTGTCAATGCCACACGCATGCTCGTTGCACAACGCTTCGTTTGGCCAGGTATGAATGCCGACGTGACCAAATGGACTCGCTCATGCCTGTCATTCCAGCGTGCTAAGGTCCACCACCACACAAAAGCTCCTCTGGTCCCTTTTCCTCTTCCTTCGTCACGTTTTGACGCCGTTCACATCGATCTAGTAGGTTCTCTTTCTTACTCCCGTGGTTGCAATTATCTTCTCACCATGATCGATCGTTTTAATCGCTGGCCAGAGGCGGTTCCTATCTCGGACATCAGAGCTTCCACTGTCACTCGAGCTTCCGTCTCAGCATGGGTTGCTCGTTTTGGTGTTCCCTCAACGATCATGACTGGTCGTGGCAGCCAGTTTGAATCCCACAAATGGGATGCACTCATGTCGGTGCTTGGCTCCTTTCGCCTTCGTACTACAAGCTATCACCCCCAGAGTAACTCTAAGGTAGAACGTCTGCATCGGACCATCAAAGCAAGCTTACGCTCCACCGATCCAAACATAACTTGGGTGGATAAGCTACCTTTAATTCTCCTTGGCATTCGCTCGTCCTTGAAAGAGGATTTTGCTTGCTCTGCAGCGGAATTAGTTTACGGTACTCAACTTCCTTTCTTCGGTCAATTCTTTTCTTCCTCTGGCCGACCTCTATCTTCTCACCTAGATCTTTATTCATACGTACATAACCTTGTACGGGTGATGGCTGAAATTAAGCCAACTGCCCATAGGGTGCCTGCTAATTATAAAACCTTCGTGCCGATTCAGCTCGCGCTTCGTTGCACCCAGTCTATGACGGACCCTTTCTCGTTATCTCCAGGAAGCCGAAATTCTTCGTCCTAAAGCTTGGCACTAGGCAAGATACTGTCTCTATCGGCCGCCTAAAACCCGCTTATACCGAGAATGTTCATCTAGAATCCCAATCACGTCCTTCTTCTCCTGCTATGCCCCTTTATGGTACAGTAAACCCCCAAAACAACCTCAACCCCACCTTTTTAACTACTCCTGCCTCTCCAACTCCATCTTCCGTTTACTGTCTCCTCCTCCTTTGTTGCAGGAACCCTCGTCGGCAGAAGTGGTGAGTCAGGAACAAATCTCTCCCCCACTGGTCACTCCGTCAGCGGACAACGGGACTCAAGACTCCCACATCCGCTTGACGCCATCTCGGAAGGAATCAACAAGCGGACCACCTTCGCTCCATTAACCTTCACTCGTGCCAGTGCCTCGTTCAATGCTACTGGCACTGCCACAGCAAATTTGTGTCCCCGTACTCGCAGCCAAACCAATGGCACTGTCACACGCTCCGGTCGCGTCGTCAGGGGGCCTCGTCGGTACTCGGACTTGTAATCTCAAAATAGAAAAAAAGAAGAGGGTAACCTTCTTAAGGGGTTGTTATAGCAATGCCCTCTGGCCATTCCTATAATAAAAACCTCCTGGGAAACTTAAATATTTATATATATACATCAATTATTATGTCCAATTCATACCATGCAATTCTTTTCCTTTTGTCAATTAAATCGTTCAATTATTTTACTTAACTTTTGTAAATTAAATCATATTTTATGTACAACTTAATAATTAATTCATTCATTTATTTTACTTAACTTTTCAATTCATTTAACGTACTACTGTTTCAAACACATATACTATAGTGAGCACCGCCCATTGCTTCGTGTGGTTAAAGTATAGATCGTTTACTGTGTTTTCACCGAATTAGTGTTTCAGTTTCGTGAAGATCTCACGGATAGAGAAGTATAACCATAGGGGATTAGTTTTCCGTGTACGTATTTGGTAGCGTTTGAGTATGGTGGTTTGGTGCAGTGATTTTTTCAGCCATTGTCCTTTGCAAAGGGGTGGAATTTATGTGTTTCTAGGGTGGAGCGGAAAACGCGTGTGTCCCAGCATTAGTCTACAATTTTTGTGAGTGTATTGTCAAATGTGTTCGAGTCTCTCTGATCGTGTGATTTTGCATATCCCATCGTCGCGTAAGAGTGTGAGGTTCGTTTTGCCTCGAATTTCGAGGCCTGAGGGAAAAAACACGTTTCTTAGATCTTAATGAAAATGAGAGAATTCCCCTCCCCACCGCTGATTTCACTTATAAATTACGAGTCCTAATGATATGTTGAAGTGGGTGAAAATTAATAAAGGTGTGGTATGCACTCTGGTAGGGTCCTCTAGAGGTGTGAATAGTGTGGACTTGATGATGGATGGAGGTCGAATCAACTACCAACATCCGGATGTGCCGCCCCCTCATGGGCTTGATTATCGGAGCTCCGTCCAGCATACACATATCTCCATTTGTGGTTTTGGCTTGGACCCCAGGGTAGGGTTATTACTCTCCCGTCAGGTCGAAACTGTTTCCCCTTCTAGGATGCCTCTAACCGGGTTCCGCAGTGGACTATACCTCAAATCTTCTTTTACGAAGCCTCCAATTATGACTTTGAATGGTGAGAAAGTTAGGCTCGCATGGTGGGTACCAATTCCAGTCTTAAAAGTAATAATCTCTAACGTAGTACTTCCGTTAGGGAAAGTGTGGGTGAGTTGAAGTGGGGGGGGAGCGATGAAGGAAATTTAGCTTCACCAGGTAATTATCTTTTCTAGTCAACTTAGCTTAGTCCAGAATAAAGGCAGTTATGGACGCGTTTTCCAGCTATCTTACAGGTTTTTCGCCTCATTTATTGATCTAAGTTGCGTGTGGTGATACTAAGAGTAGATAGAGGGGAGTAGGAAAAGGGCCAAAGAATAAATAATAGCATCTGTGAGTTGAGAACAGCTTCCCGCGTCGCTGGACCACTGTTAGGCAGCGGCGTATCGACTATGCCATCCTGAGTCTAAAAAAAGACTCATTCAATCGAAGCTTTTAAACCGCTTGCCTGCACTTCTCGTACGCTACAAAACCCTACTCCTAGAAGCGGAGCGTATTTTGAAGAAATGAAGAGAACCCGTTTCGAAATGTTATCCAAGGGTTAATGCCCCCCCTCCCGGGTCTGGGCACCATTGTAGATATAGATGGTAGGAAAAGGGGCAAAGAAAAAATAATAGCGTCGGCGAGTTGCGAACAGCTTCCCGCGTCGTTGGATCACTGTTAGCCAGCGGTGAATCTACTCGACCCTCCTGAGTCTAAAAGAAGACTCATTCAAGTCACTGGCCTTCACTTATCGTACGCTACACCAAGAAAGATAGTCCAGTCGTATGAATGATGTATTATGATCAGAGATCAATTCAGGTATAGAAAGAACAGAAGAGAGCCAGGCGCGGATCCAGGCGAGGGGGGACCTCTAAAGAGATGAACCGCCCCAAATTTCAGACACGTTAATGTAAATATTTCTGTATTTTAATTGACTGATCTATCATTAGCATAAGAGTTTGAAGCAAAAAATAGAAGAATCATCATAAAAACGAGCGTGAACACTAGTCTAATTTCAAAGGCAACAAAAGGCCCTCCGGCGATTACGTAGCATTGAGCCAGCGGCCTCGAAAGGGCCTCGTGCGGCGAATGGGTTAAAACAAGTTTTGTTTGTATTTATTGATTTATACACTTTTTGGTAATTGTTTACTTCAGCGGCAGATGATTTTTAGAGCGATGTTGAGGGCTATTTTTCTCGCTACTATTTTGCCTCACTCACTTCATTGTTTTGATTCAATGGAAGCTACTTTTTTTAGAATTGGAGGCTTCTCCCCCATACCCCCCTTTAATTGTGGGGGTGCAACCACACCCACCCCCGCTATTTTTAATAATCTACCTGTAATCGTTAATAAAATCGTATAATTTACTTACTTCAGGCACCATTCGCTCTTCCACAATGCGCCAACAAACGATTTATCATAACGGAAAAAAAACATCTTTGTTAACTGTAAATTTCGAAATGCATTTTAGGCACTCGTATTTAGTGTTTATCAAATGATGCTTAAAAAAATGAAAATCGAAAGGATTGAGCGCTGTTGGTTAAAAAAAATAAGACGTTGGGGCACACGGCACATGCGCTTTCCAATTTGAAAATCTAGCAAATAGGCCTGCATTCGAGTATATATATGACCCACGCGGCTGTAGATTTGTTGTTTGTCAAACTTTTTGTAATAAACCAACCTATATGGAATGGATTGTTTTGCAACGATAATAAGCAATAATGCCGTAAAAATAGTTTGTAAAAACGCAAAATAATAAATAAAAAAATAAGGGGAAACAAAGATTTTTTAATAGGCTTTTTATTGTTCGATTTTGGCTTGACTCGGCGAACATAATTTATTAGCAATATAAAAAAAGTGAATTTATTTAATAATAAAACAAAAACAAAGGAAAACTACGTCAAAAGAATAAATCGCGTCAAGCAGAGAATATTTAGGAGAGATCAGTAATATAATAGACAGAAAATATGTCAAACTTTTGTAATAAACCAGCCTATATGGAATGGATTGCTTCGCAACGAAAATAAGAAATAGTGCCGTAAAAATAGTTTGCAAAAACGCAAAAAAATAAAAAATAAATAACGGCACATAAAATTTTAAAAAAAGGCTTTCTATAGTTTGATTTCGGTTTTACTCGGCGAACACATTCATTGACAATAGAAAAAAAAGTGAATTTATTTAAAGCAAAGGAAAACTACGCCAAAAGAATAAATAGTGTCATGCAGAGAATATTTAGGAGAGATCGATAATATAATCAATTTCAGAAAAAAAAATAAAACAACTATTTCTTTCCGGTCATTAGAAACAAAGGGGAGGGGGGAAAATATAGGTAATTAATGGTATACTTTAGCGGCGGACGATTTTTCGAGCGATTTTTTTAGCTACATTTTTCCTCACTCACTTCATTGTTTTGATTCAATGGAAACTAATTTTTTTTAGAAATGGGGGCTTTGCCCACATACCTCCCTTTAATTGTAGCGGTTACTCCCCGGTATTTTTATTAATATACTAGTAATTACTAACAAAATTGTAAAATTAACTTAATTCAGGCACCGTTTGTTCTTGTCCAACGCGCCAACAAACAATTTGTCACAAAGGAAAAAAAAACTGTTAATTGTAAACTTCAAATTACATTTTAGGCACTAGCTCTTTAGTGTTTATTAAATGATGTTTAACAAAGAAAATCGAGGATTGTTTTGCAACTGTGGTGATCATAATAAAGCGTCAATACCTTTCTCTAGGTTTTATTCAACTATCAAAACATCAATAGTCTGAAAATAAAAGAGAAACAATATAAGTAAGCATACCCATTCTAATCAGGTTTACAAGCACAATTAGTTATAAGTAAACAAAATAATGTAGTGTAACCCATTAGGAAATTATAAATATAAGGTTACATGAAGCTTATTAGATAACCACATTCCCCCCTCCCTCGAAGAATCATTGTTCTATATAGCGAAGAGGCTCGTGGCGTTCCCGCGTGTTTCGGCGCAGTTGTTCCAGTCCAGCATGTGCAGGGGTGGAGGGTTCATCCCTACGTTGGAGATTAGCTAGAGCACCAGATACCCGGGCCGGAAGGGAATTCACCTTCATATCTGCTACTTTGATGAATATACTCTGATCACCTGCAGCATAGGAAGAATGCAACTCAGATGAATCGAAGGTAGGTACCGGAAGAATCTCCACCAAACCAGTCCCTGTTGCTTTTTGCCTATCATATAATGATACGTTACCAATCGAGGCAAGTCATGCACTGATATCGTTGATTCGCGTCCATCGGAAAATATTACATGAGCGTATTGTGTGTTTGCCTCTAACAACTGAAACTCATCAACGAAGGGTTCTTATTTAATGGCGCGAACGTGACGTCGTAGTAAGATGGGTGCAGGAACAGATAACTAAGTTGGCAACGAATGACCACTGGGAGATCGACGCTGGTACGAGAAGAGCCTCTCATGTGGTGTAGCATTCATGGCTGTGCAGAGCAGAGATCTTGTGGAGCCCGGCGTGTACGTCCAAAATAGGACACACGCGAGAGTCGCTACACACATAAAGTACAGAGAGAGAGAAAAGTAGAGTTAGCACTGTTTACGAGAATGTCACACGGGAGTAAACGGAGTGCAGTTATCTCTGTTAGAGTTGGTCAAGGCAATCTTAGGCAAACATTATAATGAAGGCAGAATCCAGAATAAACAGGATAGTTACCACTATTAAACAAATAGAAACAAGATTAGGAAGCTGTACCATTGCAACATGCCACCACCCACAGAGAATTTTACCCAATAGTCGGAGGGCCTTCCTTATCAATATGTTCGACAGTAACCAATCAAAAATGAGTTATGTTAATACCGACAAATCAAAAGGCCAGTACATAGGAGGGAGGTGTTGCTTAGTTGGACGAGGAACTTGTAGAGCATGGCTTAAAATCGAATATATAATTGTGTGAAGCCATAACAAAGAGGATTATTAGATTACTGTTTTATATAGCAATATATCGCGTTATGTATCGTTCAGTCCGATCTCTCGGATTCGCGTAATTCATCTTTGTATATAGTCGTGTACATAACGCAGACATTAAGGTGCAACTTTTAAAGGCTCTATACGTCCGGCCTCCTTTAGACCTTACCCGCACTTGACCTCGAACCTAATTTATTTCAAAACTTAAAACTTAATTAAAGAACTTTTGTAAAGTGCAATAAGATCTAGTTCAATAATAATTTTATTTTTGCTTTGGTGACTTCAATATCCTGACGTTCCTCAATCTTCTTACTTCAAGGCTTTATTAATCGGGAAAACAGTCGTTGCGCATTCTCCTCGTTAATCGCAATTCCTCACGATTACATAACTCCCGAAATACCGGTGTTCTACCCTGGTGTGGTCTATCTCCATCCTCCGGGCTATTTGACCCCGTCGCTAGAATAAGACCGCTCCTCAGCTTAGGGCACCCCATAGCAATCAACAAAATAACTCTCGGGGGAAATAGGGAAGGGCAAAGCAAACCAACCGAGCATCTGTATCAACCGGAGTCCTTGCCAAAAGATTACGCGATAACTCGGTAATCTATCACCATTATTGGCAACCAGCGCCCCCTTACAAGGCTGATGGGTTGTCCTCACGATTACCTTCAAGGTTCCCCTATAATTAGGGACAACCTTTAAGAGCTCCCCCCCCCCCATAAGTGGCGACCTTACATTAAGAACCATCCATTTTTAGCAACCAGTGCCGTTGTTCCATCAAACGAAACAAGAAGCGGAAGAACAATGAAGAATTTGAGGAAACACAAGAAAGAGGAAAGAGAATGAAAGTCAACCAGACGAGACAAGGTTTCTGCAGAGTCAGTAAGCACCGTGATGTTAAAAGCTCCAGTTTTCAACGACGCAGCAATGACGGTTTGATTTAGGATTATAGAGGCTCAATTCTACAATTCAAAAATCACCAAGGAGGTAACAAAATTTTACCAAATATTAGCCTCATTACCCCCTGGGAACAGTGAACCGCCTGCCTGCTGACATTTTCGAAGATGAAAACTACGAGAGATTGAAGGCTGAAGTCGTAAATCTATTCGAGACGACTAAGCCACAATTATTCGAAAGAATAACAGCCTCATCGACTTTCACTGGCCGTCCTTTGCGAAATTTGGAGGAACTGAGGCGCACAGCCTTGCAGCTTGGAGTAGGTGAGGAACTTGTGAGGCATAAATTTATTTAATCATTGCCTCCCACCATTGCACCGATAATTGCCACTCAAAAAGACCTCTCGTTAACCCAAATCGGTAAACTCGCGGACAAATTAATAATTTTTAACAAAGAACAATGCGTTAATGTGAATAGTGCAGAAAATGCGTGCGGTCCGGCGGTAATGCGCGAGAAACAATTTGCGAGTGCGGCGTGGAGTGGTAATCAAAGTCATGGTGGCAAAATAAACCTCACCCCAGTGAACGTGCGTCCTTTTAGGAAGGAGCAGAGGTCAATAGTGTGTCGTGCACATCTCTCTTACGGCGACACTGCAAAGTGGTGTAAGCCGTGGTGCAAGTGGCCAAAGAAAAATGAGGATCTACAAATTCATCCCTCATCTAGACCAATGTCGCCGGAAAACTAAGGAGGCGTGTCCTAGACACTGGCATGCCAGCCGTTTTCAAATTAGCCGCAAAAATCGACAACAAGAGGTACGAATTCCTGATCGACACGGGGCGAGTGTTTTAATCATCCCAGCCAGTATTGCTAATAACAGCAACATCAAAGAAAGTTGCATAAATCTTTCAAACGCAAACTTGGATTTGGCCATTCCAAGTTTAAGAAGGTTATTCCGATGGTGTTTCGTTGTAGCAGACATCACCGCACCCATCCTGGAAATGAATTTCTTGAAGCACTTCGATCTAATCGTGGATTGCGCCCGGAATAAGCTGATGGATCGAAACACCAAGCTTGCTTCAGTGGTTCAAACTTCTGAGGAACCATCCATAGCGTTGATAAGAACAGATCTCCAAAATGTACCCAAATCATGTAAAAAAAATATTGAAAAAATATGGGGCACTGTATGGACCAGCTTCCGCTCAAACGGTACCAGCAATAGACCAATCAGTGGAGCATAATATTGATACCGGCAGTGCCCCACCTACATTTGCGCGGCCTAGGCAATTGACGGCGGGAAAGCTGAAAGTAGCAAAGGAAACGATCGAGAACCTCTTAAAAGAAGGAGTAATCCAGCCATCGAAGTCACCGTGGGCCTCACCGATACATGTGGTACCCAAGAAGACCACCGGTGAGTACAGGATGGTCGGAGACTATAGAGCTTTAAATGCCATTACAAAGCCCGACCGATATCCATTACCGCGGATCAAAAAATTGGCATATCATCTCCATGAAAAATTATCACAGAGAAGCCTCAGGATTTCCCTAGATAAATGAGAATTAGCGGAAGAGGAAATCACGTTCCTGGGACATCAAGTCCCGCAAAACGGCATATGTCCTCCTGCCCCCAAAATAAGGGAAATTGAGGAATTGCCAAAGCCAAGAGACACTAAAGGACTGCGTCGTTACTTAGAAATGTTGGGATACTACAGAAGAATGATGCCCAACTTTGCGGCCAAAGCATCACACGAGTGGGTGCGAATAGACCGTCTTCGAAGACCTCTTGAGGCGCCTTATGCGGGCCCCTTCATGGTTATCGAACGCGGCAGTAGGGTGTTCACATAACAATTCCCGGACGGAAGAATGGACACCGTCTGAATTGATCGGTTGAAACCGGCATGATTACCCTAGGCAATTGAGGACTCTCGGGACGGCGATCGGAGTATCCCGATGTCCCGGGCCGCCCAGAAGAGGCCGATACCCGACCCTGCTAGGGAAATACACCTCGCAACTGGAAGGGGGATCAAAACCCCTGATCTTGGTCCTTCGCCTATAGCAGAGGAGCCGCAAGGGGACGTACCTATCGCGAGCGGGAAGAAGGATTAAGTTCGCTAAAGACAACATATACATTTATTATTGAGAGGCGAATAGCAAAGTGTCAAATGAATAATACTTAGCATAAAATTATAAGACAGTGTGCCAATATAAATAAAAAGTGTACATAAGGTGAAATTATATAAGATTCATATCGCGAAGTTCGTGATATTAGAAGCAAAGTCGTCACGAGGTACCAGGATGGGAAAACTATAAATGTGTAATTAAAATAGACAGCTCGCATACAAAGTAAAGAATGAAATAAATAAATTATTGTATAAATATTGTCAAACTTATTGTAAATGATAATTAGCTGTAACGAGTAAAAATCCAGGTGAATGCTACGTATAGCAATTAAGGTAGGATTAAAGAATCCATAACAATTGTTAACCTAAGAAAATAACATATTAAAAGAGGAAAACCAAATTTTGTAAAGGTCAAGGTGTAATAGCAGCAGGCAAACGACTCCGTCAACTTAAGAGCGGACGCCTGTAGCGACCGGCGTGTACGTCCAAAATAGGACACACGCGAGAGTCGCTACACACATAAAGTACAGAGAGAGAGAAAAGTAAAGTTAGCGCCGTTTACGAGAATGTCACACGGGAGTAAACGGAGCGCAGTTATCTCTGTTAGAGTTGGTCGAGGTAACCTTAGGCAAACATTATAATCAAGGCAGAATCCAGAATAAACCGGATAACTATCACTATTAAACAAATAGAAACCAGATTAGGAAGCTGTCTCCGTGGCAGCATGCCACCGTCCACAGAGAATTTTACTCAATAGTCGGATTGCCTTCCTTATCAATATGTTCGGCAGTAACTAATCAAAAGTCGAGTTATGTTAATACCGACAAATCAACAGGCCGGTGCATAAGAGGGAGGTGTTGCTTAGTTGGACGAGGAACTTGTAGGGCGTGGCTGAAATCGAATATATAATTGTGTGAAGCCAGAACAAAGAGGATAATTAGGATTACTGTTTTATATAGCAATATATCGCGTTATATATCGTTCAGTCCGATCTCTCGGATTCGCGTAATTCATCCTTGTATATAGCTGTGTACATAACGCAGACACTAAGGTGTAACTCTTAAAGGCTCTATTCGTCCGGCCTCCTTTAGACCTTACCCGCACTTGACCTCGAACCTAATTTATATCATAACTTAGAACTTAAAACTTAATTAAAGAACTTTTGTAAAGTGCAATAGGATCTAGTTCAATAATAATTCTATTTTTGCTTTGGTGACTTCAATATCCTGACGTTCCTCAATCTTCTTGCTTCAAGGCCTTATTAATCGGGAAAACAGTCGTTGTGCATTCTCCTCGTTAATCGCAATTCTTCGCGATTACATAACTCCCGAAATACCGGTGTTCTACCCTGGTGTGGTGTATCCCCATCCTCCGGGCTATTTGACCCCGTCGCTAGAATAAGAACACCCCTCGGCTTAGGGCACCCCATAGCAATCGATAAAATAACTCATGGGAAATAAGGAAGGGCAACGCAAACCAACCGGAGCATCTGTATCAACCGGAGTCTTTGCCAAAAGATTACGCGATAACTCGGTAATCTATCACCATTACTGGCAACCAGTGTCCCCTTCCCAAGGCTCTTGGGTTGCTCTCACGATTACCTTCAAGGTTCCCTCATCATTAAGAAGGACCTTCAAGAGCACCCCACCCCCCATAATCTAATAGAATGAAGGGAGTCAGGCAGTACTGTTTCCCATTGACATTCTTGAAGGTTCTTGGATGCCAAAGCACGGGTTATCTGCTTCCAGATTATAGCATTATACCTCTCACACTGCCCATTCCCTTGAGGATTACAAGGTGTCGTTCCCTAGTGGGGATGCCTAGATTGGGCAAGAATTCACCTAGATCCTTGGACATAAACGAGGATCCGCGATCAGAATGCATGTAGTAAGGCATACCAAATATCGCCAAAATCTGATTTAGACACTGGATTATAGTATTAATAGTCATGTTCTGACAGGCAAATGCAAACGGAAAACGAGAATACTCATCCACCACCGTGAGCAGTTAGCGCTTTCTGGAGTTCCAGGGTAGAGGCGCCTTGAAGTC
>OZ018323.1:90581262-90792464 GCA_963969495.1 Ceratothoa steindachneri | reverse complement strand
GTCATCCTGTCAAGTAATGAGACCACCTCTTTACAGATGCCACAATTGCACATGTCTCCTTTTCTACTGGCAGAGTGTTTGCGTTCAGTAGGTGTGAGGGTGCGAGAGAAAAAGGCAACTGGACGGCCTGCCCGATTCAGAGTAGCAGCAATGGCAGTATCGGAAGCATCAGTCTCAACTACCAAAGGAATAGTTTCATCAATCGAGTGCACATCAGCCTTCCCAATTTGTTATTTGAGATCATTGATGGCTTTCAGGGCCTCTGAACTCAGAGGAAAAGTGTCAGCGGCAACAAGAGGTCTGATCTTGTCAGATAATCGGGAAACCCCACTGCTAATACTAGGAAATCATACCAATAACACGGCGTAAGGAAGTACGGTCTTTAGGGATCGGTAATTCTTTTAATAGACGTACACGTTCAGAATCTGGTTTGAGAGAGCCGTGAGTTATTGTGTAATTGTGTAACCAAGAAAATCTATTTATTTTTTTTAAATGACAGACTTAGTCTCGTTAAAGGTAAGGTTGTGGAACCAAGCAGCCTCTTAAAATTTCGTCAAGTTCTTAGCGTGCTTCAGCTGGGTTTTCCCTGCTATGACAATATTGTCCACATAAGTATAAGTTCCATGCAGATCGTTTTGCTTGCTGATGTTGTCGAAAGTCCTTTGGAAGCAAGCAACGCCGTTTGTAACCCCGAATGGCACTCTGCGAAATTGGTATAGCTTGCCATTCGCTTCAAAAGCAGTATATGGCTTATCCTCTTTCCCTATAGGTATCTGGTGATAAGCACTTTTCAGGTTCCGTGACAAGGTTGTCTATTCTTGGAAGAGGGTATGCATCCAAACGAGTGAATCTATTAATGTTCTGCCCATAGTCAATAACTAATCTCTTTTGGTGGCGCTCATTCGACACAACAAGAACCTGCCCCCTCCATGGAGATGTGCTCTCCTCAATAACACCATCATGTAGCATCTTGTTAATTTCAGACCTTATGAACTTCTTATCATCATCCCCAAACCTCCAAGATTTTGTTGCAACGGGTTTGCAATTAGGAGAAAGACTTGAAAAGATCGGAGGTGTATTCACTAAAGCTGACACTGAAAGTGTCAGGGTTGGGTATATTTAGATCTTTCTTGGATCCGCCAAAGTCCACAGTAACACTAGAGTGCTGGCTCATTAAATCTTGACCAAGAATGACATTACAGCACAAACCTGGCAGCACAGAAAGACTTGTATTGTAGTAGCACACACTTCAAATTGTCGTCAACCATGCAGCGTCTCTTCACAGGAGACGTGAGTGATGAATAGGCCATATATACGCTTCCAGTTGCTGGAAAAACGGTAAACTTGTGCTTTTTGGCATAGCTATGCGAGATGAAAGATTCAGAGCTCCCTGTGTTGATAAGAGAAGTCGCTTCATTAATACCAACCGAAAGATACACAGTAGCTCGCTGTAGTAGTCCCGGGGAAGAAGCAGAAGTTACGTCCAGGGTAGAAGACCGAGTGGATGCAGAAGTAGAAAATGTAGTAGACAGGCACACCTTAGCAAAGTGCCCCTGCTTATTAGACTTATGACAAGTGACGTTTCTTGCAGGGCACTGTCCACGATTGTCCCCGTAAGGGGCACGGCGATTTGCCATCCTGGACGCCGTGCTGACGGGATCCAGCGCTCCGTCCGGCCCCAGCTTAGCCTCTCTTCCTTCCTTCAGATAGCCTGTATGTATTCCCTACCTCGTCGCTTTTCATACAACCTCTCCCACAACTTTCTCTGCCCAGCCTCTAATTTCACAGGGTAGATGCTGACCTTCTTCTCAAGCCAACCATCCCGGATCGGAGCTGAGGGGAAAGGGAACAACGTTCCCAAACCCCTGAGCTCCGGTTCGGGATGGGTTTTTTTAACAACCTGCTTCATCCCCACTCATACCTTCCTCACACACCCTTTTCCTCTCCTCTTCAAAATCTATCTTTTTACGCCGTGTTCAAGGTGGAGCCTCCATGCCGATGGACTGCCAGGACACCAGGCGGGAGGAGTGGTCCCAAATGGCGGCGCCTGGCTCTGCTAGGCCTGTAAGCACCTCTTGCAGTGCGGGCAACTGTGAGAGGTGATGAGCTATTGCGTCCCGCAGAAAATTTAGGGTCACCATGCCCAATGATGCACAACCTAAAAAAGAAAACCAACCCTCAACTTCCCCTTGCTCATCAACGGAGCCGCCCTCGGGCAGTTCCACCGAAAAAATGGATCTCCCCTCCCCTGTGCTTGCGCAGGGGACCCTCCATATTTCTTTAACCGGAGAGGAGGCTTACTCCTCTCCTACGCCTACGGGTGAAGGGGACTCCCCCTCACCCCCTTCTCTGGAGGTGCCTTCGGGCACCTCCCTATTTCCAGCGGCAGTCCCCGTCTCTTCTTTGTAAGGGGACTGCCAAGAAAGCCAGCAGGCAGCCCATTGCCGACCGCCCCTCGTGTAAGCGGCTTGGTAAGGCAAACCCCCTTAGGGGGAAGAGGGAAGCAAGGCCCCTTCGGTCGCTTCCCTCAAAAGACCTGCTGGCAAGAATTTTAAATCTTGCCTCCTCACACAAGACTGGCGAAACTGCCAAGGGGACCTGCGATGTCCTGGGAGGGGATGGCCAACTGGAGACCCCTCCTGTGATAGACATGGTCCTTGAGGAAACCCAGCCTCAGACGATAGGGCCTTCCACGGAGGGGGAATGCGGGCTCGGCGCCAAACACCAAACCCGAATCCGCCCCTATGCAAGGTCCTCCTTAAACGGCTATGGTCTCTGAGGCAGTACAAGGAGGGGGCGGGTCTCCTCCAGTCGGTGCCCCTGCGACCACCAGGACCTTCTCCATTTCGTACCTGGCTGAGACCGATGCATCTGGCCTAGGGGCTTTTGCCGGTGGAGGGGTGAAGCGGGTTTATTCCCTGCCCTCTTCTCCTAAAAAGAGGAAAAAGACAAGAAAGACTAAAAAGACTCGGGGCTCCTCTCCATCCGCGGGGGCTACGGGGACGGATGGGTCTGCTGCCACTTTGGCAAGCGACCAAGCCAAGATTGGCACATCCTGCCCCTCTGCCCCCCCCGGGTGCGGAGCCCCAGACTATGACAAAGACGAAAAGTGAACAGGGTGGAGCCTCGATGACATCGGGGCCCCTAATTCAAAGGGTTCCTGGCGTTTTCGAGCCCGCATGGCTTCAAACGCTTCCTCGTTATTCGCTCAACTGATGGCACCATGTTGGCCAAGGGCAACATGATCCATCAGAGGAGAGCATTAGCTAGTGCAATTAATAGAGAGCCGAAGGTGACCCGTTTCTCAGACGGGAGCCTTCTGGTGAATGCAGCGAATAGCGCCGAGGCGGCAAAATAAGTGCTATTCGAACACTTGATGTCACCGCAGGGAGTGTGACGCCGCACTCTACCATGAACTTTGTGAAAGGGGTAGTTTATCCGAGGGAACTCGTTCACTACTCCATTGAGGACATCACCTAAGAGCTGGCTGACCATGGGGGGGGGTCAAGGTCGAAGGTGTTATGAGAAAACAGGGAGGGTCCTCGAGACCCACCCTTACACTCTTCGTCACGTTCGACTGTGACAAGATCCATGAATCGGTGCGTGCCGGCTGGTACCACTACCGCGTGAAGGCATTCGTGCCACTGCGTCGGCGGTGCTATTACTGTCACCGCTTCGGCCATACAAATCGTGCTTGTAGACGTGCAAAGTCGGGGTCACCCAAATTATGTGTAAATTGCTCCAAGGCCGCACACGATAAGTCTAAATCATGTGTTGCCAAGTGTGTCATTTGCGGAGAGCCGCACCCAGCTTCTTCGAAACAATGTGGTGCTTTGCTCCTTGAGAAAGAAATCCTGGCCGTTCAAGCCCTGGATCGACTCTCATTCCGCGAGGCAAAGACCTTGGTCCTGGCGCGCCCGGCTCTGCCTGAGACGTCATATGCCTCAATAGTTAGAAAGGCACCCTCTACTCCTGGCCATCCAGGCCAACGAGCACGGTTGTTTCCGCACCCATTCGGAGCCCTTCTGCGGGATCTACTCAACCCGGGCGCTTCCCTGGTAAAGCTAGCGGCAAAAAGGGTTCACACCCAGCCCAGGCTAAATCCAGGGCTTCCCCCTCTTCCTCCAGCGTGACCGTTTCCCGTAAGGCGAAACGGCCACGCGCCTCCACAGAGTCATTAGACTCACAGGAGGCAAAACCCCTGAAGATGGTAACGAGGCCATCTTCGGAGGTTCTTAAAGCTGTCCCCCGAAAGGAGGAAATCAAGAAAGGTGCTTCGGCTCCTTCGCCCACGCCTACAGGTAGAGCGAGTGGCTCGGACACGGTGGTTCCTCGAAAAGAGGGGCCCCCCGCCTCCGAAGCCGCAACGCCCGCCTAAAGTTTCGAAGCGGAGGGAGAAAAAGACTCGCATGGCGAGCCCAACCTCCCCCAATAAGTCCTCGAAGGCGGCAGCGCTTTGTCCGGTCAACAGCGCCTGAGGTTCTGCCTTCGGGAAGCGTACGGCCTTTCCCGTGAGGGTCTTTTGTTCGAGGAGGGCCCCCGCGTCTCCTCCGAGCTAGGCCTGGAGGGCATATTCCTTCAATGGAATTGCCGTTCACTCCGGGCCAACTGGGAGGAGCTGTGGAGCTCGTCTCGTTCCGTTCCCCGTTAGCTAGGCGCGTGGACTCCGGGCCAACTGGGAGGAACTCGGGTGGATCGTGTCGTCCCGTTTTCCGTTAGCTATCTTTTTGCAGGAGACCATGCTAGGCGCGTGCCCCCTGCCCGCCCTCCTGGGGTATAAGGGTCTTGCGACCCCACCACCGTGAGATGGCCGGGCTGGGGGATGGGCGGTTTACACCCGGCATGATGTCTCCGTTCTTCCTTTCTCTTTAGATACCTCCTTTCAGGCAGTGACTGTGCAGCTGCACCTGGATAGGAGGTATACTATCATTTCTGCGTACATTTCCCCGTCAGCTGACTTCGACGCAGGGGACTTCCGCCACGTCGTGGCACGGTTGCCGAGGCCCTTTCTCTTGCTTGTAGATCTGAACGGCAGGCATCCTCTCTGGGGAGATTACTCCATAAATCCCAGGGAACAAGTCCTTGCCGATCTGATCGAAGAGCTTAAGATAGGTGGCCTAAATGTGGATGAGTTTACGCATCACTGCCCGAGAACCGTTTCATTTTCTTGCCTTGACCTATCTTTGTGCTCTTCGGATGCACAGCCTGATTTTGACTGGGGTCAAAAGCGGTCCTTAGCGACCGCTTTTTCCGCATTCTCTAGCCGTGATGCTGCTCCGCCAGCACTCAATGCACGTAGTGATGTCGCGGAAGGCCGCCGGCTGGACTTTACCTCCAGAGGCGGAGAACCCTTCAACGACAAATTTACTGTGAGTGAGTTGCGCTCCGCTCTCGCTTCGTGCGCGGACACCGACCATAATCCGGACGATGTCCCGTACGCCATGCTTCAACACCTGAGTGAGCGAGGCATAGCCTTTTATTAGATTTGTTCAACAGGATCTTCGTGGAGGGTCTTCTCCCAGACTCCTGGCGAATCGCTACTGTGCTCGCCTTTCGCAAACTGGGAAAGATCACTCTACTCCGACCAGTTTCTGCCCAATCTCTCTCACCTCTTGCGTGTGCGACTTGTTGGAGAAATTGGTAAATATTAGATTAGCCTTTTTCCTGGACAGCGGAGGACATCTGTGTTCTGCACAGTGCGGCTTCCGCAAGTTTCACTCCACGTCGGATGCTCTGCTCCGACTGGAAAATGCCGTCTGCGAGGCTTACCTTCGTAGACAGCACTATGCCACGGTGTTTTTCGATCTGGAGAAGGCATATGATACTGCATGGCGATACGGTATCATGGAGACTCTCCACACGATGGGGGCGAGGGGACGCCTTCCAATCTTTATATCTGAATTTTTGCGAGATCGTCGATTCCGCGTACGGGTGGGGGGAGCTCTCTCCGGCCCAAAGGAGCGGGAAGAGGGTGTCCCGCAGGGAAGTGTCCTCAGTTTCACAATATTTGCCCTGAGCATCAACGGCATCACCTTAGTGCTGCCAGAAGATGTTCTCGCCACGCTCTACGTGGACTACCTTTCGATCTCTTTTGGCGCGTCTCAGATGCCAACTCTGGAGCGTCGAATCCAACAGGCATTGAATCGCGCCTCTCACTCTGCAGAAACGCACAGGTTTCATGTTTCTTTGGCCAAGACTAAGGTGGTGCACTTCTTCCGCCATCCACGGTTCCGCGCCGACCCAGATTTGTTTTTTTAATTGGGTGCGCCTGGATGTGGTTGAGTCGCACCGTTTCCTTGGTCTTGTATTCGACCGACGCCTCACCTGGGAGGCTCATATTCGCAGCCTTAGGGTATGTTGTACCTGCGCTATGGATATTCCCCGTTCCGTGAGGCTCAGCCCTTGGGGCGCTGATAGGGATACTGCCTTACTTGTTTATCGATCCTTTGTTCGTTCGAAGCTCGACTACGGATGCGAGTTTTATGCATCCGCAGCCGAGCGTGTATTGCAGAAGGTGGATTCGAACCACCACACCGGCTTCCACCTTGCGACCGGTGCCTTCCGCACTTCCTCCATTGAGAGCCTGTTGGTCGATACTGGGGAGATGCCACTCGCTCTGCGCCGCGTGCAGTGCATCACTCGCCTGTACGCGTGATCACGGCGCATTCCTCAGTCGCCAACAGCTTTCACTGAATCCGCAGCTGATCTCGACGGTGTCCATGCTGGCGAGAGACGCCAGTCATACCATAAGTCCTTTGGGTTTAGGGCCAGGAAACTCCTTCGAGAGCGAGATATAGCTTTCGGGCCGGTGGCACCCCTGGTTCTGCCCAGGATGCCACCCTGAAGGGTACCACATTTGGCTATTTGTCGCCACGCCTCTGCTCCCAAATCTTGTACAGCACCGGGACTATTGCTTTCGACCTTTTTGGAGCACATATCGTGTCACGCTGGAACCGTGCCAGTGTATACGGATGGCTCCAAGTCCGATGAGGGGGTCGGCTTCCACGCCGTATCCCCTCTGTTTGAAGTCAGCGGGGCTCTGCCAGGCACTGCGTCTGTCTTCACGCCTGAGCTGGTGGCAATACACCACTCGGCACGGGACATCACACGACGTGCCTGGTTCGGAGACCGGATTGTGATCTATAGCGACTCACAAAGCGCCCTGAGTGCTTTCGGGGCATTGGAATCTCCGCATCCCCTTGTTCGCGATATCCGTGACGCCACGGTTTTGGCGAGCCTGGCGGATGTTGAGATTATTTTCTGCTGTGTTCCTGGACATGTAAGAATTGCGGGTTATGATCACGCCGATGAGGGCGCCAAAGAGTCCGCGAAGACTCTGCGAACGGACCAGCGTTTTGATCTTCCTCACCCCGACTACATGGCAAGAATACGGGCAGCTCTTCGGACTGCTTGGCAAAGAAGATGGGAGACGGTCGAAGGGAACTTAATGTTGCGTGTCATTGCGCCGCTACTGTTCCCATGGACCTGTCTCCCTATGCCGCGGCGGCTCCAGGTTGCTTTCTGTCTTCTCCGAATCGGACACACTCGTGTGACGCATCGCTATTTGATGGAGCGCTCGCCTGCGCCCTATTGCGACGACTGCGTCGTCCCCCAGACTGTTTGGCACATTCTTGTCGAATGTCCCTGTCTGGGGGATCTTCGCGCATGATACCTGTCCCAGTACCGGGATGAGTGGGGTCGCTACCGCCTGTCCCTTTTACTCGGGACGGATTCGTGCACAATGACTTGTGGACTTGTTCACTTTTTGGGGGGAGGCCGGGCTTCTCCTCTTTATTTAGGTTTTTTTTTTGTTTGTTATTGTTTGGTTTGTAGGTTGCACTCTCCTGCACCGGGGTGAGGGGGACCTCCTTCCGCTGCCGGAGATGGCTTCCTGATTGTTAAGTTTTTCCAATTTATATTATTGTTATGTTTTCACATTTTCATTTTAAAGTAGCCTAGTTCTAGGCTGTCGTGTTTTTCGGCGACTTATGCCCAAGTGGGCAGTTGCCAAATGGGCTCTATAAAATTTAAAAAAAAAAATGTCCACGATTGTGACGGGGATCATTACAGAAATAGCATCGGGACTTTAAATTGGCAGAAGCACAGGTCCTTACAGCAGAATAGGCAGTTTCAGATGTTGCAGCAGCACACGTCCCATCATCGGTGAGAGCAGGCTCGGACTCAGGTCTTTTGAGCAACATTGAGTGCCCTGACTTGATCAACAGCCGTACTTAGGTCCAAAGTTTTGTTTTCAAGCAATCGTTGCCTGATTATATGAGAGAGCAAGCCATTGATGAAAGAATCCCGTATATAATCATCCCGATTATGTGAAGCAGTAGCAGCCTTAAAGTTACAAACCTTGCTGAGCACCTGAAGCTCGTGTAGATACTCATCTATTGTCTTCCCTTCATGCTGCCTACGAGTAGCCAATAAATGTATCGTGAACACTTCATTTTTGTGCTTGACATAGAGGTCTTTGAGAAGATCTATAGCTGAAAGATAGGTAGTACACTCTGCAATGTAACTATATACGGTTAGTGAGACAAAATTGATCATTGTATCATGCTTGTTCGGATTAAGGCTTGCGATGGATTCCAGGAATGCAAAGAAAGTACGATTCCAGTGATTCCATTCTCGTGCAGCAGTAGGCGAGTTGGGGGATACATCCAGGCGTTCAGGTCTCAGGAATTTATCCATCTTTAGATCAGACGCAGCTTGTTTTTATTTTTATGAAAATATGATAGGGCTCCCACTATTTATTCTAAGCATCAGTATGTCCTTTGGATCGGCACTGGCGGGCTTGTTAGTTGAGTAAATTGTGATCATAATAAAACGTCAATACCTTTCTTTAAGCTTTATTCAACTAACAAAACACCAATACAGAAACAATATAAGTAAACACCCATTCTAATCAAGTCAACAAGCACAATTAGTTATAAGTAAACAAAATAATGTATTGAAACCCATTACACAATTATACATATAAGGGGTAAATATGCAGATTATCGGCGCGAACGATGGGACGTACTATTTCGTCTGTGTTCCAAAATGTTTCACGTTTTTGGAGTACATTTAAGTTGACAGCTCGTGTGGCGGTAAACACAATGGGGGGACTACACTACGATGATCCTGAGTTTCATTAAATTGGGGGGGTCTGGGGAGCACAGCCCCCCAGCATATAATCCTAATTGTTTATAGAATAATAATTCGAAAAGGACTCAAACGCACATGAATATTCCGACACGAGTGAACGATAATATTTACACACAAATTTTTTTCCGGCTGGGCCGCTAATCTACATATTTACCATATAAGGTTACAATAAGCTTAGATCAGCACAGCAACGATAATAAGAAATAGTGCGGTAAAAAAATAGTTTGTAAAAAGCACAAAAATAAATAAAAAGTAACGGCAAAGAAAATTAAAAAAGGCATTTTATAGTTTGATTTCAGCTTCACTCGGTGAACACAATTCATTGCCAATGGAAAAAGCTCACAGTTTACTTACTATTTACTTGGGGTAGCTTAGGGTGTAGTCCTCACAGCCATGGTAGTCCACCGCTCCGCCCAGTCCTGGTGTGCCTCTTCATTTGGTTCACTTGGTCTGGTAGTGAGTTTGAGGTCCTGCAGCTACCAGTGTATCCGGTAGGGAGGTTCATAAAGCACCATCCAGAGTAACTCTACAGTGGAAAAAAAATTTCAAGACAGGCCTGGACAAGGGTAATGTTTTACATTTGCCACTCAGGGATTTTTTTCCTGTTATCCCATAACGATTCATCATTTGTTGCAAAATTTTTCGTTTATTTACTTGTTCCTGAGGGCGAGTGGGGGGGGGAGGGCTTTGCCCCCCCCCTCCCCATATAGTACGGCTTGAAACATGCTTCCAGTAACCAAGCACATATACGAATATCTAAATACATATAGAGGCTTCCAGTAACCAAATACATAATGAACAATGAAACACACTGATATCGTTCAGTTTGAAACGAAAAACAACAACCAAAAACATCTGAGTCGCTAATGTAAAGGATTACCCTTGTCCAGGCATAACATAACATAACATAATTTCATGGATGACAAAAGCCACAAGGGCCTATCAAAGGTCATCTGCATCCATCAACCCCCCCCTCCCCCACAACATAATATAGTGGATGACAAAAGCCACAAGGGCCCATCAAAGGTCATCCGAGTCAAACGGCCTCTTTTTTAAGGCACCCAAACTCCCAAGAAAACTACATCCAGAGGATTGCATCCACAAACAAGGGTATCATCAATCAAGGCTTGTCAAGAACTAAATCATGCAGCTATAGATATATACAAAACTTAGGAACCATCACAACCTTCCCTCCCCATAAACTCATCCAATCTACTCTTAAATACATTTAAATTTGGACTACCTACTACCCTCCGCGGCAATTTGTTCCACAAGTCTACCAATCTATTGGTGAAAAAATATTTTCTTAAATCCAACCTACACACTTGCTTTTTAATTTTTAAGTGGTGACCTCTAGTCCGTTTTCCATCATCTAACTCAAAAACTTGCTAACATCCAATTTATCTATACCAGAAATTTTTTTAAAGAGCTCAATCATATCCCCTCTCACACACCTCCTTTCGAATGAGAACATATTTAATACCCTCAGTCTATCTATATATTCAAGGTGCCTCAGGGAAGGAATAATCTTTGTTGCCCTCCATTGCACTGACTCAAGAAGGTTAATATCATGTCTAAAATGTGGGGACCATGCCTGTATACAGTACTCTAGATGTGGCCTAACATAAGAGTTATAGAGTTTAAGAATAACCTCCTTACTTTTGTAACTGACATTTCTCTTAATGAAACCCAGCACTCTATTTGCCCTATTTCTTGCTTCAATACACTGCTTAGAAAACCTTAATGACTTATCTATTACTACTCCTAGCTCTTTCTCATTCTCTACTGAGCTCAACCAATGCCCATCCATTTCATAGTTAAATTCTCTATTATCTTTTTCCATGTTAATAACTTTGCACTTATCAAGGTTGAAAGTCATTTGCCACTTATGTGCCCTGGATAACAATTTATTTAAATCCCCCTGCACTTTAAAATTATCATCAATATCTCTAACTACAGCTGCTAATTTGGTATCATCCGCAAAAATTGACACTTTATTATTAACTGCCTTCCCAAGATCATTTATATAGATGATAAATAATAATGGACCGAGAACTGATCCTTGAGGAACCCCACTGATAACATCCCTCCACCCTGACTTTACACCATTTAGCACTACCCTTTGCTTCCTGTCTTTCAACCACTCAGCTATCCAATTTGAAACACCCCTGCATATCCCAATCACTTTTAATTTATAAACTAGACTCCTATGTGGTACCTTATCAAATGCTTTACTAAAATCCAAGTAAATTACATCTACATTCTCTCCCTTATCTACTTGATTTGTTATGAACTCCAGAAAGTCTAGTAAATTAGTCAAACATGATCTACCTGATCTAAACCCATGCTGAGCATCACTGATTAACCCCTTCCTCTCTAGATGTTGGCAAATCCCTTTTTTAACTATTTTCTGAAGAATTTTACAGACTACAGGAGTTAGGCTAACTGGTCTAAAGTTATTTGGATTCTCTTTACTACCCTTCTTGAAAATGGGGACAACATTCGCTCTCTTCCAATCATCGGGTATTTCTCCATATTCCAGTGACCTAGTATACAACTAATCCAGAGCTATTGAGATACTTTCTACCCCATCTTTAAGTATTCTAGAATGAATATTATCAGGGTCGGAGGCCTTGGTAGCATCTAACTCACCTATTAGTCCTTTTATCGTCCTCCGATCTACACTAATGGTAGTAAACACCTCTTTCCCTGACCCATGAGTAACATAACATAACATAATTACACGGATGACAAAAGCCACAAGGGCCTATCAAAGGTCATCCGCCTCCGTCAAAACCCACCCACAAAAAGCACCATCACCAGGGGAAGACAAAATCAAAGTCCCCCACAATATAATATAACAGATGACAAGAGCCACAAGGGCTCATCATTGGGTTAGAATGGATGTCTTGTGCAATTGGGCTGAATGATTATGTGAGGAGGATGTGTGAGATGGAAGGCGTCATGTTTGTGGATGTGTGGGATAGGTTTGTTGGAATGAAAGAAATATATGCGATGGATGGACTGCATTTGAGTAGGAGAGGGGTAGATGTGTTGTGGGAGGAGTATGATCGTGTTATTAGGTCTTTGCGGGCGGGAAACTAGATACTAATAGTGGTCAGGGAATTATGAGAGGACATTATAGTACTGAAAGTAGAATGGACTTGGCAGATAACAGAAATAGGTTCTAAGGCGATAGAGATGAGGTCATTCAGGTTGGAAGAGGTGCTTCAGGGATCGGGGGGGTTAAATTGTTTCTATACTAATGCTCGTAGTCTTAGAAACAAGAAGGATGAGCTATTTAGTTATATTAGCAATGAGGATATAGATATATTATGCGTTACTGAATCATGGGTTAATGAAATAGAATTTATTGACACTATAAGTGAATTTGATTTACAGGGCTATAATATGTACATTAGTCAAAGGACAGGTAGGATTGGTGGAGGAATAATTATCTATATAAAAAACAACATTGTTTCAAGTTTAAATACTTCAATAAAGCAGGATGGAGTTGAGTCACTTTGGATAGATATTAGGTTCAGTAAAAATAGAATGGTGCATTTGGGAGCTTTTTACAGGCCACCTGGGCAGACTGATGATATGGATGAACTAATGATAAGGGAAATAAGTAAGGGATGTGAAACAGATGCAGTTATTATTGGGGACTTCAACGTGAACTCTGTGGACTGGGAAAATATGATAGGTAGGGATAGAACAAGTGGCAGGTTCATAGAATACTTTGAGGATAATTTTTTGAATCACTTTGTTAATGAGCCAACAAGGGGGGACAATATATTAGATTTAGTACTTTCTAACAGTGATCGTTTAGTTCAAGAATTGACTGTTGGGGAAGGTCAGTCTTCGACTGACCTTCGAACAGGTAGCACGTGTTTTATAGAGCTCTCAGTCTGTTGATCTATTTTTCAGATTTTTCTATAGTTTGTTTGTTTTTTGTTTTTTTTCTCACCACAATCAGCCAAAGCTAAGTTGCTCTTCTTTTTTTTCTTATTGCTACTTAAATTCTTTCTTTGTTTGAATAAGTGATGGAGTTTGGGGATGAAAGTGAGCATGAGTGTCGGAATGTATGCATTGGTTGTGGTGTATTAGGTGAGGGGTATACATGTGTTGTATGTGGGCTGCGTGAATGCATTGTAGATTTAGAGGGGATGAGAAGGCAGGATTTAGACAGGATATGTAGGCTGGAGGGGTTAGTTGCTGAGCTCAGGAGGGAACTTAGTGTTAGGCCTAGATTTGGGAATAGGTTAGGTGGTGAGGTAGGCCAGTTAGATGTTTCAGGTGAAGGTAGAGGGCCGGTGGAGGAGGTAGGATATGATAGTTCTAGTGATAGTGAAGTTAGCCCCCTTAGATTAGTTAGAAATAGGCCTAGTGAGGATGGGGGACAGTGGAGAGTGGTTAGGAAACATGAAGCTAGGGAGGCTTCTCCTGTTCTTTGTGAGAATAGGGTTGCCTCTGTTGAGGTGGTTAGCCAGGGGGAGAATAGGTGTGTGAGTCAGAGGGACACAGAACCTATTAGCTTGACTAATAGATTCAGTGCCCTAAGAGAGGAAGTAACTGGAAGTGATATGACTGATGGGGGTGGGGGTGGAGTTCGAGTGACTGGTAGTTTGAATGAGAATAGGAGTGGGGATGGAGTTAGGTCTGTGGGGGTTAGGAATAGGAGTCTGACTGAAGTGCTTGTGATGGGTGATTCGCGAGTTAGATATTTAGATAGGAAGTTGAATGCAAGTAGATTGAATGGTTTGAGGGTGTGTTTGCCGGGTGCTGGAGTGAGAGATCTGTCTGATAGGTATGAGGAACTGGTGTCTGGCTGTGCAAGGGATGCGGTTGTGATTACACATGTAGGAGTGAATGATGTGAAGAAAGTGGGTGCATGTGAGTTACGTGAGAGGTACAAGAGGTTGATTGAAAAGGTGAAAGAAAGTAGAATGAAAGGTGTTGTGACAGGTGTGCTTCCAAGAATGGATGTTGGGGTAGAATGGATGTCTCGTGCAATTGGTCTGAATGATTATGTGAGGAGGATGTGTGAGATGGAAGGTGTCATGTTTGTGGATGTGTGGGATAGGTTTGTTGGAATGAAAGAAATGTATGCGATGGATGGACTGCATTTGAGTAGGAGGGGGGTAGATGTGTTGTGGGAGGAGTATGATCGTGTTATTAGGTCTTTGCGGGCGGGAAACTAGATACTAATAGTGGTCAGGGAATTATGAGAGGACATTATAGTACTGAAAGTAGAATGGACTTGGCACATAACAGAAATAGGTTCCAAGGCGATAGAGGTGAGGTCATTCAAGTTTCAAGAGGTGCTTCAGGGATAGGGGGGTTAAATTGTTTCTATACAAATGCTCGTAGTCTTAGAAACAAGAAGGATGAGCTATTTAGTTATATTAGCAATGAGGATATAGATATATTATGCGTTACTGAATCATGGGTTAATGAAATAGAATTTAGTGACACTATAAGTGAATTTGATTTTCAGGGCTATAATATGTACATTAGTCAAAGGACAGGTAGGATTGGTGGAGGAATAATTATCTATATAAAAAACAAGATTGTTTCAAGTTTAAATACTTCAATAAAGCAGGATGGAGTTGAGTCACTTTGGATAGATATTAGGTTCAGTAAAAATAGAATGGTGCATTTGGGAGCTTTTTACAGGCCACCTGGGCAGACTGATGATATAGATGAACTAATGATAAGGGAAATAAGTAAGGGATGTGAAACAGATGCAGTTATTATTGGGGACTTCAACTTAAACTCTGTGGACTGGGAAAATATGATAGGTAGGGATAGAACAAGTGGCAGGTTCATAGAATGCTTTGAGGATAATTTTTTGAATCAATTTGTTAATGAGCCAACGAGGGGGGACAATATATTAGATTTAGTACTTTCTAACAGTGATCATTTAGTTCAAGAATTGACTGTTGGGGAAGCATTGGGAAATAGTGACCATCAGATAGTTCGTTTTAACTTGGGAATTGAGAAGGGTAAAATAACTGAGAATGCTGAAAAAGTTCCAAATTTTCATAAGGGAGATTATGTAAAACTTCGAAGCTTGCTAAATTTGGTAGACTGGGATATAGAATTCAGAGGTAAAAATGCTTATGGGATGTGGGATACTTTCAAGCATATAATAAATGTAGTCCAAGAACAATGTATCCCAATGAAGGCCATTAGGAACAAAAGTAGGAAACCATTATGGTGGAATCAGGAGATAGCTAGAAAAATTTCAGAGAAGAAAAGGGCATATAAAAAATTACAGGTAGAAAATAATATTCAAAATTTAAGTGATTATAGAATGGCTAGGAATGAGTTAAATAAGATTATAAAGAAGAACAAAAGGGTGTCAGAAATTAAATTAGCTCAGGATAGCAACAAAGATCCTAGAAAGTTCTTTAGTTACTATAAAACTAATAACAAGTGTGGCAGAGTTAAAATAGGACCTATCAAATATGAAGGGTTTGTGAGAGAAACTGATGAGGAAATAGTTGAGGTACTAAATGGTCATTTTGCATCAGTATTTACAAAAGAGAAACTAAATAGTCCTATGTATAGTACTCATAGGTCAGGAAAAGAGGTGTTTACTAACATTTGTGTGGATCGGAGGATGATAAAAGGACTAATAGGTGATTTAGATACTACCAAGGCCTCCGGCCCTGATAATATTCATTCTAGGATACTTAAGGAAGGGGTAGAAAGTATCTCAATAGCTCTGGACAAGTTATGTGTTGACTGGAACAGGAGCTGCCAAGTGTAGGCCATGAATGGTCTTTTGCAGTCTCCTTCTTTTCTTATGTTCTTATGTCATTGGAATATGGAGAAATACCCGATGATTGGAAGAGAGCGAATGTAGTCCCCATTTTCAAGAAGGGTAGTAAAGAGGATCCAAATAACTTTAGACCGGTTAGCCTAACTCCTGTAGTCTGTAAAATTCTTGAGAAAATAGTTAAAAAAGGGATTTGCCAACATCTAGAGAGGGAGGGGTTAATCAGCGATGCTCAGCATGGGTTTAGATCAGGTAGATCATGTTTGACTAACTTACTAGACTTTCTGGAGTTTGTAACAGATCAAGTAGATAAGGGAGAGAATGTAGATATAATTTACTTAGATTTTAGTAAAGCATTTGATAAGGTACCACACAGGAGACTAGTTCATAAATTAAAAATGATTGGGATATGTGGGGGTGTTTCAAATTGGATAGCTGAGTGGCTGAAAGACAGGAAGCAAAGGGTAGTGCTAAATGGTGTAAAGTCAGAGTGGAGGGATGTTATCAGTGGGGTTCCTCAGGGATCAGTTCTCGGTCCATTATTATTTGTCATCTATATAAACGATCTTGGGGAGGCAGTTAATAATAAAGTGTCAATTTTTGCGGATGATACCAAATTAGCAGCTGTAGTTAAAGATATTGATGATAATTTTAAAGTGCAGGGGGACTTAAATAAATTGTTATCCTGGGCACATAAGTGGCAAATGACTTTCAACCTTGATAAGTGCAAAGTTATTAACATGGGAAAAGATAATAGAGAATTTAACTATGAAATGGATGGGCATTGGCTGAGCTCAGTAGAGGATGAGAAAGATCTAGGAGTAGTAATAGATAAGTCATTAAGGTTTTCTAAGCAGTGTATTGAAGCAAGAAATAGGGCAAATAGAGTGCTGGGTTTTATTAAGAGAAATGTCAGTTACAAAAGTAAGGAGGTTATTCTTAAACTCTATAACTCTTATGTTAGGCCACATCTAGAGTACTGTATACAGGCATGGTCCCCACATTTTAGACACGATATTAACCTTCTTGAGTCAGTGCAACGGAGGGCAACAAAGATTATTCCTTCCCTGAGGCACCTTGAATATGAAGATAGACTGAGGGTATTAAATATGTTCTCGTTCGAAAGGAGGTGTGTGAGAGGGGATATGATTGAGCTGTTTAAAAATTTTTCCGGGATAGATAAATTGGATGTTAGCAAGTTTTTTGAGTTAGATGATGGAAATCGGACTAGAGGTCACCACTTGAAAATTATAAAGCAAGGGTGTAGGTTGGATTTAAGAAAGTATTTTTTCACCAATAGAGTGGTAGACTTCTGGAACAAATTGCCGCAGAGGGTAGTAGGTAGTCCAAATCTAAATGTATTTAAGAGTAGGTTGGATGAGTTTATGGGAAGGGAAGGTTGTGATGGTTCCTAAGTTTTGTATATATTAATATTGTTTGTATATATCTATAGCTGCATGATTTAGTTCTTGACAAGCCTTGATTGGTGATACCCTTGTTTCTGGATGCAATCCTCTGGATGTAGTTTTCCTGGGAGTTTGGGTGCCTTGAAAAAGAGGCCGCTTGACTCGGATGACCTATGATGAGCCCTTGTGGCTTTTGTCATCCGTTATATTATATTGTGGGGGACTTTGATTTTGTCTTCCCCTGGTGATGGTGCTTTTTGTGGGTGGGTTTTGACGGAGGCGGATGACCTTTGATAGGCCCTTGTGGCTTTTGTCATCCGTGTAATTATGTTATGTTATGTTATGTTTAACTTGGGAATTGAGAAGGGTAAAATAACTGAGAATGCTGAAAAAGTTCAAAATTTTCATAAGGGAGATTATGTAAAACTTCGAAGCTTGCTAAATTTGGTAGACTGGGATGTAGAATTCAGAGGTAAAAATGCTTATGGGATGTGGGATACTTTCAAGCATATAATAAATGTAGTCCAAGAACAATGTATCCCAATGAAGGCCATTAGGAACAAAAGTAGGAAACCATTATGGTGGAATCAGGAGATAGCTGGAAAAATTTCAGAGAAGAAAAGAGCATATAAAAAATTACAGGTAGAAAATAATATTCAAAATTTAAGTGATTATAGAATGGCTAGGAATGAGTGAAATAAGATTATAAAGAAGAACAAAAGGGTGTCAGAAATTAAATTAGCTCAGGATAGCAACAAAGATCCTAGAAAGTTCTTTAGTTACTATAAAATTAATCACAAGTCTGACAGAGTTAAAATAGGACCTATCAGATATGAAGGGGTTGTGAGAGTAACTGATGAGGAAATAGTTGAGGTACTAAATGGTCATTTTGCATCAGTATTTACAAAAGAGAAACTAAATAGTCCTATGTATAGTACTCAGGGGTCAGGAAAAGAGGTGTTTACTAACATTAGTGTGGATCGGAGGATGATAAAAGGACTAATAGGTGATTTAGATTCTACCAAGGCCTCCGGCCCTGATAATATTCATTCTAGGATACTTAAAGAAGGGGTAGAAAGTATCTCAATAGCTCTGGACAAGTTATATACTAGGTCATTGGAATATGGAGAAATACCCGATGATTGGAAGAGAGCAAATGTAGTCCCCATTTTCAAGAAGGGTAGTAAAGAGGATCCAAATAACTTTAGACCGGTTAGCCTAACTCCTGTAGTCTGTAAAATTCTTGAGAAAATAGTTAAAAAAGGGATTTGCCAACATCTAGAGAGGGAGGGGTTAATCAGCGATGCTCAGCATGGGTTTAGATCAGGTAGATCATGTTTGACTAATTTACTAGACTTTCTGGAGTTTGTAACAAATCAAGTAGATAAGGGAGAGAATGTAGATGTAATTTACTTGGATTTTAGTAAAGCATTTGATAAGGTACCACATAGGAGACTAGTTCATAAATTAAAAATGATTGGGATATGTGGGGGTGTTTCAAATTGGATAGCTGAGTGGCTGAAAGACAGGAAGCAAAGGGTAGTGCTAAATGGTGTAAAGTCAGAGTGGAGGGATGTTATTAGTGGGGTTCCTCAGGGATCAGTTCTCGGTCCATTATTATTTGTCATCTATATAAACGATCTTGGGGAGGCAGTTAATAATAAAGTGTCAATTTTTGCGGATGATACCAAATTAGCAGCTGTAGTTAAAGATATTGATGATAATTTTAAAGTGCAGGGGGACTTAAATAAATTGTTATCCTGGGCACATAAGTGGCAAATGACTTTCAACCTTGATAAGTGCAAAGTTATTAAAATGGGAAAAGATAATAGAGAATTTAACTATGAAATGGATGGGCATTGGCTGAGCTCAGTAGAGATGAGAAAGATCTAGGAGTAGTAATAGATAAGTCATTAAGGTTTTCTAAGCAGTGTATTGAAGCAAGAAATAGGGCAAATAGAGTGCTGGGTTTTATTAAGAGAATTGTCAGTTACAAAAGTAAGGAGGTTATTCTTAAACTCTATAACTCTTATGTTAGGCCACATCTAGAGTACTGTATACAGGCATGGTCCCCACATTTTAGACACGATATTAACCTTCTTGAGTCAGTGCAATGGAGGGCAACAAAGATTATTCCTTCCCTGAGGCACCTTGAATATGAAGATAGACTGAGGGTATTAAATATGTTCTCATTCGAAAGGAGGTGTGTGAGAGGGGATATGATTGAGCTCTTTAAAAAATTTTCCGGGATAGATAAATTGGATGTTAGCAAGTTTTTTGAGTTAGATGTTGGAAATCGGACTAGAGGTCACCACTTGAAAATTAAAAAGCAAGGGTGTAGGTTGGATTTAAGAAAATATTTTTTCACCAATAGAGTGGTAGACTTCTGGAACAAATTGCCGCAGAGGGTAGTAGGTAGTCCAAATCTAAATGTATTTAAGAGTAGGTCCTCGCATCCCTTTTCCTTCTCACTTCACCATCTATCCTTGATTTTACGCCGTGCCCAAGGTGGAGCCGCCATGCTGAAGGGCTGCCAGGTCACCAGGTGGGAGGGGTGGCCTTAATTGGTAGCACCTGGCTCTGCCAGGCCCGTACACACCCCTTGCAGAGCAGGCTACTGCGAGGGATGATGTGCTATTGCGTCCCGTAATAAAAATAGGGTCACCATGCCCAATGATGAGTCAATAAAAAAAATCCCCTCAATTCCGCCTCCACTGAAAAAATAGGTGTCCCCCACCCTGTGTTTGCACAGGGGACCCTCCAAATTTCTCTAACCGGAGAGGAGGCTTACTCCTCTCCTACGACTACGGGTGTATGGGACTCCCCCTCACCCCCTTCTCTGGAGGGCACCTCCCTATTTCCAGCAGCAGTCCCTCCTTTTCTTTCCAAGAGGACTGCCAAGAAAGCCAGCAGGCAGCCCATTGCCAACCGCCGCTCATTGAAGCGGCTTGGTAGGGCAAACCCCCTTATGGGGGAGAGGGAAAGCTAGGCCCATTCGGTCACTTCCCTCGAAAAACTTGCTGGCAAGAATACTCAACCTTGCCGGGGTTAAGGCCTGTGCCTCACAACACATGAATGCTGATGCTGCCAATGGGGCCTACGATGTCCTGGGAGGGGATAGCCAACTGGAGGCCCCTCCTGTGATAGACATGCTCCTTGAGGAAACCCAGCCTCAGACGGTAGGGCCTTCCATGGGGGGGAATCCAGGCTTAGCGCCAAGCACCGAACCCAAATCCGCCCCTATGCAAGGTCCTCCTCAAATGGCTAGGGTTTCCGAGGCAGTACAAGGAGGGGAGGGATCTCCTCGGACTGGTGCCTCTACGACTGCCAGGACCTTCTCCATTTCGGAGAAGGACCTGGCTGAGGCCGGTCCATCTGGCCTGGGGGCTCCTTCCAGCGGAGGTGAGAAGCGCGTTCATTCCCCAACATCCTCTCGAAAAAAGGAAAAGAACAGGAAAAAGACAAAGAAGACTCGGGGCTCACCTCCATCCGCGGGGACGGATGGGTCTGCTGCTACGATAAGCGATCAAGCCAAGATCAGCACATCCGGCCCCTTTGCCCCCGCGGGTGCAGAGCCCCTGACTATGACCAAGAGCAAAAGTGCACAGGGCGGAGCCTCGATAACATCGGGGCCCCTCATTCAGAGGTTACCTGGCATTTTCTAGCCTGTTGGCTTCAAACACTTCCTCGTCATTCACTCCACTGATGGCACCATGTTGGCCAAGGGTAATATGATCCATCAGAGGAGAGCTTTAGCTAGTGTAATTAGTAGAGAGCCGAAGGTGACCTGTTTCTCGGACGGGAGCCTTCTAGCAAATGCGTCAAATCCCGCTGAATCAGCCAAGATAAGTGCTCTTTGGACACTTGATGGCACCCCAGTGAGTGTGATGCTGCACTCTACCATGAACTTTTTGAAAGGAGTAGTTTATGCCAGGGAACTCGTTGGCTACTCCATTGAGGACATCACCTTAGAGCTGGCTGACCATGGGGCGGTCAAGGTCGAACGTGTGATGAGAAAACAGGGAGGGGCCTCGAGACCCACCCATACACTCTTCATCAAGTTCGACTGTGACAAGCTCCCTGAGTCGGTGCATGCCGGTTGGTTCCACTACCGCAGGGGTGCTATTAATGTCACCGCTTCGGCCATACGAATCACTCATATAGACGTGCAAAGTCGGGGTCACCCGAAGTTTGTGTAAATTGTTCCAAGGCCGCACACGATAAGTCTAAATCGTGTGTGGCCAAGTGTGTCAATTGCGGAGAGCCGCACCCTGCTTCTTCGAAGCAATGTGGTGCATATCTCCATGAGAAAGAAATCCTGGCCGTTCAGGCCCAGGATCGACTCTCATTCCGCGAGGCTAAGGACTTGGTCCTGGCGTGCCCGGCTCTGCCTGGGACGTCATATGCCTCAATAGCTAGAAAAGCACCCTCTGCTCCTGGCCCATCCAGGCCAATGAGCACGGTTGTTTCTGCGCCCATTCAGAGCCCTTCTGTGGGCTCTCCTCAACCCGGGCGCTTCCCTGGTAAAGCTGGAGGCAAAAGGGGTTCATTCCCAGCCCCAGCTAAAACCAGGGCTCCCCCCCTCTTCCTCCAGCATGACTGTTTCCCGTAAGGTGAAACGGCCACACGCCTCCACCGAGTCGTTAGACTCACAGGAGGCAACACCCCTGAGATTGGTCACCAGGCCATCTTCCGGGGTCCCTAAAGCTATCCCCCAAAAGGAGGACAGCAACAAAGGAGCTTCGGCTCAGAGACAGTGGTTCCTCGAAAAGAGGGCATCCCCGCCTAAGGTTTCGAGGTGGAGGGAGGAAAAGACTCACACGGCGATCCCAATCTCCCCCAATAAGTCCTCGAAAGCGTCAGCGCTTTATCCGGCCAACAGCACCCGGGGTTCTGCCTCTGGGAACCATACAGCCATTTCCGTGAGGGTCTTCTGTTCGAAGAGAACCCCCGCAATTCCTCCTAGCTAGGCCTGGAGGTCATATTCCTTCAATGGAATTGCTGTGGACTCCTGGCCAACTGGGGGAAGCTGCCGAGGCTCGTCTCGTCCCGTTCCCCGTTAGCTATTTTTCTGCAGGAGACCATGCTAGGCGCGTGCCCCCTGCCTGCCCTCCCGCGGTATAAGGGTCTTGCAACCCCACCACCGTGAGATGGCCGGGCTATGGGATGCACGGTTTACACCCTGCATTATGTCTCCGTTCTTACTTTCACTTTAGATACTTCCTTTCAGGCAGTGGCTGTGCAGCTTCACCTGGATAGGAGGTATACTATCATTTCTGTGTACATTCCACCGTCAGCTGACTTCGATGCGGGGGACTTCTGCCGCATCGTGGCACGGTTCCTGAGGCCCTATCTCTTGCTTGGAGATCTGAACGGCAGTCATCCTCTCTGGGGAGATTACTCCATAAATCCCAGGGGACAAGTCCTTGCCGATGTGTTCTTAGAGCTTGAGATGGGTGTCCTAAACGTGGATGAGTTTACGCATCATTGTCCGAGAACCGCTTCATTCTCTTGCCTTGACCTATCTTTGTGCTCTTCGGATGCACAGCCTGATTTTGATTGGGGGCTGGTCGATGACCTCCATGGTAGTGATCATTTTCCCATTCAAATATGATTTTCAGGGCAACTGCCGCCTGAGAGCCCACCTCGGTGGTGCTTGGCGCGGGCGCGGTGGCCTGCATTTCAGGAAATGACTGAATTCTCTATCTCAGTCGAGGAGTTTAGGTCGGTAGATGAGGCCGTTGAGTTCTTCTCCGGCAACCTCATTGCCGTGGGCCTGACTACTATTCCTAGGACGTCTGGCCGTTTTGCACGCCGACCACTCCCATGGTGGTCAGCCGAGTGTGAGACGGCCCTCAAATAGAAGCGTTATGCCTACATGCGCAATAAGCGCCGCCCGAACGATTTCACTGTCGCTGAATTTCTTCGGGCTAGGTTCCGGTATATTTCGAAGCACACCCGCCGCTCTTCTTGGCGGGCATACCCCTTTAGCTGAGGTGTGGAAGCGAGTCAAAAGGATTCGGGGCAAGTTCTCGCAGGACCCCTCTCCCGTTTTCCAGGAGAATGGGACCGCAATCTCGGACGCCGCGTCCGTGGCGGAATCCTTAGCGACCGCTTTTTCCGCATTCTCTAGCCGTGATGCTGCTCCGCCATCATTCAATGCATGTCGTGATGTCGCGGAAGGCCGCCAGCTGGACTTTACCTCCAGAGGCGGAGAACCCTCCGCCTCTGTGAGTGATTTGCGCTCCACTCTTGCTTCATGCGTGGACACCGCCCATGGTCCGGACGATGTCCTGTACGCCATGCTTCGACACCTGGGTGAGCGAGGCATTGCCTTTCTCTTAGATTTGTTCAACAAGATCTGGGTGGAGGGTCTCCTCCCAGATTCCTGGTGAATCGCTACTGTGCTCACCTTTTGCAAACCGGGGAGAGATCACTCTACTCCTGCCAGTTTCGGCCCAATCTCTCTAACCTCTTGTGTGTGCAATTTGATTAAGAAATTGGCTAAATGTTAGATTAGCCTTTTTCCTGGACAGTGGAGGCCATCTGTCTTCTGCACAGTGCGGCTTCCGCAAGTTCCACTCCCGTTGGATGCTCTGCTCCGACCGGAAAATGCCGTCTGCGAGGCCTTCCTTCGTACACAGCACTACGCCAGTGTTTTTCGATCTGGAGAAGGCCTATGATACCGCATGGTGATACGGTATCATGGAGACTCTCCACACGATGGGGGCGAGGGGACGCCTCCCAATCTTAATATCTGAATTTTTGCGAGATCGTCGATTGCCCATACAGGTGGGGGGAGCCCTCTCCGGCCCAAAGGAGCAGGAAGTGGGTGTTCCGCAGGGAAGTGTGACACTCTTTGCCCTGAGCATCAACGGCATAACCTCGGTGCTGCCGGAAGATGTTCTCGCGACACTCTACGTGGACTACATTTCGATCAGTATTGGCGTGGCCCAGATGCCAACTCCGGAGCGTCGACTCCAACAGGCATTGAACCGCGTCTCTCGCTATGCCGAAGCGCACAGGTTTCCGTTTTCTTTGGCTAAGACTAAGGTGGTGCACTTCTGTCGCCATCCACGGCTCCACTCGGACCCAGATTTGTTTCTTAATTGGGTGCGCCTGGACGTGGTCGAATCACATCGTTTCCTTGGTCTTGTATTCTACCGATGCCTCACCTGGGAAGCTCATATTCGCAGCTTTAGGGTCTCTTGTACCCGCGCCATGGATATTCTCCGTTCCGTGATGTTCAGCGCTTGGGATGCTGATAGGGCTACTGCCCTACTTTTTTATCGATCCTTTGTTCATTCGAAGTTCGACTACGGATGCGAGTTTTATGCATCCGCAGCCGAGCGTTTATTGCGGAAGGTGGACTCGATCCACCGCACCGGCCTTCGCCTTGCGACCGGTGCATTCCGCACTTACCCCATTGAGAGCCTGTTGGTCGATGCTGGGGAGATGCCACTCGCTCTACGCCGCGTGCAGTGCATCACTCGCCTGTACGTGCGAGCCCTGCGCCTCCCTCAGTCGCCAACAGCTCTCTGCATCCGCAGCTGATCTCGACGGTGCCTATGCCGCCGAGAGACGCCAGTCTTACCCTAGGCCCTTTGGGTTTAGGGCTAGGAAACTCCTTCGAGAGTTAGGTATACCTCTCGGGATGGTGGCGCCCCTGGTTCTGCCCAGGAAGCCACCCTGGACGGTACCACATTTGACTATTTGTCGCCACGCCTCTGCTCCCAAAGCTTATACAGCGCCGAGAGTATTGCGTTCGACCTTTTTGGAGCACCCTTCGTGTTACGCTGGACCGTGCCAGTGTATACAGATGGCTCAAAGTCCCAAGAGGGGGTCGGTTTCCACGCCGTATCCCCTCTGTTTGAAGTCAGCGGGACTCTGCCAGGCGCTGCGTCTGTCTTCACGGCTGAGCTGTTTACAATACAGCTCGAGAATGCGGAGAAGCGGTCGCGAAGGATTCTGCCACAGACTCAGGGTCCTAGATTGCGGTCCCATTCTCCAGGACAAAGGGAGGGGGGGTCCTGCCCCGAATCCTTTTGACTCGCTTCCACACCTCTGCTAGAGGGGTCTTTACCGTTAAGTGAAACCACGTATGCCCGCCTAGAAGACCGGCGTGCGTGCTTCGAAATATAACGGAACCTAGCCCTAGCCCGACGAAATTCACCCACAGTGAAATCGTTCGGGTGGCGTTTATAGGGCATGTAGGCATAACACTTCTGTTTGAGGGCCGTCTCATCACACTCGGCCAACCCCCATGGGAGTGGTCGGGGTGCAAAACGGCCAGACGTTCTCGGAATAGTAGTCAGGCTGTGGTGGAGCGAATGTGAGTGTGTAAATAAGGGGCCATTCTCCCACCCCTTTTCTCAATACCCTCTCCCTCCCTCTGTAAGAATGTGTGTGTGTGAATAACTGGAATTTAAATTTTGTTTTGTTTTTAATTTTAATGATGCTTGTATTCTCTTTTCAGAGATTATATTTTGAAACCGAATAGTTTTAAAGATAAATATTTAAAGAATTATTAATGCTGAAAATTGTTTGGATATACATTTAGGGGTAAAATTGTCGATAAATTTACCCGGGTAATGCCCACTTATTAGTTTCCCTTCCATGTATAGTAAATGGATCATAAACGGAGGATATATCTCTTCTACAGAGAGTGGAAGCTTGGACAGACTGCGAGAAGGGTTCTCTAGACGAGTGCTCCGCCCAGCCCTGAGACGGAGGGCTTTCATACCTCGATAGACACCTGAACTGCCCACCTGCATTGGCTGACAAGCCTGCCTCCTTTTGTATTAGCCTACTACCACACACCTCCAGCACACAAGTGATAGCGTGTGCCCCTTTTTGTTTGGTTGTTGTTGTTGTTTTTCATTTCATTGTGTAGATATATTTAAGTAAATTTGTTCTATTCGCCCATTATAAAATTCTTTTGGTATCTTGTTTGGATTGGGGAATTTGGCCTCATTTTGAAGTGTGCACACTTCCCTTGTAAATATAAATTATTGTAATTATCATTGTACATTTTTTTTGTAAGTAAAGGGACTGTATATACAATCCGTTTCATTCTCCTTTGATTTCTCACATCTGGATTAGTGTAGGAAGCGGGTTGGATCGATTGGGGGTTAGTCTAGATTTTTGTCCCGCTACATTTGGCGCCCGAATAGGGACTCGAGACTTCGAAACCCGGAGCGTGACGGGATTGGATTGCAGTCCATACCCAATTAGCATGACAAGTAGTTTGATTTTTTTTTTCCTCCTCCTATCTTTTTACTAACTTGGGAACAATGGCTGTGGCAGAAACTTTGAATGAAGAAGTAGTGCAATTGAGACTGGAGTTGAGGAAGAAAGAAGAGGAGTGTGAAATGTTGTGGGGAATGATTGAAGGAATGAAGAATGAAATGACAGGGATGAATGAAAAGATTGATAGGATGAAGAAGGAAATGGGAGACCGACAGGATCAGACTGACTGACGGATGCAGGACCTATATAACATGATGACAGGGGCTGGACCAGCCCCAGGACCTACAACCCTGACCCCTGCTCCTACTGAAGGGACTCCACTAAATGGAATGGATGGCAGTGTGATTGAGTCTAAAGAAGATACTGTGAGTGGTAGGAAAGGGGGTGAATGGAAGAGAGTGGAAAGTAAGAGAGGAAGGAAACATGGTTCTAAGGTTAAGGATAGGAAGGCGAGAGGGAAGAGTGTGGATTCGCTATACTCAGATGAGGGAGAGAGTGACGATATGATTGGAATGAGTGAGATCGAGAGTAGCTCTTCGGAGAGTGAAGTGAATGTGGGAAGAGGAATTTTGATTAGGGAAGTGCCAAAGATAGATAGATTTAGGTTACATGGTGGGAAAAGTGTGGAAGAATTCTTCGGGGAATTTGAGCGATATTGTAAGCTCAAGTACCCGGAGAATAAGGGATACTGGATGAATGTTTGGAGGGAAAAGTATTGGAGTTTTTCTGTGTGATTACAAGTGTGGGGGAACCGAGGTACGATGTAAAAAACAAAAGTGAAACAAATGAGAGTGTGAAGTATAAAAGAGTGAATGAATTTGAGAAGGCTTGAATGGGGAAGAGTGAAAGTGTGAACATGTATGCACATAGGCTTGAGAGTATGGCGATGATGTAAATGAATGTAAACCACTGATGAGGAAGTTTTTGGACACAATCCCGCGAAAGGTGAGTGAATGGCTGAGTGTTAAGAGAAAGGAGAGAATGAGACTGACAGGTGAATGGTTGATGTGGGAGGATGTGTTGGAACTGTTAGAAGATGGACGATTTGATGATGAAAGTGATCTAGAAGAGGATGGATGGTACAGTGTGAATGTTGGGGGTAAGAAGCCCAGGAGCTTTCATCCACCCCAGCAGTTTGTCAGCTACAGGGATGCCCTGAAGGCTGCGCCAGCTGGAGTGATTTCGAACTTCCTGGGCCGGCAGAATGGATAGGTAAATGGAGGGTGGTCGAATGGAAGAGGGCAAATAAATTTCAAGCATGGGAACGGATATATGAGAGAGAAACCGAGGTATTCCCAGCAAACAAGAGACCGAATGGTGGGAGAAAGATTGTGGAATGTCGTTGTGTGGAAGGAAAGGTCATATGTTGGCAGAATGTAGGTGGACGTCTGGTGCATGCTTTGGGTGTGGTAAGAAAGGGCATATGATTAAGGATTGCCAGGAAAGTGTGAAAGAGTGCTTCGAGTGTAAAGAAATAGGCCATTTGGAGAAAGATTGTCCGAGGTTGAATGGTGGAGCAACTGCTGGGGAAAGTATGAAATATGCATGTGGTAATTGTGGAAAGGCTGGTCATTATACAAGAAGGATGTGTTGTGACCAGAGGAATGTATGTAGCTATTGTGCGATGGAAGGACATTCGAGTGAAAAGTGTTGGATTAGACTGAGAGCGCAAGGTGTGAATGGAAAGTCTGAAGCGGGAAACTGAATTGTAAGAGGGTACCTGCTGAAGTATCCTCTGGGTGCATGAGTGTGAGTAATGTGTTGGTAAGTCTGTCTAGGGTGAAAGTGCTGTCTGGTAGGAAGTATGAGTGTCTGAGTGTGAAGGTGGAATTGAATGGAATTGAGTGTTTGGCTTTAATAGATTCTGGATGCAAGGCGAGCTTGGTGTATAAAGATGTGTATGACAAGGTTAGCGAGAAAGCCCTCCTGTCTGAGTGCAAGGGTAGTTTGGTAGGTATTGGTAATAGGAGAGTGCCTGTGATTGGAATGATAAGGTCAGCTGTTCGAATGCATGGTATGATGATGAATGAATGTGAATTCTCGGTGATTGATGTTGAAAGTTGATGCGAAAGAACCGTTTGAATTGGTAGTGAATGATTGTGTGTCTTTGCCGCGTACGAGTGCTGGGAATGTTGGTATGGTGGTATGGTTGATCATAAAATTAAGTTTGTGTATGCAGCGCCTGTGAGAGATAAAAGGAGTGTGACTGTTGCGTGTGTGGTTGAGAGTTGTTTTTTCCTATGTGTGTATGGAAGCCTAGAAGATGTCTCAGTGATAATGAGCCTGAATTTGTAGGAGAAGTGTTTGAGCAAATGTTGAGAGAGAATGATGTGGAGCATGTGAGAACAACTCCGTATGTACCGTCTTCAAATGGATTGGCTGAACGTACTATAAGAACCTTGTGTGAGAAGTTGAGAATGATGAGTACGACAGTGAATGACTGGGATGTGTGTCTGGGGAGAGTGTTGTGGGCGTATAATTCAACTGTGCATAGTGCAACTGGAATGTCCCCATGTCAGTTTGTGATGAATTTTGAAAGGCGAGTGAAAGATAGGTTTCGTTTGAGTGAAAGTGAGCAGAGTGTATGGCGTGAGACACATGAAAAGTTCCGTTCATTTGAATTAGGTGCAAAAGTATTGAAGGTGAAAGAAGTGAAGGGTAGGTTGAATGTGTCAAAGATGAGTGAGAAGTTTGATGGACCTTATAGAGTTGTGAGAGTTTGGGAAAATGGTTTTTTTTTTTTTAAATTTTATAGAGCCCATCTGGCAACTACCCACATGGGCATAAGTCACCGAAAAACACGACAGCCTAGAACTAGGCTACTTTAAAGTAAAAATATGAAAACTTAATCATATAAATTGGAAAAACTTAACAATCAGGAAGCAATCTCCGGCAGCGGGGGGAGGTCCCCCTCACCCCGGTGCAACCTACAAACAAAACAATAACAAAAAAGAACCTTAAATAAAGTGAAGAAGCCCGGCCTCCCCCCAAAAGTCAACAAGTCCACAAGTCAATGTGCACGAATCTGTCCCGAGTACAAGGGACAGGCGGTAACGACCCCGCCCATCCCGGTACCGGTATCGTGCACGAAGATCACCCAGACTGGGACATTCAACAAGAATGTGCCGAACAGTCTGGGGGACGACGCAGTCGTTGCAATAGGGCGCAGGCGAGCGCTCCATCAAATAGCGATGCATCACACGAGTGTGTCCGATTCGGAGACGACAGAAAGCAACCTGAAGCCGCCGCGGCATTGGGGAATAGGTCCATGGGAACAGTCGCGGCGCAATGGCACGCAATGGGGATGAAGCAGGTTGTTAAAAACCAGCCACCCCACACTGGAGCTCAGGGGTTAGGGAACATTGTCCCCTCCCCCCTCAGCCCCGATGCGGGACAGTTGGCTGAGAGGAAGGTCAGCATCTACCCTGTGAAATAGTGTACCTTGAGTTGGATGAGAGCTGTGAGTGAGGAGCTGACAAATGGGGGTATGAAGAGTGAAGGTTCTGAATGGAAGAGTATGAAAGAATTCTGTCGTGAGGACTGGTAATGCGGGCTAAGAGTATGGTTGATGAGATGATTAATAGTGACGATGAGACTGACAGGATGACTGACGAACAACCCCGACTGATTGCTCCACGTAGCCAAGGATCAGTAGAAGAGTGTGAATGGGTGCAGAAGGGTGCGATTGAGCACCAGTGGTACTGTGAGGAGTGATTGAAAGGGTTTTGTGAGGGACTGGTCAAATGGCCTAAGGAAGGAGGGGTGTGGTGGAGAAAATGTGAGTGTGTCTATAAGGGGCCATTCTCCCGCCCCTTTTCTCAATATCCTCTCCCTCCCTCTGTACGAATGTGTATGTGTGAATAACTGGAATTTAAATTTTGTTTTGTTTTTAATTTTATTGATGTTTGTATTCTCTTTTCAGAGATTATATTTTGAAACCGAATCGTTTTAAAGATAAATATTTAAAGAATTATTAATGCTGAAAATTGTTTGGATATACATTTAGAGGTAAGATAGTCGATAAATTTACTCGGGTAATGCCCACTTATTAGTTTCCCTTCCATGTATAGTAAATGGAACATAAACGGAGGATATATCTCTTCTACAGAGATTGGAAGCTTGGACGGACTGCGGGAGGGGTTCTCTAGATGAGTGCTCTGCCCAGCCCTGAGACGGAGGGCTTTCATACCTCGCTAGACACCTGAACTGCCCACCCACATTGGCTAACGAGCCTGCCTCCTTTTGTATTAGCCTACTACCACCCACCTCCAGCACACAAGTGATAGCGAGTGCCCCTTTTCGTTTGGTTGTTGTTGTTGTTTTTCATTTCGTTGTGTAGATATATTTAAGTAAATTTGTTCTATTCGCCCGTTAAAAAATTCTTTTGGTATCTTTTTAAATTGGGGAATTTGCCTCATTTTGAAGTGTGCACACTTCCCTTGTAAATATAAATTATTGTAATTATGATTGTACATTTTTTTTTGTAAGTAAAGGAACTGTATATACAATCCGTTTCATTCTCCTTCGATTTCTCACGTCCGGATTAGTGTAGGAAGCGGGTTGGATCGATTGGGGGTTAGTCTAAATTTTCAGCCCGCTACAAGGCCCGCGCTGATGAGGTTGCCAGAGAAGAACTCAACGTCCTCATGTACCGACCTAAACTCCTCGACCGAGATAGAGAATTCAGTCATTTCCTGAAATGCAGGCAACCGCCAAGCACCACCGAGGTGGGCTCTCAGGAGGCAGTTGCCCTGAAAATGATATTTGAATGGGAAAGTGATCACTACCATGCAGGTCATCGACCACGCCCCAATCAAAATCAGGCTGTGCATCCGAAGAGCACAAAGATAGCTCAAGGTGAGAAAATGACGGGTTCTCGGGCAGTGATGCGTAAACTTATCCACATTTAGGACACCTATCTCAAGGTCTTCAATCAGATTACGCAGTAATTTATTGCGTAATCTCCCCAAAGAGGATGCCTGCCATTCAGATCTCTAAGCAAGAGAAAGGGCCTAGGCAACCGTGCCACGATGCGGCAGAAGTCCCCCGCATCGAAGTCAGCTGACGGTGGAATGTACACAGAAATGATAGTATACCTCCTATCCAGGTCGAAGTCAGCTGACGGTGGAATGTACGCAGAAATGATAGTATACCTCCTATCCAGGTGCAACTGCACAGCCACTGCCTGGAAGGGGGTATCTAAAGAGAAAAGAAGAACGGAGACATCATGCCGAGTGTAAACCGCGCATCCCCCAGCCCGGCCATCCCGCGGTGGTGGGGTCGCAAGACCCTTATACCCCGGGAGGGCGGGCAGGGGGCACGCGCCTAGCATGGTCTCCTGCAAAAAGATAGCTAACGGGGAACGGGACGAGACGAGCCTCCGCAGCTCCTCCCAGTTGGCCCGGAGTCCACGGCAATACCATTGAAGGAATAAGCCCTCCAGGCCTAGCGCGGAGGAGACGCAGGGGCCCTCCTCGAACTGAAGACCCTCACGGGATTGGCCGTACGCTTCCCGGGGGCAGAACCCCGGGCGCCTTTGGCCGGACAAAGCACTGAAGGCGCTGTCGCCTTCGAGGACTTATTGAGGGAAGTTAGGCTCGCCATGCGAGTCTTTTCCTCCCTCCGCCTCGAAACCTTAAGCGGGCGTTGCGGCTTCGGAGGCGGGGGACCCTCTTTTCGAGGAACCACCGTCTCCGAGCCACTCCCCACACCTCGGGGCGTGGGCGAAGGAGCCGAAGCTCCTTTGTTGCTGTCCTCCTTTCGGGGGACAGCTTTAGGAACCCCGGAAGATGGCCTCCCGTGAGTCTAACGACTCGGTGGAGGCGCGTGGCCGTTTCGCCTTACGGGAAACGGTCACGCTGGGGAAAGAGGGGGACGCCCTGGTTTTAGCCGGGGCTATGTAGGAACCCTTTTTGCCGCCAGCTTTACCAGGGGAGCACCCGGGTTGAGTAGAGCACGCAGAAGGTCTCCGAATGGGCGCGGAAACAACCATGCTCGTTGGCATGGATGGCCAGGAGCAGAGGGTGCCTTTCTAACTATTGGGGCATATGAGTCCCAGGCAGAGCCGGGCGTGCCAGGACCAAGTCCTTAGCCTCGCGGAATGAGAGTCGATCCTGGGCCTGAACGGCCAGGATTTCCTTCTTAAGGAGATATGCACCACATTGCTTCGAAGAAGCAGGGTGTGCCTCTCCACAATTGACACACGATTTGGACTTATCGTGTGCGACCTTGGAGCAATTTACACAGACTTAGGGTGACCCCGACTTTGCACGTCTACATGAGCGATTCAGATGGCCGAAGCGGTGACAGTAATAGCACCGCCGCGGCAGTAGCACGAATGCCTTCAGGCGGTAGCGGTACCAACCGGCACGCACCGACTCAGGGAGCTTGTCACAGTCGAACGTGACGAAGAGTTTATGGGTGGGTCTCGAGGCCCCCTCCCTGTTTTCTCATCACACGTTCGACCTTGACAGCCCCATGGTCGGCCAGCTCTAGGGTGATGTCCTCAATGGAGTAGTCAACGAGTTCCCTCGCATAAACTACTCCTTTCACAAAGTTCATGGTAGAGTGCGGCGTCACACTCACCGGGGTGCCATGAAGTGTCCGAAGAGCACTTATCTTGGCCGCCTCGGCGGGATTCGCCGCATTCGCCAGAAGGCTCCCATCCGAGAAACTGGTCACCTTCGGCTCTCTACCAATTGCACTAGCTAATCCTCTCCTCTGATGGTCATGTTGCCTTTGGACAACATGGTGCCATCAGTGGAGCGAATAACGAGGAAGCGTTTGAAGCCAGCGGGCTCGAAAACGCCAGGTAACCTCTGAATGAGGGGCCCCGATGTCATCGAGGCTCCGCCCTGTGCACTTTTGGTCTTTGTCATGGTCAGGAGCTCCATACCCGGGGGGGGCAGAGGGGTCGGATGTGCCGATCTTGGCTTTGTCGCTTGCCAGAGTGGCAGCAGACCCATCCATCCCCGCAGCCCCCGCGGATGGAGAGGAGACCTGAGTCTTTTTTAGTCTTTCTTGTCTTCTTTTTCTTTTTACGAGAGGAGGGCGGGGAATGAACCCGCTTCTCACCTCCGCCGGTAGAAGCCCCGAGGCCAGATGTACCAGCCTCAGCCAGGTCCCCTTGGCAGCATCATGAGTCTTTTGTGGGGAGGCACAGGCCTTGACCCCCGGAAGGTTTAATATTCTTGCCAGCAGGTCTTCTGAGGGAAGCGACCGAAGGGGCCTGGCTTTCCTCTTCCCCCCTAAGGGGGTTTGCCCTACCGAGCCGCTTATACGAGGAGCCGTCAGCAATGGGCTGCCTGCTGGCTTTCTTGGCAGTCCCCTTAGAAAGCAAAGGAGGGACTGCCGCTTGAAATAGGGAGGTGCCCGAAAGCACCTCCAGAGAAGGGGGTGAGGGGGAGTCCCCTACACCCGTAGGCGTAGGAGAGGAGTAAGCCTCCTCTCCGGTTTAAGAAGTATGGAGGGTCCCCTGCGCAAGCACAAGGAGGGGGGGCCTCCATTTTCTCGGTGGAGCTGCCCGAGGGCGGCTCCGTGGATGTTCTTGGGGAAGTTGGGGGTTGTTTTGTTTTGTTTTTATTTTCATCATTGGGCATGGTGACCCTATTTGTGCTACGGGACGCAATAGCTAATCACCTCTTGCAGTTGCCCACACTGCAAGAGGTGCTTACAGGCCTGGCAGAGTCAGGCGCCGCCATTTCGGACCACTCCCCCCGCCTGGTGGCCTGGCAGTCCATCGGCATGGCGGCTCCACCTTGGACACGGCATAAAATTGATAGAATGTGAGGAAGGTATGGGTGGGGATGAAGCAGGTTGTTAAAAACCAGCCACCCCACACTGGAGCTCAGGGGTTAGGGAACATTGTCCCCTCCCCCCTCAGCCCCGATGCGGGACGGTTGGCTGAGAGGAAGGTCAGCATCTACCCTGTGAAATTAGAGGCTGACCAGAGAAAGTTGTGGGAGAGGTTGTATGAAAAGCGACGAGGTAGGAGAGAAATACAGGCTATCTGAAGGAAGGAAGAGAGGCTAAGCTGGGGCCGGACGGAGTGCTTGGGAAAATGGGGTGACATATGTTTTGGAGAGTTTGAATGATGGTATGACTGAGAGAGTGTGGGCTCATCAGTCAGTTAAGGAAATGGAGAGAACCTCCTGACTACCTGGTGAGCCATCCGGTGTATGAATTGTGCAAAGAGAAGGGTAAAGTGCATGATGATGAGATTGAATGTGATAGTATGGATCTGTCTGGGAAAGAGCTAGTCTTAGTCTTGAGGAGTACAAAGCGTACAAAGAAGAGTGAAAGGAAGAATGCAAGTACAAATGAAAGTAAGTCTGAGCAGAGTTTTTCTGGTATGGGGGATCTTGAAAGGGAGATTGAGTTTTTGCGTAAACAGGTTAGTGATTTGGCTGGTATAAGTAGATGAGTGAGTGAGCTGCCTGTGCCTGATTTTTCTGGTTTTGGGAACAGTATGAATGATAGTGTGTTCGGGCTGAATGAACCTAGTGTGGCTGATTTTTCGGGTTTTATGAATGTTAAGGCTAAGGGCGAGTTTGATGTAGTGAATGATGAAGTAGCTGATTTTTCAGGTTTCTGGTAGGAACCAGTCAAAAGGGTTTCTGGTATGCCTGATGAGAATACAGGAAATGTGAGTGACCTGTCTGTTTCGCAAGAATGTACCTTGAGTTGGATGGGAGCTGTGAGTGAGGAGCTGACAAATGGGGGTATGAAGAGTGAAGGTTCTGAATGGAAGAGTATGAAAGAATTCTGTCGTGAGGACTGGTAATGCGGGCTAAGAGTATGGTTGATGAGATGATTAATAGTGACGATGAGACTGACAGGATGACTGACGAACAACCCCGACTGATTGCTCCACGTAGCCAAGGATCAGTAGAAGAGTGTGAATGGGTGCAGAAGGGTGCGATTGAGCACCAGTGGTACCGTGAGGAGTGATTGAAAGAGTTTTGTGAGGGACTGGTCAAATGGCCTAAGGAAGGAGGGGTGTGGTGGAGCGAATGTGAGTGTGTCTATAAGGGGCCATTCTCCCACCCCTTTTCTCAATATCCTCTCCCTCCCTCTGTAAGAATGTGTGTGTGTGTGAATAACTGGAATTTAAATTTTGTTTTGTTTTTAATTTTATTGATGTTTGTATTCTCTTTTCAGAGATTATATTTTGAAACCGAATCGTTTTAAAGATAAATATTTAAAGAATTATTAATGCTGAAAATTGTTTGGATATACATTTAGAGGTAAGATAGTCGATAAATTTACTCGGGTAATGCCCACTTATTAGTTTCCCTTCCATGTATAGTAAATGGAACATAAACGGAGGATATATCTCTTCTACAGAGATTGGAAGCTTGGACGGACTGCGGGAGGGGTTCTCTAGATGAGTGCTCTGCCCAGCCCTGAGACGGAGGGCTTTCATACCTCGCTAGACACCTGAACTGCCCACCCACATTGGCTAACGAGCCTGCCTCCTTTTGTATTAGCCTACTACCACCCACCTCCAGCACACAAGTGATAGCGAGTGCCCCTTTTCGTTTGGTTGTTGTTGTTGTTTTTCATTTCGTTGTGTAGATATATTTAAGTAAATTTGTTCTATTCGCCCATTAAAAAATTCTTTTGGTATCTTTTTAAATTGGGGAATTTGCCTCATTTTGAAGTGTGCACACTTCCCTTGTAAATATAAATTATTGTAATTATGATTGTACATTTTTTTTTGTAAGTAAAGGAACTGTATATACAATCCGTTTCATTCTCCTTCGATTTCTCACGTCCGGATTAGTGTAGGAAGCGGGTTGGAGTATGCCGTACAATTTTGGAGTCCTTCTTTTCGAAAGGATATCGCAAGGTTGGAACGCGTACAAGCCAGGGCAACCAAGCTGATCCCCTCTATCCGACATAAAAGTTATGAGGATAGACTAAGGGAATTAAATCTGTTCTCGCTAGAAACCCGTAGACTGCGTTGTCAGCTCATCGAAGTTTTCAAAATACTTTGAGGGTTCAACAATGTTGACTACCGGGATATTTTCACACTGAGTGAGAACAGAACGCGCAATCACGGCTTCAAACTTGAACTGAAGCATTACAACCGCAATCTGTGTGGAAATTTTTTCACTTACAGTATCTGCGCTAAGTTGAACGCACTTCCAGTGGAAGTTGTTAACAGTGAATCTGTTGACCAGTTCAAGTCAAGACTAGACAAAGTCTTGAAAAGTGGCCGTTTAGGGACGCAAAACAATTGAGCAGTCATGTGCCCGCTCGATTGCTAGTCCAAAGGTACCCTCTTTGAATGGACCGTAAGGTCTCCTAGGGTACTTTCTTTCCTTGTAACTCCTTGTAATGTTCATACCAAGTTTGGTATCATCAGCAAATTTGGAAATTTTCGCAACTACGTCACCATCCATATCATTAACATAGATGATAAACAGTAGTTGTCCCAGGCCAGAACCTTGAGGAACACCGCTAGTTATGGGCACCCACTTAGAAGCTCGTCATTCATCACTACCCATTGATGTTTATTTAGAAGTTTATCTCATATGTATGTAATATAGTTTTGCCAGCTTGCTTGGTTGTAATTTGTTGATAGGAGGGGTAAGGATGCTGGTCAGGGGGAATGTTATGATGGTGGGAAGGTGATCTGAGGGGATGTCTGCTATAGTGTTCCACTTGGTTCTGGTGTGCAGATGAGGCCAGCAGTGTCATGTCCTGAGAGCTGTACATTTGATAATTTTTTAGTAATTTTGTAATATTTTTATGTTTTTAATAATCATTTTTCATTCCGTAAAGATTTTGAACAATATATACTACATTAAGCACCATAATAATTGGTGCAAAAGATGTCTGCCAACTATTGTGGCTTTTTTGACATACACACCCTCCCCAATGGCTAAGTAAGGAAAATGCCATATCACTTGCCACTTTACTCAGATGGGGTTGAGGTAACAGGAGGCAGAGCAGCTAGGGAGATGAGCTTCAGTTTGCTTCTGTTCATAGTTAGAGGTTATGCAAACAAGTCCAACAAGGAAATAGCTGCCTTAAACAGATTAACCTGCATATAATTCAGAGGTGGCTGCTGAAAATTGCAAGACTGGTTCACAAGAAGAGGTCAAGGAAGTAACATGAGACCTCAAAGAGGTCTTTTAAGTTTGGCCAGAGGCAGATGGAGGCTGACCGTAAGGTGAAGGCATGGATCAGATCCTTTCAACCCTAGGTACACTCCACCTTGAGAGTATGGTCCAGAGGGCTTTTGAGTATGCAGCATTGGCAAATTTGTGGTCTGGTAGAAGAATGTTACTGTGAACAAGGAGATGTACTTGAAGCTCCTCTGCAACCATCTGGAGGATTGTTTCGACACTTAGCAGAGTCCGGTAAGGGGTGCTGCGATTTACCATCTTGGCCGCCGTGCTGACGGGATTCAGCACCCCCTCCGACCACAGCTTAGCCTCTTCTCCTTCCTTCAAAACACTTATGTTTCCCCCCTGTTTCCTTGCTTTTCATACAATCTCTCCCACAACTTTCTCTGGTCAGCCTCTAATTTCACAGGGTAGCTGCTGACCTTCTCAGCCAAGTATCCCTGATTGGGGCTGAGGGGGGAAGGGACAATGTTCTCTAACCCCTGAGCTCCGGTTTGGGATGGTGGGTTTTTAACAACCTGCTTTATCCCCACCCATACCTTCCTCACATCCCCTTGTCATTTCACCATCTATCTTTGATTTTACGCCGTGTATAAGGTGGAGCCGCCATGCCAATGGACTGCCAGGCCACCAGGTGGGAAGGGTGTTCCTGAATGGCGGAACCTGGCTCTGACAGGCCTGTACGCACGCCTTGCAGGGTGGGTTACTGCGAGGGCTGATGAGCGACTGCTTCCAGTGAAAAAAATAGGGTCACCATGCCCATGAATGCAAACCCAAAAAAAACAAAATCTCTCCCCATTTGCCCTTGTTCATCGACCGAGCCACCCTTGGGCAGCTCCACAGAAAAAATGGAGGTCACCTCTTCCCCTGTGTTTGCGCAGGGGACCCTCCAAACTTTTCTAACTGGAGAGGAGGCTTACTCCTCTCGTACACCTATGGGTATAGGGGATTCCCCCTCACCCCCTTCTCTGGAGGTGCTTTCGGGCACCTCGCTCTTCCCAGCTGCAGTCCCCCCTTTTCTTTCCAATGAGACTGCTGCTAAGAAAGCCAGCAGGCAGCCCATATCCACCGCTCCCCATTGAAGCGGCTCAGTAGGGCAAACCCCCTTAGGGGGGAGAGGGAAGCCAGGCCCCTTCGGTTGCTTCCCTCAAAAGACTTGCTGGAAAGAATATTGAACCTTACGGGGTCAAGGCCTGTGCCTCCCCATACATGACTTGTGACAACGCCGCCAACGGGACCTGCAATGCCCTGGGGGGGAGGGGGATGGCCAACCGGAGGCCCCCCCCTGAGATAGACATGGTCCTTGAGGCAACCCAGCCTCAGACGGTAGGGCCTTGCATGGGAGGAAATCCGGCCTCGGTGCCAAGCACCGAACCCGAATCCGCCACTATGCAAGGTCCTCCTCAAACGACTAGGGTTTCCGAGGCAGTACAATGAGGGAAAGGATCTCCTCTGACCGGTGCCCCTACAACTGCCAGGACCTTCTCCATTTCGGAGAAGGACCTGGCTGAGGCCAGTCCATCTGGCCTGGGGGCTCCTGCTGGCAGAGGAGAGAAGCAGGTTTATTCCCCGCCCTCCTCTCCTAAAATCTTTTAAAAATAAGAAAAAGACTTAGAAGACTCGGGGTTCCTCTCCATCCACGGGGGCTGTGGGGATGTATTGGTCTGCTGCCACTTTGGTAAGGGACTAAGCCAAGATCGGCACATCCGGCCCCTCTGGCTCCCCCAAGTGCGAAGCCCCTGAATATGACTAAGACCAAAAGTCCACAGGGCAGAGCCTCGATAACATCGGGGCCCCTCATTCAGAGGTTACCTGGCGTTTTCGAGCCCGCTGGCTTTAAACGCTTCCTCGTTATTCGCTCCACTGATGGTAGCGTGTTAGCCAAGGGCAACATGATCCATCAGAGGAGAGCATTAGCTAGTGTTATTGGTAGAGAGCCGAAGGTGACCCGTTTCTCGGACGGGAGCCTACTGGCAATGCGGCGGATCCGTCCGAGGCAGCCCAGATAAGTGCTCTTCGGACACTTGATAGCACTCCCATGAACTTTGTGAAAGGAGTAGTTTATGTGAGGGAACTCATTGACTACTCCAGAGAGGACATCACCTTAGAGCAGGCCGACCATGGGGCAGTCAAGGTCGAATGTGTAATGAGAAAACAGGGAGGGGCCTCGAGACCCACCCCTACACTCTTCGTCATGTTCGACTGTGACAAACTCCATGAGTTGGTGCAGGCCGGTTGGTACCGCTACCGCGTGAAGGCATTCATGCTACCGCCGCGGAGGTGCTATTACTGTCATATAAACGTGCAAAGGCGTGATCACCCGAAGTCTGTCTAAATTGCTCCAAGGTCGCACACAATAAGTCCAAATCGTGTTTGGCCAAGTGTGCCAATTGCGGAGAGCCGCACCCCGCTTCTTTGAAGCAATGTGGTGCGTATCTCATTGAGAAAGAAATCCTGGCCATTCAGGCCCAGGATCGACTTTCATTCCGCGAGGCTAAAGACTTGGTCCTGGCGTGCCTGGCTCTGCCTGGGACGTCTTATGCCTCAATGGTTAGAAAGACACCCTCTGCTCCTGGCCCATTTCATGCCAACGAGCGCGGTTGTTTCCGGGCCCATTCGGAGCCCTTCTATCCGGTTCGGAGAACGGATTGTGATCTATAGTGACTCGCAAAGCGCCCTGAGTGCTCTCTGAGCATTGGAATCTCCGCATCCCCTGGTTCGCGATATTGGTGACGCCACGGTAGGGAATGTGGGCGCCAAAGAGTCGGTGAAGACTCTGCGACCGGACAAGCGTTTCGCTCTTCCTCACAGCGACTACATGGCAGGAATACTGGCATCTCTTCGGGCTGCTTGGTAAAGAAGATGGGAGACGGTCGAAGGGAACTTAAAGTTACGTGCCATTGCGCCGCGACTGTTCCCACTGGTACACTTTTGGGGGGAGGCCGGCCTTCTCCCTTTTATTTAACTAGGGGTTTTTTGTTTTTGTTTTCTTTATTGGTTGCACGCTCCTGCGCCGGGGGGAGGGGGACCTCCCCAGATGCCAGAGATTGCTTCTTAATTGTTACGATCTTCCCTTTTTATCGTTGTTGTGTTTTCGTGTTCTTATTTTAAAGTAGCTGAGTTCTAGGCTGTCATGATTCCGGCGACTTATGCCCAATTGGGCAGTCGCCAGATAGGCTCTTAAAAAAAGTAAAATATGATTACCTGTGCACATGGTTAAGCTCAGTAAGGAGTGGGCTGGACTACATAGAGGACTAGTCGAGGAATAGCCCTTATTTGAACACCATTGAAAACTTCTGGTCTATCATAAAAAGATGTCTATCGGGCTGCAACACAACATCTGTGCTTCGGCTCATTCAACACCTCCAGGAGTTGTGGAGCAGTTTTGATTCCTCCTTGCTCCAGAACATCGCTGAGTCAATCCCTAATTGTCTCCAGGAGTGTATCAAGTGGAAAGAACACCCCACCGAGTATTAATCCCTCTATATTTACCCCATAACCATTTTACCTTTTTTTTTTACCACAACCCTCTGAGTTGAGGGAAGGGAAGGAGGTCATGCCAAGTATTATGGCACTAACTGTTGAATCAATACTTGATGGTAGTGTGTGTTGAGTACTAGCACACAATTTTCTTCCGCATTAGTTTTAGTAGAATTTTTCTCAGTAATAAATATTTAGTATTTGAAATGTAATAAAATGTCATTTTCTATATAATATCAAAGCTGGGTTACCTATACAAAATAAGTTACTGTCAACCTAAGAAAAGTCTTAAGAAAACTAATATTTTTTGTTATCCTTCCAGTTATTTTTGAAATGCAGCTATCAACAGGAAAATTATGGATATTAATTTTATCGATTGCATTACCAACAGGATTGATATTATGGATTTCCAACCACATTCTTGGAAGTGTCCTCGGAAGTATGTAGATAAACTGATACTGGAAAATACAGTATCTATTAAACTCACCAGTGTAAGATCTTGTACCAATAATTACTAGACTCAACCATGTTTCCCAACAAGATAATTTAAGAGCATTTGATTTAATTAGTGAGATATTTTAGGTTTAAATATATATATTATTATCTTCAGTGTTAGTTCACTCTATATGCATACTCTAAAAGGTAATTGAGTATAATAAAAAATGATTTATTACTTCTTGTCTTCACCTTGAGGAACTTAAGCTTTTCCATTGTCTACCTTTTCTCTTCTATGCTGGTAGGAATTTGCTGCTACTCTTCTTGAATCTAAACTTATCACATATGAATGTGGTGCCTATGTGCACAGTGATCTTGCTTGCTTTCATTGTCCCTAACTCATCTTCCATATTCTCTTTATGTAAATTTATAACTCAATTGGAGTAAATAAAGTAAAAAACCTGTTCCCTTTAAAGCCATTTTCTGTATAATACAATAAAGATTCAAGAAATAAAAAATTGTAACTTGATAAAAATAGATTTTCTACCTATAGCTTTCAAGAGGGGTCTCTTTATCTTCAGATATTACTAAAACCTTTCACACTCAATTCTAAGAAAAGTAGCAATAAACAGTTATTATGACATCCACTGTGCTCATATATTAATATGGATTATTAAAAAGACCTAACAGGATCTGCAATAATCTCACCCATTACCACCCCGTAAGGGGTGCAGTGATTTGCCAACCTGATCACCGTGCTGACAGGAGTCAGCACCGTGTCCGATCCCAGGTTAGCCTCTTCTCCTTCTTTCAGACAGCCTGTATTTCTTCCCTACTTCTTCACTTCACCTACAACCTCTCCCACAACTTTCTCTGGTCGGCCTCTATCTTCACAGGGTAGATGCCGACCTTCTTCACAGCCAACTATCCCGGATTGGGGCAGGGGAGGGGGCGATGTTCCCTAACCCCTGAGCTCCAGTTTGGGAAGGTGAGTTTTTAACAACTTGCTTCAACCCACCCATACCTTCCTCACATCCCTTTTTATGCTGTTTTCAAGGTGGAGCCGCCATGCTGAGGGACTGCCAGGCTACCAGTTGGGAGGGGTGGTCTTAAATGATGGCACCTGGCTCTGCCAGGCCTGTATGCACCACTTGCAAGGTGGGCTACTGCAAGGGGTGATGAGCATGTGCATCCCGTGAGAAAATTAGCGTCACCATACCCAATGATGCAAATATAAAAAAAAAACTTCCCCTTTCCCTCTCACAATCAACTGAGCCACCTTCGGGCAGCTCCACAGAAAAAAAGGGAGGTCTCCCTCCCCCACAAGCACAGGGGACCTTCCAAATTTCTCTAACCAGAGAGGAGGCTTACTCCTCTCCTTCGCCTATGGGTGTAGGGGACTCCCCCTCATTCCCTTGTCTGGATATGCCTACGGGCATCTTCCTCTTTCAGGCGGCAGTCCCCCCTTTACTTTCCAAGGGGACTGCCAAGAAAGCCAGCAGGTGGCCCATAATAACCAACCGCTTCCCATTTAAGCGGCTCGGTAGGGCAAACCCCCTAAGGGGGGGAGAGGGAAGCCAGGCCCCTTCTGTTGCTTCCCTCAAAAGACCTGCTAGCTAGAATGTTAAACCTTGCTGGGGTCAAGGCCTGTGCCTCCCAAGACGAGACTAAATACACTGCTGCCAATAGGACCTGTGATGTCCTGGTGGGATGGCCAAATGGAGGCCCCACCCGAGATAGACATGGTCCTTGAGGCAACGATGCCTCAGACGGTAGGGTCTTCCATGGGAGTGTATCCAGGCTCGTCGCCAAGCACCGAACTCGAGTCCGCTCCTATGCAAGGTCATCCTCAAACAGCTAGGGTTTCCAAGGCAGTACAAGGAGGGGAGGAATCTCCTCCTCCGACCAGTGCCCCTACGACTATGAGGACCTTGCTGAGGCGGGTCTATCTGGCCTGGGGGCTCCTGTCGGAGGAGGGGAGAAGTGGGTTCATTCCCCGCCCTCCTCTCCTAAAAAGAAAAGGAACAGTAAAAAGACTCGAGGCTCCTCTCCATCTGCGGGGACAGATGGGTCTGCTGCTTCGGTAAGCGACCAAGGCAAGATCAGCACATCCAGCCCCTCTGCCCCCCCTCCCTCAGGTGTGGAGCCCCCAACTAAGACCAAAAGTGCGCAGGGCGGAGCCTCGGGACCCCTCATTCAGAAGTTACCTGGCATTTTCGAGCCCGCTGGGTTCAAAGGCTTCCTCGTTATTCTCTCCACTGATGGCACCATGTTGGCCATGGGCAACATGATCCATCAAAGGAGAGCTTTAGCTAGTGTAATTGGTAGAGAGCCAAGGGTGACCCGTTTCTCGGACTGGAGCCTTCTGGCGAATGCGGCAAATCCCGCCGAGGCGGCCAAGATAAGTGCTCTTCGGACACTTGATGTCACCGCAGTGAGTGTGACGCCGCACTCTACCATGAACTTTGTGAAAGGAGTAGTTTATCCGAGGGAACTCGTTCACTAGTCCATGGAGAACATCACCTTAGAGCTGGCAGACCATGGGGGGGTCAATGTCGAAGGTGTTATGAGAAAACAGGGAGGGGCCTCGAGACCCACTCCTACACTGTTCGTCACGTTCGACTGTGACAAGCTCCCTGAGTCGCTGCGTGCCGGTTGGTATCGCTACCGCGTGAAGGTATTTGTGTGCCGTGGCAGTGCCTATTACTGTGACCGCTTCGGCCATACGAATCGCTCATATAGACGTGAAAGTTGGGGTCACCCGAAGTATGTGTAAATTGCTCCAAGGCCGCACACGATAAACCAAATCATGTGTGGCCAAGTGTGCCAATTGCGGAGAGACGCACCCTGCTTCTTTGAAGCAATGTGGTGCATATCTCCTTCAGAAAGAAATCCTGGCTGTGCAGGCCCAGGATCGACTCTCATTCCGCGAGGCTAGGGACTTGGTCCTGGCGCGCCCGGCTCTGCCTGGAACATTCTATGCCTCAGTAGTTAGAAAGACACCCTCTTCTCCTAGCCCATCCAGGCCAACGAGCATGGTTGTTTCTGTGCCCATTCGGAGCCCTTCTGCGGGTTGTACTCAACCCGGGCGCTCTCCTAGTAAAGCTGGTGGCACAAAGGATTCACACCTAGCCCAGGCTAAAACCAGGGCTCCCCTCACCCCTTCCTCCAGCATGACCGTTTCCTGTAATGCGAAACGGCCAGGTGCCTCCACCGAATCGTTAGACTCACAGGAGGCAACACCCCTGAAGTTGGTCGCCAGGCCATCTTCCAGGGTTCCTAAAGCTGTCCTCCGAAAGGATGACAGCAAGAAAGGAACTTCGGCTCTTTCGCCCACGCCTAGTGGTGGGCTGAGTAGCTCGGAGATGGTGGATCCTCGAAAAGAGGTCCCCCCGCCTCCGAAGCCGCAACGCCCGCCTAAGGTTTCGAGGTGGAGGGAGCAAAAGACTAGAAGGCGACAGCTCTTTCAGCGCTCTGTCAGGCCAATAGCCCGGGGTTCCGCCTCCGAGAAGCGTACGGCCATTTCCCTGAGGGTCTTCTGTTCGAAGAGGGCTCCCGCTTAACCGAGCTAGGCCTGGAGGGCATATTCCTTCAATGAAATCGCCATGGACTCCGGGCCAACTGGGAGGAGCTGCGGAGGCTCATCTCGTCCTGTTCCCCGTTAGCTTTTTTTCTACAGGAGACCATGCTAGGCGCGTGCCCCCTGCCCGCCCTCCCGGGGTATAAGGGTTTTGCGACCCCACCACCACGAGATGGCCGGGCTGGGGGATGCACGGTTTATAGCCGGCATGATGTCTCCGTTCTTCTTTTCACTTTAGATACCTCCTTTCAGGCAATGGCTGTGCAGCTTCAACTGGATAGGAGGTATACTATCATTTCTGGGTACATTCCACCGTCAGCTGACTCCGACGCGGGGCACTTCCGCCGCGTCGTTGCACGGTTGCCGAGGCCCGTTCTCTTGCTTGGAGATCTGAACGGCAGACATCCTCTGGGGGGATTAGTCAATAAATCCCAGGGGACAAGTCCTTGCCGATCTGATCGAAGACCTTTAGATAGGTGTCCTAAATGTGGATGAGTTTACGCATCATTGCCCGAGAACCGCTTCATTTTCTTGCCTTGATCTATCTTTGTGTTCTTAATATGCACAGTGATTTTGATTAGGGGGGGGGGGGGGCGATGACCTGCATGGTAGTGATCACTTTCCAATTCAAATATGATTTTCAGGGCAACTGCCACCTGAAAGCCCACCTCGGTGATGTTTGGCGCGGGCGTGGTGGCCTGCATTTCAGGAAATGACTGAATTCTCTATCTCAGTCGAGGAGTTTTGTTCGGTAGATGAGGCCGTTGAGTTCTTCTCCGGTAACCTCATCGCTGCGGTCTGACTACTATTCCCAGCACGTCTGGCCGTTTTGCACGCCGACCATTCCCGTGGTGGTCGGCTGAGTGTGAGACGGACCTCAAACAGAAGCGTTATGCCTACATGAGCTATACGTGCCGCCCGAACGATTTCACTGTCGCTGAATTTCGTCGGGCTAGGGCTAGGTTCCGGTATATTTCGAAGCACGCCCGCCGCTCTTCTTGGCGGACATACGTGTCTTCACTTTACGGGAAAACCCCTCTAGCAGAGATGTGGAAGCGAGTCAAAAGGTTTCGGGGCAAGTTCTCGCAGCACCTCCCTCCCGTTCTCCAGGAGAATGCTACCGCAATCTCGGACCCCGCGTCCGTGGCGGAATCCTTCGCGACCGCTTTTTCCGCATTCTCTAACCGGGATGCTGCTCCGCCAGCATTCAATGCACGTCGTGATGTCGCGGGAGGCCGCCGACTGGACTTTACCTCCAGAGGCAAAGAAGCCTTCAATGACAGGTTTACTGTGAGTGAGTTGCGTTCTGCTCTTGCTTCGTGCGCGGACACCGCCCATGGTCCGGACGGTGGCTCGTACGCCATGCTTCGACACCTGGGTGAGTGAGGCATGTCCTTTCTCTTAGATTTGTTCAACAGGATCTTCGTGGAGGGTCTCCTCCTGGATTCCTGCCTAATCGCTACTGTGCTCGCCTTTCGCAAACCAGGAAGAGATCACTCTACTCCGGCTGGTTTCCGCCCAATCTCTCTAACCTCTTGCGTGTGCAATTGATGGAGAATTTGGTAAATGTTAGATTAGCCTTTTTCCTGGACAGCGGAGGCCATTTGTCTTCTGCACAGTGCGGCCTCCCCAAGTTCCACTCCACGTCGGATGCTCTGCTCCGACTGGAAAATGCCGTTTGCGAGGCCTTCCTTCGTACACAGCACTACGCTACGTTGTTTTTCGATCTGGAGAAGTCCTATGAGACCGCATGGCGATACGGTATCATGGAGACTCTCCACACGATTGGGGCGAGGGGACGCCTCCCAATATTTATATCTGAATTTTTGCGATACTGCAGGGAAGTGTTCTCAGTGTCACACTCTTTGCCCTGAGCATCAATGGCATCACCTCGGTGCTGCCAGAAAATGTTCTCGCTACTTTCTACGTGGACGACCTTTCGATCTCTTTGGGCGCGTCCCAGATGCCAACTCTTGAACGTCAACTCCAACAGGCATTGAACCGCGTCTCTCGCTATGCCGAAGCGCACAGGTTTCGGTTTTCCTTGGCCAAGACTAAGGTGGGGTAGTTCTGCCTCCATCCACGGCTCCACCCTGACCCAGACTTGTTTCTTGTTGGGGTACGCCTGGAAGTCGATGAATCGCACCGTTTCCATGGTCTTGTATTTGACCGACGCCCCACCTGGGAGCCTCATATTCGCAGCCTTAGGGTCTCTTGTACCCGCGCCATGAATATTCTCTGTTCTGTGACGTTCAGCGCTCTGGGTGCTGATAGGGCAACTGCCTTACTTTTGTATCCATCCTTTGTTCGTTCGAAGCTCGACTACAGATGCGAGTTTTATGCATCCGCAGCCGAGCGTGTATTGCGGAAGGTGGACTCGATCCTCCACACCGTCCTTCGCCTGGAAACCGGTGCCTTCCGCACTTTCCCCATTGAGAGCCTACTAGTCGATGCTGGGGAGATGCCATTCTCTCTACGCCGTGTACAGCGCATTATTCGCCTGTACTCACGAGCCCGGCTAGGTATAGCTCTTGGGCCGGTGGCGCCCCTGGTTCTGCCCCGGATGCCACCTGAAGGTACCACATTTGGCTATTTGTCACCACGCCTCTGCTCCCAAAGCTTGTACAGCGCCGGGAGCTGGGAGTATTGCATTCTACCTTTTTGGAGCACACCTCGTGTCACACTGGAACCGTGCCAGTATATACGGATGGCTCCAAATCCCAAGAGACTGTCGGCTTCCACGCCGTATCCTCTCTGTTTGAAGTAAGTGCCTGTCTTCACGGCTGAACTGGTGGCAATACACCACTCAGTATGGGAGATTACTCGACGTGCCCGGTTCAGAGAACGGATTATGATCTATAGCGACTCAATAAGCACCCTGACTGCTCTTGGGGCATTGGAATCTCCGTATCCCCTGGTTTGCGATATCCGTGACGCCACGGTTTTGGCAAGTCAGGCGGATGTCGAGATTATCTTCTGCTGGGTTCCTGAACATGTAGGAATTGCGGAGAATGAGTGTGCCAAAGAGTCGGTCATTGCACTGAACTTTCTTTTTAATATTGCAATCGCATTTTCTTCCAACTTCATTTGCAGCAATTTGGTTTAAAAGGGGGTTATCACTTAAAAAAAATGAATAAACAATAGGGAACACTTATCTCAGCACTGCCTCGCAGCTACTGATCTCAAAGATACAAGGGGTGACTCTGGTAGGGGTGCCAGAATCCTTGAAATATTAACAAAATGCTTGACACCAGAGCGTAACATACAGAGTTTATGCTATGTAGCTGCTTTCAATCTCAGAAACAATATTTGAATATAACATAAAAATTGTTTAAGCTTCAGAGCATAATAATAGTCTGTCACTGTGTCTTAGACATTTGGTTGTCTTTTTCCTAGATTCTGGCAACCCGGCCAGGTTGCCAGGTGCAAGCTGATGACTACAAAGCTAAGTTTGCTTCCTTTTTTCCTATACAAATAGGTTATTTCTTTCTTAATTTTAACACAGCATTTAAATATCTAAATAAAAATCATAAAACTTAGATAATGACTGTATATTATTGATAAGAAAAGCAAAACATCTTTTAAACTATTCATTCCAAAGCACCAAAATGCAGAACTATTATTGAAATTAATAAAAAAAAAGTATAAATCATGAAGGAAAGGAATCATTTCTTCAATTGCAGTCAGGCTCATCAGAGTCTAATGCCAATTTGATTGAAAGTGAATGGTACTGTATAGTGTATACAAGTATAGGCAAGCATAAATGTGAGAATAAAATTGATTCTGCTGTCATATTAATTCGGGGGGGTGTAATTTCTTTTTCTTTTCTTCTTAAATAGGGGAAGCATTGCTTCCATTGACTGCACGCCACTGGATAGGAGGTATACTGATATTTACGTGTACATTCCACCATCAGCAGACCTTGATGCAGGGGACTATCGCTGCATCGGGGCATGGTTGCTGAGGCCATTTCTCTTGCTCTGGGATCTGAATGGTAGATACTCCCTCTGGAGAGACTATTCAATCAATCCCAGGGGTTGTGTCCTTGCTGGCCTGATCGATGAACTGGAGATAGGAGTCCTAAATGTGGATGATGAGTTTACGCATCACTGCACAAAAACCACTTCATTTTCATCTTTCTCTCTATCTCTGTTCTCTCTGGATGCACAGCCTGATTTGGGGTGTGGGATAGTCGATGACCTCTATGGTAGTGATCACTTTCCCATTCAGATATAATTTTCTGGGCCCCTGCTGCCTGAGAGCCCACCCCGGTGGTGTTAGGCACAGGTGCTGTGGTCCGCATTTAGTAGATAACTAATTTCTCTGTCTCAGTCGCAGAGTTTAGGTCAGTAGATGAGGCTGTTGAGTTCTTCTCAGGCAACCTCATTGCCATGGGTCTAACTATTATTCCTATAAGGTCTGGCCAATTTGCACGCTATCCGCTTCTGTGGTGGTCAGCCAATTGCAAGGCTACATTCCCTATAAGTGCCACAATTTCACTGTCGGTGAATTTCATCCAGCTAGGGCTTGGTTTCGGTATGTTTCGAAGCATGCCAGCCACTCATCCTGGCGGGCATACATGTATTCACTTTGAGCAAGACATGGCCTTTCTGTGGAGAGCATCAACTCCACAAGGCTGCGAATTACCTTGTGCTATGCCTTAACACATAGGTATTAGTTTTCTTTGGTCAAGACTAAGATGGTGCACTTCTCACCAACCATGGATTCACCCAGACCCGGACTTGTTCCTAAATGCGGTTCGCCCTGATGTGTTAGAGTTACACCATTTCCTTGATCTTGTATTTGCATATTTACAGCCTTAAGGTCTCTTTTACTCTGTGCCATGGACATTCTTCTTTCTGTGACATTCAGCACTTGGAGTGCTGATATAGCTGCTCTAATTTTTTACTACTCCTTTGTTCATTCCAAGCTAGACAATAGATGTGAGTTTTACGTAGCCCAACTGAGTGTGATTTTTGGAAGGTTCCATGTCAATGCCACTCACTTTACCACCTCTTGAATGTTTGTCACCACATCTCCTCTCAAAGAGTATTGTGTTTGAATTTCTTGGCGCATATGTTGTGTCATACTGGATCTGTGCCATTGTACAAGACTGGATATAAATCAAAAGAGCAGATCAGCTTTCACACCTTCCCTTTGTTTGAAACCAGTGGGGCTCTTCCAGATGCTGCATGTCTTAACAGCCAAGCTGATACAACTCAGTATGGGAGATTACTTGCCACATCTACTTCAAAGATGGGATTTTGATTTATAGCAACTTGCTGAGTACAATAAATGGTCTTTAGGCATTGGAATCTCTGCAGTATCTGTTATGCCACTGTTGCTGTGAACTAGAAGGCTCATCATGATCGTCTTCTGCTGGGTTCCTGAACATGTAAGGATTGTGAGAAATTAGGATGCCAAACAGCCTGCATTGACTAGGCCAATAGACCAGTATTTTAATCTTCCCCCACTCTGGCTACATGGCAGTAATAAGGTCAGCCCTTAGGACTACATGACAAAGAACATGGGATACATCCAATGGGAATCTAAAGTTGCGTGCCATTGCACTGCAACTTTTCCCTGCACCTACCTCCAATTCGTTGATGCCTTCAAATCAGTTGCACTCGCAAGATGCAGTTACCATTTGATTGAGAAGTCACCTGAACCTTATTGTGATGAATACTTTGTCCCCCACACTGTCTGGTACATTCTTGTAGAATGTCCCACTTTGTCGGATCTTTTTATGTTACTCATCCTAGTACAAGGATGAGCAGGGTTGCTACTACTTATCTCTTGTACTTGGGATGTATTTGTGCACTAGCAATTAGAATCCTTTAGTTCTTGGATCAAGCTAGTATCCTCCCTTATATATAGTTTTGGGTGGGGGCTTTTGAGTGCATACTCAGGCTCCTGAGGGAGCATGCCTCTCTCTGGTGCCTCATCATGCTTTCTCTCTTCTAGTCTTACTTGGAGTTTTTCTTTTTTTATGTTTTTTTTTAAAATTTATAATGGTTTTATAATTCCTAAAATAGCCTAAGATTAGACAAACTTTAATTTTGGTAGCTGTGACCTTAATGGCAGTTAACAGTTTAGACGCACTTAATTAAAAGAAAAAGACCTATTGTGAACAAAATTGTAGAATATAATATCATTACCAATTTGCACATATTTACACCGTCATACAATTCCTCCATTTAAGTAGCAATTTCCTAAAAGATCTCTGCCATTTTTCGCTCTCTACTTCCATATCATACTTATGTATATGGTTCAATAGAACTTTCTACCTTTTTAACATTTATTGCTCGCTGTTCCTAAAAGAAGTTAGCATCAATCTCACAACTGATTGAAGATAAATGTGACATTTAAAAAAAAAAATTAATTAAAATTCTTTTGCCAATTTTTTTGGTGTTCAATGCATAATTTCCTTATCCTTAATTTATTATCTGCCTCCATTGAATTGAATTTTTATTTGATATAATTTAAACCATAAAGTTGAAAGAATACTTTGTGCATTCTTATTTTTATTGCAAATGTTATATACAGTAGGTGCGGTTGATATGTGTGGCAGGTGGAATGTATATAAAAATCATGCTTAATAAAATGCCCCTACCATTGTGTAAAGTTTTACCAACCTGGCAATTATTTTACTTGCCGACTAACTAACGTCTTTGCTCTAGTCTCCGCTTACTGGAATGTGCTCAATGTGGCTCATCCCTTCGTAATGAGTGTGTTTTGTCACTGGTTCTTTCTCCCACTACTTTTTTGCCAGGCACGCTTACTTCCAAGCATCTGCTGCTAATCACTGAGAATATTGGAATTTCACTCCGTACAGCTCAGTTATGGACTAAGAAAATATGTGATGCAGGACCTGGTCCCCTCAGACCCATAAGAAAAGGCCTGGGAGAAAAATGTGGTTTCTAACAAGACACCGAATGTGATCAAAAGGTAGGTGGAGTCTAACCCAACCATTACAGCAAGAGAATTAAAGCAGAAAAACCCTGAGATACTCGGTGATGTGGCACTACACACAATTCAAGATTACTTACACAAACAGTTCAATTACTGCAGATGTCGTGCTCTTCCCAAACCCTGTGTAACAAAGCACCATAGACAGGCAAGGATCAACTTTGCTCGTCAGTACCAACATTGGATTTTGGAGGAGTGGAGGAAAATACTCTTGAGTGATGAGAGTACTTTCACTGTGAGTGAGGGTGCCAGGAATTATGTGTACCATAAATGCGGCAGCAACCCTCTGGACCCGCAGTATACATGCCACACCATTAAGCCCCCCGATTCAGTCATGGTTTGGGGTTGCTTCTCTTATCATGGCCTGGGCCACTTAGTCTTCCTCCCAAAGAACATGACTGGCCGCCATGCTGATGGGAATCAGCACCCCGTCCGACCCCAGCTTAGCCTCTTCTCCTTCCTTCAGACACCTGTGTTTCCTCGCTTTTCATACAACCTCTCCCACAACTTTCTCTGGTGAGCCTCTAATTTCATAGGGTAGATGCTGACCTTCTCAGCCAACTATCCCGGATCGGGGCTGAGGGGACAATGTTCCCTGACCCCTGAGCTCCGGTTTGTAATGGTGAGTTTTAAAAAACCTGCTTCATCCCCACCCATACCTTCCTCACATCCCTTTTCCTTCTCTCTTCACACTCTTAGCAATTTTACGCTGTGTCCAAGATGGAGCCACCATGCTGAAGGACTGCCAGGCCACCAGGCAGGAGAGGTGGTCCAAAATGGCGGCACCTGGCTCTGCCAGGCCTGTACTCACCTTCGCAGAACAGGCTACTGCGGGAGGTGATTAGTGTTTGCATCCCATAAAAAAAAGGGTCACCATGCGCAATGATGATAAATTTTCACACAAAATCTCTCCCCATTTCCCCTTTAAGAACGACGGAGCTGCCCTCAGGCAGCTTCACAAAGAAAATGGATGTTTCCTCCTTGTGGTTTCCCAGGGGACCCTCCATAACTCTTCATCCAGAGAGGTGGCTTACTCCTCTCCAGTGCCTACGGGTGAAGAGGACTCCCCCTCACCCCCTTCCTTGGAGTCACCATGTGACTCCATCTCAAATCTGGCAGTCTCGCCTTTGCTTTCACAGGAAACTGCCAGGAAAGCCAGAGGGCAGCCCATAACCGGCCGCTCCCCGTTGAAGTGGCTTGGTAGGGCTAACCCCTTTAGGGGAGAGAGGGTAAAAAGGCCCCATCGGCCGCTTCCCTCTAAAGACCTGCTAGCTCTTATATTAAATCTACCTGGGATGAAGGCCTATGCCCCCCAAAAGAACATGGACACAACTGACATGACCTGTGATGTCATGGGTTTGGGATGGCCAAATGGAGGCCCCCCCTTCCCTGAGATAGACATGTTCCCTGACACAGCCCAGCCTCAGAAGGTCGGGCCTTCCATCGGGGCAGATTCGGGCTCTGCATCAAACACCGAGCCCGATTCTGCTCCTGTGCGGGGCCCTCGTCAGAAGGGTCGGGCTGCTAAGACATCACAAGCAGTGGAGGAATCTCCTCCTCCGGTCGGTGCCCCAACGACTGCTGGGACCTTCCCATCTCAGTAAAGGACCTTGCAGAGGCCGGCCCATCTGGCCTGGCTGCTCCTGCTGGGCGACGTGAGAAGCGGGTCCATTCCCCGCCCACCTCTCCTAAAAAGAAAAGGACATTAAAAAAAAGACTAAAATGAATTGGAGCTCTTCTCCCTCCACGGGTGCCGCGGGGACGACGAGACGGCTAACATCCTTAAACGCGACTAAGCCAAGATCGACACGTCCGGCCCCGGTGCTCGCCTGGTGAGAAATCCCCAAAAAAGACCAAAAGTGCGCAGAGTGGAGCCTCGATTACGTTGGGGCCCCTCATTCAGAGATTACCTGGCGTTTTCGAGCCCGCTGGCTTCAAACGCTTCTTAGTTATTCGCTCCACTGATGGCAGCATGTTAGCTAACGGCAACATGATCCATCAGAGGAGAGCTTTAGCTAGTGCAATTGGTAGAGAGCCGAAGGTGACCCGTTTCGACTGGAGCCTTGTGGCGGATCCCTCCGAGGCGGCCAAGATAAGTGCTCTTTGGAAACTTGACGGCACCCCGGTGAGTGTGACGCCGCACTCTACCTTGAACTTTGTGAAAGGAGTAGTTTTTACGAAGGAACTCATGGACTACTTCATGGAAGATATCACTCTTAGAGCTGGCCGACCATGGGGCGATCAAGGTGAAGCGTGTGATGAGAAAACATGGAGGGGCCTCGAGACCCACCCCTACACTCTTCGTCACGTTCGACTGTGACGAGCTCCCTGAGTCGGTGCGTGCCGGTTGGTACCGCTACCGCGTGAAGGCATTCGTGCCACTGCCACGGAGGTGCTATTACTGTCACCGCTTCGGCCATACGAATCGCTCATGTAGATGTCACCCGAAGTCTGTGTAAATTGCTCCAAGGCTGCACACGATAAGTTTAAATCGTGTGTGGCCAAGTGGCCAAGTGTGTCAATTTCGGAGAGCCGCACCCCGTGTCTTCAAAGCAATGTGGTGCATATCTCATTGAGAAAGAAATCCCGGCCGTTCAGGCCCAGGATCGACTCTCATTCCACAAGGCTAAGGACTTGGTCCTGGTGCGCCCGGCTCTGCCTGAGACATCTTACACCTCATTGGTTAAAAAGACACCCTCTTCTCCTGGCCCATCCAGGCCACAACGAGCATGGTTGTTTCCGCGCCCATTCGGAGCCCTTCTCTACTCAACCCGGGCGCTCCCCTGGTAAAGCTGGCGGCACAAAGGGTTCACACCCAGCCCCGGCTAAAACCAGGGCTCCCCTCCTCCTTTCCTCCAGCGTGACCGTTTTTCGTAAGTCGAAACGGCTAGGCAACACCCCTGAAGTTGGTCGCCAGGCCATCTTCCGGGGTTCCTAAAGCTGCCCCCCGAAAGGAGAATAACAATAAATGAGCTTCGGCTCCTTTACCCACGCCTAGTGGTCGGCTAGGTGGTTCGGAGATGGTGGATCCTCGAAAAGAAGGCCCCCTCGCATCCAAAGCCGCAACACCCGCCTAAGGTTTCGAGGCGGAGGGTTAAGCTTACGGCCATTCCCGTGAGGATCTTCTGTTCGAAGAGGGCCCACCCGTCTCCTCCGAGCTAGGCCTGGAGGGCATATTCATTCAATGGAATTGCCATGGACTCTAGGCCAACTGGGAGGAGCTGCGGATGCTCGTCTCGTCCCGTTCCCCATAGCTATTTTTCTGCAAGAGACCATGCTAGGCGCGTGCCCCCTGCCCGCCCTCCCGGGTTATAAGGGTTTTGCGACCCCACCACCACGAGATGTGGGCCGGGCTGGGGGATGCGCGATTTATTCAGCTTCACCTGGATAGGAGGCATACTGTTTTTTCTGCATACATTCCACCCTCAGCTGACTTCGACGCGGGGAACTTTCGCCTCGTCGTGGCACGGTTGCAGAGGCCCTTTCTCTTGCTTGGAGATCTGAACAGGAGACATCCTCTCTAGGGAGACTACTCAATAAATACCAGGGGACAAGTCCTTGCCGATCTGATCGAAGAGCTTGAGATAGGTGTCCTAAATGTGGAAGAGTTTACGCATCACTGCCCAAGAACCGCTTCATTTTCTTGCCTTGATCTATCTCTGTGCTCCCCGGATGCTCAGCCTGATTTGGATTGGGGGGTAGTGATCACTTTCCCATTCAAATATTTTCTGGGCCGCTGCCGCCTGAGAGCCCACCTCGGTGGTGCTTGGTGCGGGCGTGGTGGCCTGCATTTCAGGAAATGATTAAATTCTCTATCTCAGTCGAGGAGTTTAGGTCGGTAGATGACGCCGCGGGCCTGACTACTATTCCCACAACGTCTGGCTGTTTTGCACGCTGACCACTCCCTTGGTGGTCGACCGAGTGTGAGACGGCCCTCAAACAGAAGCGTTATGCCTACATGCTCTATACGCGCCGTCCGAACGATTTCACTGTCGGTGAATTTCGTCGGGTTAGGGCTAGGTTCCGGTATATTTCGAAGCACGCCCGCCGCTCTAGCAGAGGTGTGGAAGCGAGTCAAAAGGATTCGGGGCAAGTTCTCGCAAGACCCCCCTCGAATTCTCCAGGAGAATGGGACCGCAATCTCTGACCCCGCATCCGTGGCAGAATCCTTCGCGACCGCTTGCTCCGCATTCTCTAGCCGGGATGCTGCTCCGCCAGCTTTCAATGCACGTCTTGATGTCGCGGAAGGCCGTCGGCTGGACTTTACTTCCACAGGCGGAGAACCCTTCAACGACAGGTTTACTGTGAGTGAGTTGCGTCCCGCTCTTGCTTCGTGCGCGGACACCGCCCATGGTCGGGACGATGTCCCGTACGCCATGCTTCGACACCTGGGTGAGCGAGGCATGGACTTTCTGCTAGATTTGTTTAACAGGATCTTGGTAGAGGGTAACCTCCCAGATTACTGGCAGATCGCTACTGATCTAGCCTTTCGCAAACCGGTGAGAGATCATTCTACCCCGGCCTGTTTTCCCCTCAATTTCTCTAACCACCTGCGTGTGAAAGTTGATGGAGAACTTAGTAAATGTTAGATTAGCCTTTTTTCCTGGACAGCGGAGGCCATTTGAGTTCTGCGCAGTGTGGCTTCGGCAAGTTCCATTCTACGTCGGATGCTCTGATTCGACTGGAAAATGCTATCTGCGAGTCCTTCCTTCGTAGACAGCCCTTTTCTACGGTGTTTTTCGATTTGGAGAAGGTTTATGATACCGCATGGCGATACGGTATCATGGAGATCCTCCACACGATGGGAGCGAGGGTACGCCTCCCGGTCTTTAGATCTGAATTTTTGCGAGATCGCCGATCCTGCGTACGGGTAGTGGGAGCCCTCTCCTGCCTAATGGAGCAGGAAGACGGTGTCCCACACTTTGCTTTGAGCATCAACGGCATCACCTCGGTAATGCCAGAAGATGCTCTTGCTACGCTCTACGTGGACGACCTTTCGATCTCTTTTGCGTGGCCCAGATGCCAACTCTGTAGCGTCGACTCCAACAGGCATTGAACTGCGTCTCTCGCTATGCCGAAGCGCACAGGTTTCGGTTTTCTTTGGCCAAGACTAAGGTGGGGCATTTCTGCCGCCATCCACGGCTCCACCCCCACCCAGATTTGTTTCTTAATGGGGTGCGCCTGGAAGTGGTTGAATCGCACCGTTTCCTTGGTCTTTTATTTGACCGACGCCTCACCTGGGAGGCTCATATTCGCAGCCTTAGGGTCTCTTGTACCGGCGCCATGAATATTCTTCGTTCCGTGATGTTCAGCGCTTTGGGTGCTGATAGGGCTACTACCTTACTTTTTTATCGATCCTCTGTGCGTTCGAAGCTCGACTAAGGATGTGAGTTTTATGTATCCGCATCCGAGGGTGTATTGCGGAAGGTGGACTCGATCCACCACACCGGCCTTTGCTTGGCACCGGTGCCTTCCGCACTTCCCATATTGAGAGCCTGCTTGTCGATGCTGGAGAGATGCCATTATCTATGCGCCGTGCACATTGCATTACTCGCCTGTACGCACGATCGCAGCGGCTCCCTTTGTCGCCAACTGCTTTCAAAGCATCCGCCGCTGATTTCGACGGTGCCTATGCCGCCGAGAGACGCTAGGAAACTCCTTCCAGAGATGGATATAGCTCTTGGGCCGGTGGCGCCCCTGGTTCTGCCCAGAACACTACCCTGGAGGGTACCACTGTTTGCTATTTGTCGCCACGCCTCTGCTCCCAAAGCTTGTACAGCGCCGGGAGTATTTTGTTCGGCCTTTTTGGAGCACATCTCTTGTCACACTGGAACCATGCTAGTGTATACGGATGGCCCCAAGTCCCAAGAGGGTGTCGGTTTCCACGCCGTATTCCCTCTGTTTGAATTCAGCGGGGCTCTACGGCTGAGTTGGTGGCAATACACCACTCGGTACGGGAGATTACTCGACGCGCCTGGTTCGGAGACTGGATCGTGATTTATAACCACTCTCAGAGCGCCCTGAGTGCTCTCGGGACATTGGAATCTCCGCACCCTCTGGTTCGCGATATCCGTGATGCCACGATTTTAGTGAGCCGGGTGGATGTCGAGATTATCTTCTGCTGGGTTCCTGGACATGTAGGAATGAGCGCGCCAAAGAGTCCGCGAGGACTGGGTGACTGTACCAGCGTTTCGCTCTTCCTCACCCCGACTACATGGCAGGAATATGGGCAGCTCTTCGGACTGCTTGGCAAAGAAGATGGCTGACGGTCCAGGGCAACTTAAAGTTGCGTGCCATTGCGCCGCGACTGTTCCCATGGACCTATTCCCCAATGCCGCGACGGCTTCAGGTCGCTTTCTGTCATCTCCGAATCGGTCACACTCGTGTGACGCATCGCCATTTAATGGAGCGCTCGCCTGCGCCCTATTGTGACGACTGCGTATCCCCCAGACTGTTCGGCACAGTCTTGTCGAATGTCCCAGTCTGGGTGATCTTCGCGCACGTTACCTGTCCCGGTACCGGGATGGGCGAGGACGAGTGCGTGCACATTGACCTGTGGACCTGTAGACTTTTGGGGGGGGAGGCTGGCCTTCTTCTTTTTATTTAACTAGTTGTTTTTTTTTCTTTATAAGTTGCACGATCCTGCTTGTTGCCTTTTCCTTTTTTTTATTTTTAGGGTTGGTTTTTTTTGGGGGGGGCTATCTTATTTTAAAGTAGCCTATTACTAGGCAGTTCTTAATACGGCGACTAATGCCCAAGTAGACAGTCGCCAGATGAGCTCTTAAAATTAAAAAAATTAAAATCCCAAAGAACATGAGAATGAATCAGCACAATTATTTGGACCTGCTGATAGACCACCTTAATCCATTGCTGGAGTTCTGCCAGGCAGATTTTTTTATGTAGGATGGGGCACCATGTCACAAAGCCATACTGATGCTCTTGATTTTGGGGGTATTCACTACTTCCCAACCCCTAGCCTGGCAACTCCCCTAACCTGAACCCGATAGAAAACCTCTAGGGAAAGATCAAGACTGGGTTGCAGAACTATGATATCTCCTCAGTACCAAAGCTCAAGGATGCCATCCAGCAGCTGTGAGAGACTCCATGCCTCAAACACAGCTCCAGACTCTAGTAGGCTCTCTTCTAAAATGACTGAAACTTGTTAGAAATGCCAAAGGATATCCAATAAAGTACTAGAAACAAAAGAAAAAAGTGTTTCCTTTGTTCCTTGAGCCTGCTATTCTACAGAGTTCAGTTAAAGGCAGGCAAAATCCTTACTGCACATATATCAGCCGCGCCTACTGTATATTTGCAGGCAGTAATGCCCCTCGATAATGTCACTGAAATTATTGATATTACTAAATGCCTTTTTCTTCTTTTATTTAAATTTCAGTTAAGACTGTTAGTCTACTTCGATGGGTTAGCTCAGTTCTTGTTCCCATTTTCTCAACTTACTGGGGTTTAAAAAGAAACTCTCTTTCAACTTCTGGAGCAATTGCTGGTGAGTTATAACCGATTCATTTGGTAGAAATCCAATTGATATCCTGTTGATAGTATGGAGGTACTCAATTGGACTCTTCCTGTCTTGATCACCATTATCCTACTTGAATTGGTTTAGATAGATAAAAGGAAAATTCTTAACCCGTTATAGTGTGATTATTCTTTTTTTAAACAGGTGATTAAATTATTTAGTTTTCCTCTACCTCAATTGATTTATTTTTAACACGGCTGTCTATTTTTAGGAAAATCAAGTATCAGGTTAGAATGGAATTAATGTCTGATTTTCTAGAATAAAGTTTTAGATAGTATTTATTAAAGTAGTGCCTCCTGTCATCATTTAGGAATGCTACAATGTATAATTTATACCTTTTTCTTTCAGAATCTAAAAATATTGTTCTTAATCTTTTTCAGTGTTCACCTCCCACCTCCTATCACCTCCCACCAAAAGATCATATTAGACTTTTTTTACTCTGAGTTTCATAAAGTAGCAAAATCCATTCAGAGCACTAATGGAGATAATGCACTAAATGAAAGAAGTTGCAGGAGATGTTTTCCTATTTCCAAAATATATGCCTTTCCTATGCCAATTGAAGAGGATTGGAAAATGTGTACTGCATGAACTGTCCACAGTGAATCTGTAACAGCATGCTGTTTGTTGAGAGGCATTGCTTTCACAACACCTTCAGTCACCATTTTGGGGCAAGCTTGTTACTGGTGATGAGAAACGGATCTTTTATCATAACGTTAAATGCTGCCATTCGGGGATCAGTTGAGGAAGCAGAATCTCTCAACAACCGAGAGGAGGACTGCATCAAAAAAAGATAATTTTGAATGTATAGTGGGATATTGAAGGAATTTTCAATTCTGAACTGTTAGACAACAGTCAAAAAATTAATGATAATCTCTACTGCAATCAACTTTCTTGTTTGAAGAAGGGGTGTCATCCTTCATCACAATAATGCCCATCCTCACACAGCTCAAATGACGAAAGATTTGTTGGAGGAACTCAGTTCCGAAGTATTGCTCCATCCTCCATATTCTCCTGACCTTGCTCCTGATTATCACTTCTTTAGAGGATTCATCCTTCATGAAGAATTTTACAAGTGTGGCAATTATAAACTTCTTGAAAGATGTAATGAGTTCTAGAAAGCAATAGAGGTTATGTTTAGGATTAAATATTTTTATAGTAATAAGTTATTCATTTTTAATATATACCCTAAAATCGGTTATTACTTTCATTCCAACCTGATAATTTTCCGGCCTAGTTGGTTTCAACACACTGCTCATTATGGGAGATTATGCACGGTTTGGTTTGATATCTTCTAATTTTAGTTTGTGTGATGCTATGGCTGCTGCCAGCCTGGAGGATATCATTATTGTCAGTTCTGGACATATCAGGGAAATAATCTCACTGATGAGGGCACTCAGCCCTGTGCATGGACTGGATAGCCATTCTGGAAACCGCTGGCCAGAATTTAAACTTGCGTCTAATTGCAGCGCAACTTTTCCTGTGTCCCTACTCACCAAAGGAGCTTCAGCTCCTATGCCCCCACCCAAGGCTGTACTGGGTGTTTTGCAAATGGTAGATCCTCCAAAGGAGGGAACCTCACTTCCAATCCTATTGAAGTTTTTGACGTGGATGAAATTGAAGACACATAGCGAGCCAAGTCTCCACTGTTAAGTCCTCAAAGGCCACAGTGCCTTGTTTGGCCAGCGCTTCCAGGAAGCATACAGCTATTCGTATGAAGGTATTTTCTTCAAAGAGGGCCCCTGCATCTCTTCTGAGCTAGGCCTGGAGAGCATATTGTTTCAATAGAATTTCTGTGCACTCTGGGCCAGCTGGGAGGAGCTGAAGAGGCTCATCTCCTCCCATTCCCTGTTAAAGAGAAAGAGTAGAGACCATGTTGGATACAGGCCCCCTGCCCACACTCCCCACGATTTTGTTACCCCACCACCATGGGGTGAGGGGCGGGCAAGTGGATGCGTGATTTACACCCAGTATGACATCTCTGTTCTACTCTGCTTTAATATCTCCTTTCACAACTGCACCTGGATCTGTTATTTCTGCAAACATTGAACTGTCAGAGACTTTAGTGTGGGAGACCTAAGCCACATCGTAGCATGGTTGCCAGGGCCCTTTCTAATACTCATGGATTTGAACAGACTACAGGATCAATTCCAGGGGCAGGGCCATTTCCGAGCTGTAGATGTGTGTTCTAAATGGGAATGAGTTTATGTATCACTGTCCAAGAACCGCTTCATTTTCCTGTCTTCATCTATCCCTGTGCTCCCCTGATGCACAGCCTGATTTTTGGTGGAGAGTGGTCGATGACCTCCACGGTAGTGATCATTTTCTTTACTGCTGTCACCTGAGAGATCCCGTCCCCCCAGTGGTGCTCAGCACGCTGGTCTGCATATTATCAGAAAATGACTCTTTCCCAGTGAAGGAATTTCGATTGGTGGATGTGACCGATGAGTTCTCCAGTAACCTCATCGCTGTCAGCCTAACTACTCTTCCTAGAATGTCTGGCCATTTTGCAGACATTATTCTTACATGTGCTATAAGCACTGCCCGAACAATTTCACTGTTGGTGGATTTTGTCAGGCTAGGTTTGTGCCATTGCCAATGCCTCGATGTTTTCACATCACTTTCTGCCATCTGGGAATTAGGCACATGTGGGATACACTACCTTTTGATGGAATGTTCCCCTGCACCTTCCTGCAATGACTGTGTTGTTCTCCAGACTGTTCAGCACATTCTTGCTGAATGTCCCGGGCTGAGTGATCTTTGCGCATGTTACCCCTCCCAGTACCAGGATGAGCAGGGTTGCTACTGCTTTTCCCTTGGACTTGAGATGGGTCCATGTACAGACTTTTGGGAGGAGGCCGACCTCCATTTTATTTGACTGTTGTTGCTCTCATCTTCCTCTCTCAGGAAGAGGTGGGCCTTACCCCGATGCCGCAGCATGCATCCTTCTTGCTTTTTTTTGCTATCGTTTTTTGGTTTGTTTTGTGTTTAATTACCCAAACATTAGGCTTTAGAAGTATTAGGGCAACTTATGCCCAAGTAGGCAGTCAGCAGGTGACTAACCAATAATAAAATAAATATATACTTCTTTGAAAATGATGATTTTAAAGAGAAATAAAGCAAAATTGTGAAAACCTATGAAAGCATCTCTTCCAGAGAGTTCTTGCAGAAAGGTTAGTGAAGATAAGAGAATTAAAAATGAATGCTGATAACATTTTGAAGGATGTTCAACAATCCTGAATGTCCTCATGGTTGAAGAGGGAGGGGACAACATTCCCTCACCCCTGAGCTCCGGTCTGGGGTGGTGGGTTCTTAACAACCTGCTTCATTCCTACCCACACCTTCCTCACATCCCCTTTCTTTCTCCTTTCAATCTCTCTATTTTTTACGCCATGCCTAAGGTGGAGCCGATGGGCTGTCAGGTCACTAGGTGGGAGGAGTATCCTCAAATGGTGGTAGCCAGTTTTGCTGGCCCTATATTCACCCCTGACAGAGCGGGCTACTGTGTAGGGTGATGTACGTTTGCGTCCATTGACAAGTATACGGTCACCATGCTCAAAGATATAAAAAAAAAACCCTCTCTCCCCTTCCCCTTTACAGCGTTTGAGCTGGCCTCAGATAGCTTTTAGGGCCTGTCGACCCTTGCACCCTAATATCCTGAGTGTGTGCGGTACCAGCTTGCAGGGGTTAGTATACCTGCACCGTTTTCTTTCCCGATGGATGCTGGTTCAGTCCATCGAATGGGATCAGTGATGTCTTAGGGGAGATGGCCACATAGAGGCCTCCTTGAGGTAACCCAGGCCCAGACAGTAGGATCTTTTATGGAGTCGAAGATGGGCTTGGTGTCAAGCACAGAACCTGAGTCCGGCCCTGTGAAAGCTTCTCCTCAGCGGGCGCAGACATCCTAGGTCTTACAAGGAAATGAGGGATCTCCTCCCCCGGCTGGTGCCCCTGTGACAGCCAGGACCTTCTCCATTTCGGAGAAGGATCTTGCTGAGGCTGGCCCATCTGACATAGGGCTCCTGCTGGTGGATTGGAGAAGCAGGTTCATTCCCCACCCCCCCGTAAGGGGCGCGGCGATTTGCCATCCTGGCCGCCGTGCTGACGGGATCCAGCGCTCCGTCCGGCCCCAGCTTAGCCTCTCTTCCTTCCTTCAGATAGCCCGATTTCTCCCCTACCTCGTCGCTTTTCATACAACCTCTCCCACAACTTTCTCTGGTCAGCCTCTAATTTCCCAGGGTAGAATGCTGACCTTCTTCTCAAGCCAACCACCCCGGATCGGGACTGAGGGGGGAGGGGACATTGTTCCCTAACCCCTCAACTCCGGTTCGGGATGGGGGTTTTTTAACAACCTGCTTCATCCCCACCCATACCTTCCTCAAATCCCTTTTCCTCTCCTCTTCAAAATCTATCTGTTTTACGCCGTGTTCAAGGTGGAGCCGCCATGCCGAAGGACTGCCAGGCCACCAGGCGGGAGGGGTGGTCCCGAATGGCGGCGCCTGGCTCTGCCGGGCTTGTAAGCACCTCTCGCAGTGCGGGCAACTGCGAGAGGTGATGAGCTATTGCGTCCCGTATTAAAAAGAGGGTCACCATGCCCATGAATGACAAAAAAAAAAAAAAAAACCCAACCCCCAACTTCCCCAAGAAAATCAACGGAGCCGCCCTCGGGCAGCTCCACCGAGAAAATGGAGGTCCCCCCCCCCTTGTGCTTGCGCAAGGGACCCTCCATAATTCTTTAACCGGAGAGGAAGCTTACTCCTCTCCTACGCCTACGGGTGGAGGGGACTCCCCCTCACCCCCTTCTCTGGAGGTGCTTTCGGGCACCTCCCTATTTCAAGCGGCAGTCCCTCCTTTGCTTTGTAAGGGGACTGCCAAGAAAGCCAGCAGGCAGCCCATTGCCGACCGCCCCTCGTGCAAGCGGCTTGGTAGGGCAAACCCCCTTAGGGGGGAGAGGGAAGCCAGGCCCCTTCGGTCGCGTCCCTCAAAAGACCTGCTGGCAAGAATTTTAAACCTTGCTGGGGTCAAGGCCTGTGCCTTCACACACAAGACTGTTGACACTGCCAAGGGGACCTGCGATGTCCTGGGAGGGGATGGCCAACTCGAGGCCCCTCCTGTGATAGACATGGTCCTTGAGGAGACCCAGCCTCAGACGGTAGGGCCTTCCATGGGGGGGAATCCGGGCTCGGCGCCAAGCACCGAACCCGAATCCGCCCCTATGCAAGGTCCCCATCAAACGGCCGAGGGCTCCGAGGCAGTAAAAGGAGGGGAGGGACCTCCTCCGACAGGTGCCCCTACGACTACCAGGACCTTCTCCATTTCGGAGAGGGACCTGGCTGAGGCCGGCCCATCTGGCATGGGGTCTTCTGCCGGTGGAGGTGAGAAGCGGGTTCATTCCCCGCCCTCCTCTCCTAAAAAGAAAAAGACGAAGAAGACTCGGGGCTCCTCCATCCGCGGGGACGGATGGGTCTGCTACCACTTTGGTAGGCGACCAAGCCAAGATCGGCACATCCGGCCCCTCTACCCCCTCGTGTGCGGAGCCCCTGACTAAGACTAACACCAAGAATGCAAAGGGCGGAGCCTCGATGACATCGGGGCCCCTCATTCAGAGGTTACCTGGCGTTTTCGAGCCCGCTGGCTTCAAACGCTTCCTCGTTATTCGCTCCACTGATGGCACCATGTTGTCCAAGGGTAACATGATCCATCAGAGGAGAGGATTAGCTAGTGCAATTGGTAGAGAGCCGAAGGTAACCCGTTTCTCGGACGGGAGCCTTCTGGCGAATGCGGCGAATCCCGCTGAGGCGGCCAAGATAAGTGCTCTTCGGACACTTCATGGCACCCCGGTGAGTGTGACGCCGCACTCTACCATGAACTTTGTGAAAGGAGTAGTTTATGCGAGGGAACTCGTTGACTACTCCATTGAGGACATCACCCTAGAGCTGGCCGACCATTGGGCGGTCAAGGTCGAACGTGTGATGAGAAAACAGGGAGGGGCCTCGAGACCCACCCCTACACTCTTCGTCACGTTCGACTGTGACAAGCTCCCTGAGTCGGTGCGTGCCGGTTGGTACCGCTACCGCGTGAAGGCATTCGTGCCACTGCCGCGGCGGTGCTATTACTGTCACCGCTTCGGCCATACGAATCGATCATGTAGACGTGCAAAATCGGGGTCACCCGAAGTCTGTGTAAATTGCTCCAAGGTCGCACACGATAAGTCCAAATCGTGTGTGGCCAAGTGTGTCAATTGCGGAGAGCCGCACCCTGCTTCTTCGAAGCAATGTGGTGCATATCTCCATGAGAAAGAAATCCTGGCCGTTCAGGCCCAGGATCGACTCTCATTCCGCGAGGCTAAGGACTTGGTCCTGGCGTGCCCGGCTCTGCCTGGGACGTCATATGCCTCAATAGCTAGAAAAGCACCCTCTGCTCCTGGCCCATCCAGGCCAACGAGCATGGTTGTTTCCGCGCCCATTCGGAGCCCTTCTGCGGGCTCTACTACACCCGGGCGCTCCCCTAGTAAAGCTGGCGGCAAAATGGGTTCACACCCAGCCCCGGCTAAAACCAGGGCTCCCTCCTCTTCCCCCAGCGTGACCATTTTCCGTAAGGCGAAACGTCCACGCGCCTCCACAGAGTCGTTAGACTCACAGGAGGCAACACCCTTGAAGATGGTCGCTAGGCCATCTTCCAGGGTTCCTAACGCTGTCCCCCGAAAGGAGGACAGCAACAAAGGAGCTTCGGCTCTTTCGCCCACGCCCTGAGGTGGAGCGAGTGGCTCGGAGACGGTGGTTCCTCGAAAAGAGGGCCCCCCGCCTCCGAAGCCGCAGCGCCCGCCTAAGGTTTCGAGGCGGAGGGAGGAAAAGACTCGCATGGCGAGCCCAACCTCCCCCAATAAGTCCTCGAAGGCGACAGCGCCTCCAGCGCTTTGTCCGGCCAACAGCGCCCGGGGTTCTGCCCCCGGGAAGCGTACGGCCCTTCCCGTGAGGGTCTTCAATTCGAGGAGGGCCCCCGCGTCTCCTCCTAGCTAGGCCTGGAGGGCATATTCCTTCAATGGAATTGCCGTGGACTCCGGGCCAGCTGGGAGGAGCTGCGGAGGCTCGCCTCGTCCCGTTCCCCGTTAGCTATTTTTTTGCAGGAGACCATGCTAGGCGCGTGCCCCCTGCCTGCGCTCCCGGGGTATAAGGGTCTTGCGACCCCACCACCGCGGGATGGCCGGGCTGGGGGATGCGCGGTTTACACCCGGCATGATGTCTCCGTTCTTCCTTTCTCTTTAGATACCTCCTTTCAGGCAGTGGCTGTGCAGCTGCACCTGGATAGGAGGTATACTATCATTTCTGCGTACATTCCACCGTCAGCTGACTTCGATGCGGGGGACTTCCGCCGCGTCGTGGCACGGTTGCCGAGGCCCTATCTCTTGCTTGGAGATCTGAACGGCAGGCATCCTCTCTGGGGAGATTACTCCATAAATCCCAGGGGACAAGTCCTTGCCGATCTGATCGAAGAGCTTGAGATGGGTGTCCTAAACGTGTATGAGTTTACGCATCACTGTCCGAGAACCGCTTCATTTTCTTGTCTTGACCTATCTTTGTGCTCTTCGGATGCACAGCCTGATTTTGATTGGGGGGTGGTCGATGACCTCCATGGTAGTGATCACTTTCCCATTCAAATATGATTTTCAGGGCAACTGCCGCCTGAGAGACCACCTCGGTGGTGCTTGGCGCGGGCGCGGTGGCCTGCATTTCAGGAAATGACTGAATTCTCTATCTCAGTCGAGGAGTTTAGGTCGGTAGATGAGGCCGTTGAGTTCTTCTCCGGCAACCTCATCGCCGTGGGCCTGACTATTATTCCTAGGACGTCTGGCCGTTTTGCACGCCGACCACTCCCATGGTGGTCGCCGAGTGTGAGACGGCCCTCAAACAGAAGCGTTATGCCTACATGCGCTATAAGCGCCGCCCGAACGATTTCACTGTCGCTGAATTTCGTCGGGCTAGGGCTAGGTTCCGGTATATTTCGAAGCACGCCCGCCGCTCTTCTTGGCGGGCATACGTGTCTTCACTTAACGGGAAGACCCCTTTAGCTGAGGTGTGGAGGCGAGTCAAAAGGATTCGGGGCAAGTTCTCGCAGGACCCCCCTCCCGTTCTCCAGGAGAATGGGACCGCAATCTCGGACCCCGCGTCCGTGGCGGAATCCTTAGCGACCGCTTTTTCCGCATTCTCTAGCCGTGATGCTGCTCCGCCAGCATTCAATGCACGTCGTGATCTCGCGGAAGGCCGCCAGCTGGACTTTACCTCCAGAGGCGGAGAACCCTTCAACGACAAGTTTACTGTGAGTGAGTTGCGTTCCGCTCTCGCTTCGTGCGCGGACACCGCCCATGGTCCGGACGATGTCCCGTACGCCATGCTTCGACACCTGGGTGAGCGAGGCATGGCCTTTCTGTTAGATTTGTTCAACAGGATCTGGGTGGAAGGTCTTCTCCCAGACTCCTGGCGAATCGCTACTGTGCTCGCCTTTCGCAAGCCGGGGAGAGATCACTCTACTCCGACCGGTTTCCGCCCAATCTCTCTAACCTCTTGCGTGTGCAAGTTGATGGAGAAATTGGTAAATTTTAGATTAGCCTATTTCCTGGACAGCGGAGGCAATCTGTCTTCTGCACCGTGCGGCTTCCGTAAGTTCCACTCGCGTCGGATGCTCTGCTCCGACTGGAAAATGCCGTCTGCGAGGCTTTCCTTCGTAGACAGCACTACGCCGCGGTGTTTTTTGATCTGGAGAAGGCCTATGATACCGCATGGCGATACGGTATCATGGAGACTCTCCACACGATGGGGGCGAGGGGACGCCTCCCAATGTTTATATCTGAATTTTTGCGAGATCGTCGATTCCGCGTACGGGTGGGGGGAGCCCTCTCCGGCCCAAAGGAGCAGGAAGAGGGTGTCCCGCAGGGAAGTGTCCTCAGTTTCACACTCTTAGCCCTGAGCATCAACGGCATCACCTCGGTGCTGCCGGAAGATGTTCTCGCTACGCTCTACGTAGACGACCTTTCGATCTCTTTTGGCGCGGCCCAGATGCCAACTCTGGAGCGTAGACTCCAACAGGCATTGAACCGCGTCTCTCGCTATGCCGAAGCGCACAGGTTTCGGTTTTCTTTGGCCAAGATTAAGGTGGTGCACTTCTGCCGCCATCCACGGCTTCACCCCGACCCCGATTTGTTTCTTAATGGGGTGCGCCTGGATGTGGTTGAGTCGCACCGTTTCCTTGGTCTTGTATTCGACCGACGCCTCACCTGGGAGGCTCATATTCGCAGCCTTAGGGTCTCTTGTACCCGCGCCATGGACATTCTCCGTTCCGTGACGTTCAGCGCTTGGGGCGCTGATAGGTCTACCGCCTTAGTTTTTTATCGATCCTTTGTTCGCTCGAAGCTCGACTACGGATGCGAGTTTTATGCATCCGCAGCCGAGCGTTTATTGCGGAAGGTGGATTCGATCCACCACACCGGCCTTTGCCTTGCGACCGGTGCCTTCAGCACTTCACCCATTGAGAGCCTGTTGGTCGATGCTGGGGAGATGCCACTCGCTCTGCGCCGCGTGCAGTGCATCACTCGCCTGTACGCGCGAGCCCGGCGCCTCCCTCAGTCGCCAACAGCTCTCACTGCATCCGCAGCTGATCTCGATGGTGCCTATGCCGCGGAGAGACGCCAGTCATACCCTAAGCCCTTTGGGTTTAGGGCCAGGAAACTCCTTCGAGAGGTAGATATAGCTCTCGGGCCGGTGGCGCCCCTGGTTCTGCCCAGGACGCCACCCTGGAGGGTACCACATTTGGCTATTTGTCGCCACGCCTCTGCTCCCAAAGCTTGTACTGCGCCGGGAGTATTGCGTTCGACCTTTTTGGAGCACACATCGTGTCACGCTGGTACCGTGCCAGTGTATACGTATGGCTCCAAGTCCCAAGAGGGGGTCGGCTTCCACGCCGTATCCCCTCTGTTTGAAGTCAGCGGGGCTCTACCAGGCGCTGCGTCTGTCTTCACGGCCGAGCTAGTGGCAATACACCACTCGGTACGGGAGATTACGCGACGTGCCCGGTTCGGAGACCGGATTGTGATTTATAGCGACTCACAAAGCGCCCTGAGTGCTCTCGGGGCATTGGAATCTCCGCATCCCCTGGTTCGCGAAATCCGTGACGCCACCGTTTTGGCGAGCCGGGCAGATGTCGAGATTATCTTCTGCTGGGTTCCTGGACATGTAGGAATTGCAGGGAATGAGGGCGCCAAAGAGTCCGCGAGGACTCTGTGACCGGACCAGCGTTTCGCTCTTCCTCACACTGACTACATGGCAGGAATACGGGCAGCTCTTCGGACTGCTTGGCAAAGAAGCTGGGAGACGGTCGAGGGGAACTTAAAGTTGCGTGCCATTGCGCCGCGACTGTTCCCATGGTCCTATCCCCCAATGCCGCGGCGGCTTCAGGTTGCTCTCTGTCGTCTCCGAATCGGGCACACTCGTGTGACGCATCACTATTTGATGGAGCGCTCGCCTGCGCCCTATTGCAACGACTGCGTCGTTCCCCAGACTGTTCGGCACATTCTTTTTGAATTTCCCAGTCTGGGTGATCTTCGCGCACGACACCTGTCACGGTACCGGGATGGGTGGGGTCGCTACCGCCTGTCCCTTGTACTCGGGATGAGTGCGTGCACATCGACTGGTGGACTTATTGACTTTTGGGGGGAGGCTGGCCTTCTCCCTATTATTTAAGCAGAGTTTGTTTTTTGTTTTCTTTTGTTTCATGCATTTGTTTTTGTTTTTTTTTTCCTTCTCCCATTTAGGGTGTTTTTTTTTCTTCGTTTAATTTTATTTTAAAGTAGCCTAGAACTAGGCCAGTTTTAATACGGCGACTAATGCCCATGTAAGCAGTCGCCAGACGAGCTCTTAAAAGAAAAAAGAAAAAAAATCATTCCCCACCCTCCTCTCCTAAAAAGAAAGGAAATAGAAAAAAGACTGAGGGAGGGGGGGGGGGCTCCTCTCCCTCCGCGGGAGGCACGGGTCCGCTGCCATTTTGTTATGCGACCAATCCAAGATCGGCACGTACGGCACCGGTGCTCACCTGGGGGGGGAATCCAAAAACAAGACCAAAAGTAGGCAGAGCGGAGCCTCGATTACGTCGGGGCCCCTCATTGAGAAGTTACCTGTCATTTTTGAGCCCTCGGGCTTCAAACGCTTCTTAGTTTTTCGCTTCACATATGGCAGCATGTTGGCCAAGGGTAACATGATCCATCAGAGGAGAGCTTTAGCTAACGTGATTGGTAGAGAGCCGAAGGTGACCCGTTTCTCAGACAGTAGCCTTCTGGCAAATTCGTAGAATCCCTCCGAGGCAGCTATGATTAGTGCCCTTCAAACACCTGATAGCACGCCCGTGAGTGTGACACCACACTCTACCATGAACTTGGTGAAAGGAGTAGTTTATGCAAGGGAACTTGTGGACTACTTCCTAGATGACATCCCCTTAGAGCTGGCTGACCATGGGGCGGTCAATGTTTAGCGTGCAATGAGAAAACAGGGAGGGGCCTCAAGACCAACCCCTACACTCTTCCCATAAGGGGCGCAGTGATTTGCCTTCCTGGCCGCCGTGCTGAGCCCTAGCTTAGTCTCTTCTTTATGACAGCCTGTGTTTTTACTCTACTTCCTCACTTTCCTTACAACCTCTCCCATAACTTTCAATGGTCAGCCTCTAATTTCACAGGGCAAGGTAGATGCCAACCAGCTTCCTCTCACCAAACTATCCCGGATGTGGGCTGAGGGGAAAGGAGGCACTGTTCCCTTATCCCTGATCTCCAGCCTGGGGTGGTGTTTTTTTAGCGACCTGCTTCATCCCCACCCACACCTTCCTCACATTCCCTTTTATCAATAGCATTTTTTACACTGTGCCCAAGGTGGAGCCAGCATGCTGCTAGGTCACTAGGTAGGAGGAGTGGCCTCAAATGGCATCAGTCGGTTTTGCTGTCCCCGTGGTCACCCCTCGCAGAGCGGGCTACTGCGTGGGGTGATGAGCGTTTGCATCCTATGCTATAAAAGGGGTCACCATGCCCAATGATGATTTGAAAAAAAATATTATTCCCTCTCTACTTTCCCCTCGACCATTGTCGGATCCACCCTCAGGCAGCTCGAAGGAAAAAAAATGTAGGTTGCCTCCCTCTGTGCTTGCACAGAGGACCCTCCAAAATCCTTGTACCGCAGAGGAGGTTTACTCCTCTCCTTTGCATATGAGTACATGGGAGTCCCCCTCACCCCCTTCTCTGGAGTCACAGCGATTTGCTTTTTCTAGCGGCAGTCCCGCACAGCCTGATTTTGGATGGTGGGTGGTCGCTGACCTCCATGGTTATGATCACTTTCCCATTCAAATATCATTTTCTGGCACGCTGCCGCCCGATAGCTCGCCCCGGTGGTGCTTGGTGAGGGCTCGGTGGTCCGCATTTCAGGAAATGGCAGATTTCTCTGTCTCAGTCGAGGAGTTTAAGTCGGTTAATGAGGCCGTTGAGTTCTTCTCCGGCAACCTCATCACCGTGGGTCTAAATAATATTCCTATAACGTCTACCTGTTTTGCACGCCGACGACTCCCGTGGTGCTCAGCCGAGTGTGAGACGGCCCTCAAACAGAAGCGTTATGCCTACATGCCCTATAAGTGCCGCCCGAACCACTTGACTGTAAGGTGAATTACGTCGAGCTAGGGCTAAGTTCCGGTATATTTCGAAGCACGCCCACCGCTCTTCTTGGCGGGAATACTTGTCTTCACTTAACGGGAAGACAACTCTAGCTGAGGTGTGGAAGTGAGTCAAAAGGATTCGGGGCAAGTTCTCACAGGACCTCCCTCACGTTCTTCAGGAAATTGGGACTGCCATCTCGGACCCCACGTCCGTGGCGGAATCCTTCGCGACCGCATTCTCTAGCCTGGATGCTGCTCCGCCAGCATTCAATGCGCGTCGTGATGTCGCGGAAGGCCGCCGACTGGAGTTTACCACCAGAGGCGGAGAACCCTTCAGTGACAGGTTTACTGTGAGTGAGTTGCGTTCCGAACTTGCTTGGTGCTCGGACACCGCCAATGGTCGGGACGATGTCCCGTACGCCATGCTTCAACACCTGGGTGAGCGAGGCATGGTCTTTCTCTTAGATTTGTTCAGGATCTGGGTAGAGGGTATCCTCCCAGACTCCTGGCGAATTGCTACTGTGCTCGTTGTTCGCAAACCGGGAAGAGATGACTCTACTCCAGCCGGTTTCTGCCCACTCTCTCTAACCTCCTGCGTGTGCAAGTTGGAGAAATTGGTAAATGTTAGATTAGCATTCTCTCTAGACAGCGGCCGCCATCTGTCTTCTGCCCCTTGCGGCTTCCGCAATTTCCACTCCACGTTGGATGCTCTGTTCCGACTGGAATATGCCGTCTGCGAGGCTTTCCTTCGTAGACAGCACTACGCTACGGTTTTTTCGACCTGGAGAAGGTCTTTGCTACCCCATAGCTATACCCCCCTCATGAAGACTCTCGACACGATCGGGGCGAGGGTACGCCTCCCAATCTTTGTATCGGAATTTTTGCGAGATCGTCGATTCTGCATACGCGTCGGAGAAGCCCTCTCCGGCCCAATGGAGCAGGAAGAGGTTCCACAGGAAAGTGTCCTCAGTGTCACACTCTTTGCCCTGAACATTAATAGCATCACCTCTGTGCTGCCGGAAGATTTTCTCGCTACGCTTTACGTGGACGACCTTTCGATCTCTTTTTGCGTGGCCCAGATGCCAACTCTGGAGCGTCGACTACAACAGGCATTAAACCGTGTCTCTCGCTATGCCGAAACCCAAAGCTTCGGTTTTCCTTGGCCAAGACTAAGGTGGTGCACTTCTGCTGCCATCTGCGGCTCCACCCTGACCCCGATTTGTTTCTAAATGGAGTTCGCCTGGAAGTGGCAGACTCGCACCGTTTCCTTGGTCTTATATTTCTTGTATTTGAACCGCGCCATAGACATTCTTCTTTCCGTGACGTTCAGCGCCCGAGGCGCTAATAGGCTACCGCCTTACTTCTTTATCGATCCTTTGTTCGTTCAAAGCTCGACTGTGGATGCGAGTTTTATGCATCCCCAGCCGAGCGTGTATTGCGGAAGGTGGACTCGATCCACCACGCCGGGCTTCGCCTGGCGACCGGTGCCTTCCGCACTTCTCCCATTAAGAGCCTACTTCTCGATGATGTGGAGATGCTACTCGCTCTGCGCCGTGCTCAGTGCATAATTCGCCCTTACGCGTGAGCTCGGCGCCTCCCTCAGTCGCCAACAGCTCTCACTGCATTTACAGCTGATCTCGACGGTGCCTATGCCACCGAGAGACGCCAGTCTTACCCTAGGCCCTTTGGGTTTAGGGCTAGGAAACTCCTTCGAGAGTTAGGTATACCTCTCGGGACGGTGGCGCCCCTGGTTCTGCCCAGGACGCCACCCTGGAGGGTACCACCTTTGACTATTTGTCGCCACGCCTCTGCTCCCAAAGCTTCTATAGCGCCGAGAGTATTGCGTTCGACCTTTTTGGAGCACCCTTCGTGTTACGCTGGACCGTGCCAGTGTATACAGATGGCTCAAAGTCCCAAGAGGGGGTCGGTTTCCACGCCGTATCCCCTCTCTTTAAAGTCAGCAGGACTCTGCCAGGCGCTGCGTCTGTCTTCACGGCTGAGCTGTTTACAATACATCGCTCGCTACGGGAGATAATGCGACGTGCCCGGTTCGGAGACCGGATTGTGATTTATAGCTACTCACAAAGCGCCCTGAGTGCTCCCGAGGCATTGGAATCTCCGCATCACCTGGTTCGCGGTATTCGTGACGTCACGGTTGTGGCTAGTCGGGCGGATGTCGAGATTATCTTCTTCTGTGTTCCTGGACATGTAGGAATTGCGGGGAATGAGCGCGCCAAAGAGTCCCCGAGGACTGTGCGACCATACCATCGTTTTGCTCTTCCTCACACCGATTACATGGGAGGAATACTGGTAGCTCTCCGGGTTGCCTGGCAAAGAAGACGAGAGACGGTCGATTGGAACCTTAAAGTTGCGTGCCATTGCGCCGCAACTGTTCCATGGACCTATCCCCCAATGCCGCGACGGCTTCAGGTCGCTTTCTGTCGTCTCCGAATCGGACACACTCGTGTGACGCATCGCTATTTGATGGAGCGCTCGCCTGCGCCCTATTGCGACGACTGCGTCGCCCCCCAGACTGTTCGGCACATTCTTTTCGAATGTCCCAGTCTGGGGGATCTTCGCGCACGTTACCTGCCCCGGTACAGGGATGGGCGGGGTCGCTACCGCCTGTCCTTTGTACTCGGGACGAGTGCGTGCACATTGACTGGTGGACTTGTTGACTTTTGGGGGGAGGCCGGCCTTCTCCCGTTCATTTAACTAAGTTTTGTTGTTGTTTTTGTTATTGTTATTGCTTCCTAATTGTTTTTATTGTTGTTTTCTGTTCATTTTTTTTAAAGTAGCCCAGAACTGGGCTGTTTGTTTACGGCGACTTATGCCCAAGTGGACAGTCGCCAGATAGCCCCTAAAAAAAAAATGTTGGTGGCATGTCCCTCCGCCGGGAGGAGGTGGGCCTACCCCCGACGCTGTAGCGTTCTTTCTGCTTGTTACGTTTTTTCTATTTTTGTTGTTATTATTGTTTTTTTAGCTTTATCCTTTTTATAGTTATTTGTTTTGTTAATATACCTTAGTAATAGGCTGTGATATGAGTACAGCGACTTCTGACCTAGTAGACGTCGCCAGATGGGCTCCTAATTTTTTTTTTTTAATCCCTGCTCCATACTCATGGAGTGACCAGCCAGCCCCCAAATGTGCAAGAAAATATACCAGGGCAACTTAAAAACCATCAGCGTAATGAGCTGGCTCCATTGAGAGTTTTGTGGCGGCCAAGATTTTTGGAGAGAGAGAGAGAGAGAGCACACACAATTGGTGCTGTATATAAACCATTATATATATATTTTTTTTTTAATATATATTTGTTATAAGTATGTACATTGAAATATTTGTTGATTGATATTTACTTCAGTTGTACTTTATCATATATTTACCCTGGTTAGAACATATTGTAATAAAGAAAATAAATATCTGCGTCTCCTTGTGTCTCTTTCCAATCTAACGAGTGTCTCTACGAGCACGTGAGCGGACTTTGATGGTGGGTGGTTGCTAGAACCATCCTTACAAGGTTTTCACTTCTCTGCTTTATTTCTCTTTAAAATCATCATTTACAGCACTTGCTAGGTGCTATAATTCAACAGTTGTTGCTCTCTAACTTAAATATACTAATTTTGAATGATTTTTCCTCATGGTTGAAATTTATATGTTACTCTTGTGTTCTATGAATTAGTTTGTAAGTTTTCTTTGCACCATACTTAGCCCCAGCATTTGATGTTGAAGTGGTTTGCTTTTCATTGATCCTACTCTATTATTGTCCCTTTATTCATTTTTCTCATCTGTCAACTTCAATTATTTGTGAATAAAAATGCCCATGTTAAGTTATTCCCTATTTCCATTTTATTCTCAATAATTAAAGAAGTGCATTAGACTGAATGGATTCTTCTTTTGTCACAGGTTTTTTTGTAGGCTTCATGATTACCTTGAGTAATTGTGCATTCCTTTCTTGCCTCGTCATTTTTTTCTTCTCATCTTCAAAAGCTACAAAGTTCCGATCGCATCTGAAGATAAAATTGGAAGAAAATTTCTCAGAGGGTAATTTACAAAAATTTTGTCTTTAAATAAGATTTTTTTCATTCATTTTTTCTTTCTTTTTGTTTATTTGTTGAGTGTTACTGTTATGACAGCCATTTCTTTTTCCAGGTGGAAGGAGAAATTGGGTACAAGTTTTGTGCAATGGAATTATTGCAACAATGATCGCCCTTATTTATATATCAGAGTGTGGTTGCCAGGAAATGGTTCTGGATTTTATTGATAAATACAGATGTTCAATGCTCTCATATGGATTTATAGGTATTACAATCAGTTTGTGTTTTTATTCAGTAGTGGGCGGGGGGGGCTACTGAAGTTTGCAATTTATCAGTACTCTTGATTTCTTATCCAGGTGCATTCTCTTGTTGCAATGGAGATACTTGGGCATCAGAGTTGGGTCCTGTGCTAAAATTTGGAAAGCCTGTTCTTCTGACTACTATGAAACCTGTGCCCAAAGGTAATATTTTCACTACAAGAAGTGTCTGCTCATTTCCATTTGCATGGTGATGCATCATCCTTTGCCTCCTTATTAGCTATCTCAAATTTCACCTTTCTCATTTTATTTTTAACATTTTGTCCCAATTATTGATTGATTTTGCTGTATAGAAGGGTACCTTTTGTAGTCTGTTCCACTTGGTTACTGGAGGAGCAGCATGCCCTCCCCTCTTTGAATCAGAGGTACCCGCATGAGGGTATCCTATGTAGCCTGTTACATGTGGTACCAGCAGGAGCTGTTCTCTTCACCAAGAGAGTGGGAATTAGGGATTCCCTATCACTCAGTGAATTGAACTCTTTGATAGGGACTGGGGAAGTTGTTGGTGCGCTTCCTCCTCGCTCCCTCCCTCTCAGCATTCCCTTTTCTCTCCGCCTATCCCCTCAACCCTCTCTCTAGGTTTAAGGCCCTGACCAGTTACCTCATGCCGTGTCAGAAGACAGGCTTTGTAACCTCTATAAACAACGCACGCAGGTTGCAAGAGACCTGGTGATTAGTCTTTGAATAATCAGAAGATCGGTTTTGCCACCCTGATCACTTCCATGTGCATAATGTGTTGACCACCACCCTGTGTCATTTCTCAGGTTCATAAGATTGTAGTGCTTTGGGCGGGCGGGCGGGCTTTACTGCCTTGTGGGTTGCCAGGCCCACTAAAAGTCTTGTGTCGTGTCTCTGGGTCTGCCACAACAGATCTTCCGATCTTGTCAAGGATCAGTATGTCTGATTAATGATATTCCCTCTATCACCCTGCCTCTCTTGCTGCCTCGTTGAGAGCTGCGACCATTAGAGAACGACTGGCCACTGGGCAACTTCTAGTCAGTGTGCCTCGCTGTACAAGGTTTCAAACATCATCAATGCACCAGGCTGGACCTATGAAACAAACAAAAAAAAGAAACCGAGACCGAAAAGGCGGGAGCGGCTTGATGCGGTCCACGGTCCATAGCCCACCACTCGTCTTTTTTCTTCTTTATTGTCAGAAATTCAGCAGCTCCCATCGTTGGCAAGTGTACTCATGTCTTATTGTCAAAATGTCGGACTATTTCCCTCTTATCAAACCCTCGCCATACCTTGGTGTTGGGCCAGACGAAAGGTTTAAAAACACCTCTCCACTCTGACCGGTAGAGGGGCTCCCTTCCAACCTTTTGAATACGGCAAAGGGTTTCCCCCTTTGCCATCTTCGGAGTTGCTCCCGGGTAGCTCTCGAATGGAAGTGCCCCTCCAAGACTTTTAGCAGAGTGTGTTACTCCTTCCATTTTTGACGGGGTCGGGGGGGGGGGGGGTCCCTTACTCCCTTTTGTAGAGTTGCCTCCTGGTGAATCCACTTGCGGCGGATCTCCCTTTGCTTTCTCAGAGAACCGCCAAGAACACGGCAAGACGGATGTGCCGGCTCGGTCCCCACCCATCTGGTTGGGTTAGGTGACCCACCCCAACCTCTTTAGAAACGGGCTGCATCCTTCCCTGGGCCTTGCCGAGACACCTCGTAGACCTGAGTTTGTCACGTTGACGGTGGTCGGCATGCCCGTTTCCCCTTTCTTCCCAATGCGGTTCGCAGGTGAGTGACGCCGCACTATTGCATGAACTTAGTGAAAGGAATGGTTTATGCGAAGGAACTCTTGAACTACTACTTACAAGACATCACCGAAGACCTGGCAGACCAAGGAGCATTCAAGGTCGAACATGTGATGACAAAACAGGGAAGGGGGGCATGGGACTCGAGATCCACACCTACCTTTTTCGTCACGTTCGATCGTAACAAGCTGTCTCAGTCGGTGCGTGCCGTTTGGTATCGCAACCGCGTGAAGGTACAACTACTGCCACCGCTTCGGCCATACGAATCGATCATATAGACGTGCAATGTCGTGTTTACCCGAAGTGTGTAAGTTCTACAAGACCGTACACGATAATTCTTTATCATGTATTGCCAAGCGTGTCAATTGCCGAGAGCCGCACCCTACTTCCTCGAAGAAATGTGGCGCCTATATCCTGGAGAAGGAAATCCTGGCCGTTCAGCCTGCGGATCGTCTCACTTTTCGCTAGGCTAAGAACATTCTGCCGCGCCCAGGTCTACTTGGGATGTCTTATGCCTCAATATTAAAAACGGCACCCTCTAGGCCTACGAGCACAGTCGCCTCCACGCCTATTCGGAACATTTTTGCGGCTTCTTCCCACCCTGGGTGCTCCCGTGATGTATCTGGCGGCACATAGGATTCACACCCAGCCTCGGCTAAAACCTGGGCTCCACAGCCTGACCGTTTACCGCGAAGCGAAACAGCCGTGCACCTCCACCGAGTCGTTAGATTTTCAGGAGGCAGGCCTCCCTTAGGTGCTCGTGAGGCCGTCTCCGGCGCCTCGGTAAACTATCCACCGAAATGAGGACAGCACCAAAGGAGCTTCAGCTCCTATACCTTCACCCAAGGCTGGACTGGGTGACTCTCGCAGAACCCTCCAAAAGAGTGACACCCGTCTCCGAAGCCACCCCGCCCACCAAAGGGTAAACCTACTCCGGCAAAGTGTCGGGTCCTTGCTTACCTGGATGAGTTTACCCATCACTGCCCGCGAAGCGCCTTATTTCCCTATCTTGATCTATCCGTGTTCTTAGTAGTGGTCATTTTCCTATTCAAGTATTTTCTGTACTGATGCCGCCTGAGAATACCCTCCGTTGGTGCCTGGAGCGGACGCAGTGGTCCACATTTCATGAAATGACTTTTTTTTCTGTCTCGGTCGAGCAATTTAGGTTGGTGGATGAGGCCGCACAGGTATCAGTTCCCTTGGCCAAGACTAAGGTGGTGCATTTCTGCCGCCATCCACGGCTCTACCCCGACCCGGGTTTGTTCTTAAACAGGGTTCGCTTGAAAGTGATGTATTCGCAAAGTTTCCTTGGTCTTGTTTTTGAACTGCGCCTTGTATGGGAGTATTATTCCCAGTCTCTTGTACCCGCGCCGTGGACATTCTTCGTTCCGTGGTGTGATAGGACTAGTGCCTTGCTTTTTTATCGATCCTTTATTCATTCGAAGCTTGACTACGGATGCGAGTTTTATGCATCAGCGCCAGAGCGTGTATTGCAGAAGGTGGACCGGATACACCACACCGCTCTCTGCCTGGCAACCTGTGCCTTACGTCCTCCATTGAGAGCCTACTTCTCGATGCTGGGGAGATACACTCGCTCTGCGCCGTGCATAGTGCATCATGTGCCTCTAGATGCGAGACGGCCTCTCCCTCAGTCGCCAACTGCTTTAAATGCATCCGTAGCTGATCCCGACGGTGCCTATACCGCCGAGAAATTCCAGTTTATACCGTAAGCCCTTTCTGTTTAGAGCTTGGAAACTCCTTCGGGACCTAGGTGTAGTTCTCGGGCCGGTGGTGCCTCTGGTTATGACTAGGACGCCACCCTGGAGAGTACCATTTTTTAATATTCTTCGCCACGCCTCTGCTCCGAAAGCTTCTACAGTGCCTGAAGTATTCCTTTCGGCCTTTTTAGAGCACACTTTGTGTCAGGCTTGGTCCGTGCCAGTGTATAAGGATGGCTCCCAGTTCCAGGACAGGGTGGGTTTCCACGCCGTATCCCCTCTATTTGAAGTCAACAGGGTCTACCTTCGCTGCGTCTGTCTTCACGGCTGAGCTGGTTATAATACACCGCTCGGTACGGAAGTAACGTATCGCGCCCGGTTTGGAGATCGGATTATGATCTTTAGCGACTCTCAAACCGCCCTGAGTGCTATAGTGCCAGTGGAATCTCCACACTTCCTAGTTCGCCGATGACAAGATTATCTTCTGCGGGGAATGAGGGTGCCAATGAGTCCTCGTGGACTGGGCAACCATACCAGCGTTTCGCTCTTCCTCACACCGATTACATGGCAGGAATACTGGCAGCTTTCCAGGCTGCTTGGCAAAAAAAATGAGAGAGGGTCGAGGGGAGCCTTAATTTTTTCGGCACATTCTTGTTGAAGGTCCCAGTCTGTGTAATCTTCGCGCACGTTACCCTGGGACGAGCTGACTTTATTTTTTTACTTTTGAATTTTTTTCTTGTTGGGTATGATCTCGAACGCTGGGGTCAGTCTGGGGAGCATGTCTTTATTTTTTGCTTTTTTGTTAGTTTTTATGCTTTTGTTTTAATGTACGAGGGGCGGTCAATAAGTTTTGCAATTCGGATAAAAGGAAACGAGATATGAGGAAAAGTGTTTTATTATTTTTCAATATAACTACCCTCGACTTCAATGCACTTGCGCCACTTGTCCCTGAGGCCTCGAATTCCCGACAACCAGAAATCTCCTGACTGCTGTTCAGTCGACTCCTGGACGGCGAGCTGAACATCTCCATCGTCCCCAAACCGGTGTCCACGCAGTGCAGCCTTGAACTGGCGGAATAAAAAAAAGTAGGTGCTAGGGGCCAGATCTGGACTGTAGGGGGGATGGTTGAGCTCCTCGAATCCGCACTCGCGCAGGGCAGCTTGTGCAACTCTGGCCTTGTGGACTTTGACGACGTTGAAGTCGATCATGGGGCGTGAGGTTTCGTGAGGTTTCTAGGGACCCAACGTGCAGAGACCTTGGTCATGGCCAAATTGTCGTGGATGATGTTGATAACACTTCCATGTGATATTCCAAGTTCTCGCTCGATTTTTTCGATCTTCACCCGTCGATTTTCGAGGATCATTCTCTCCACACGGGCCACATTGTCCTCGTTGGTCACGTCTGACGGGCGTCCTGGACGGAGGTCATCTTCAAGGGACTCACGACCATGGCGGAACTCCCTTTTCCAGCGAGCAATGTTGCATAGGAAGGGTCGGTGTCGGTGTACACTGCAACCATGCGTTCATGGATCTCTTTTGCATTCTTGCCTTCCTTGGTCAAATATTTGATCACTGCGCGGTGCTCAACCTTCTCCATTGTTGAAAAATTTGTGACTGACGATCTGCGATCAGCTACTGCTTCTTAAATAGACGAGGCAGGAGCGTGCGGCTGCAAGTCCTGGCTTGTCATAACTTGTCCTAACACCCCCACAAACAGCCATCCCCCTTCCTCTGTTTTGCCCTACCGATTCGCCAAACTTATTGACCGCCCCTCGTAGCTTAAATTTAGTGTAACTTTTTTAATTGGTGGCCGTAGTCTCCAAATTGGCCCTTTGAAAAAAAAAATATCTGCCGTCTCCATACTGAATGCTTTTCTCTTTTTTTGCTTTTTTTATAGGGACGAATGGTGGCATCAGTTTAGCAGGCCTTGTGTCCAGTTTTCTCGGGGGTTCTCTAGTGGGCCTTGCCTATTTCATCATACTTCACCTCTCAATCCCTTCCTCGGTCATGGGGTCGGCTCCTCCCCAGTGGCCTGTGATCTTTTTCGGTGGATTCGGAGGGTTCTTCGGTAGCCTGATTGACTCGTTTCTTGGAGCAACTTTACAATATTCTGGTAAAGTACCAGGGACTCTTTCATTTAAGCCAAAGAAGTTAGAGCACTCATATCGTAGTTACATGCGCCCCTCCCAAAATCACTGTTTAAAGTAAGCTCCGATTGCACCTGTTATTATGGTTGATAGGTTTGCTATTTTGTTGTTATCCTTAACTTTTTTAACTTCTACAGTTATTTTCCTCCCCGTCGGTCTCCCTTGTGTTACCTTTTATACATTTTCAGCAACCATTTTCCCACAAGGTATAATCGGCGCCCATCAACCTCACTCAAATATCCTCTGCCCTCTTTTATGTCTTGTTAGATAAATGCAAAGTTAGACATCCTTTATGCATGCCATTGTGACTATTCTTATTACTTTACTTCGTCGCCTCCCCTAACCCAGGTTCTCTTCGTTCGAACCTGGCTGTGCTCAGGAAGGCCGCAGCCGCATGTGGTCATATCCAGAAGTCTCCTAGAGAGGTTATATTGAATCTGGTTCTGAGATGGTCAAGAGGGGGCAGGATTCTTCTTTGTTACATACCCTCGTGTACCCCCTCCCAACTTTTCCTCTTAATTTCCAACCCAGTAAGGGTCCCCGAGGTGACCCAGCCCCAGATGGTACGACCTTCCACGTCCGGACCCGTTGCTCCTCCTGGTGGGGAGCCCCAAACTAAGACCAAAAGTGCGCGGAGCTGAGCCTCGATTACGTCGAGGCCCAGGATTCAGAGGCTACATGGCGTTTTCGAGCCCGCTAGCTTCACTAATGGCAGCATGTTGGCTAAGGGCAACATGATCCATCAGAAGAGAGCTATAGCTAGTGTAATTGGTAGAGAGCCGAAGGTGACCCGTTTCTTGGACGGGAGGCTTTTGGCGAATGCGTCGAATCTCTCCGAGGCGGCCATGATTAGTGCCCTTCGGACACTTGATGATGGCACACCGCACTCTCCCATGAACTTGGTGAAAGGAGTAGTTTATGCGAGGGAACTCGTGGACTACTCTATAGATGACATCACATTAGAGCTGGCCGACCATGGAGCGGTCAAGGTCAAGCGTGTGATGAGAAAACAAGGAAGGGCCTCGAGACCCCCCCCCCATCCCCTCTACACACTTCGTCACGTTCAACTCTGACAAGCTCCTTGAGTCGGTGCGTGTCGGTTTGTATCCGCACCATGAGAAGGCATTCGTGACATTGCCGCGGAGATGCTACTACTATCACCGCTTCGGCCATGTTAATCGGTCGTGTAGACGTGCAAAGTCGGGGTTACCCGAAGTCTGTGTAAGTTGCTCCAAGGGCACACATGATCAGTCTAAATCATGTGTGGCCAATTGTATCAATTGCGTAGAGCCGCACCCCGCTTCTTTGAAGCAATGTGGTGCGTATCTCCTTGAGAAGGAAATCCTGACCGTTCAGGCACAGGATCGTCTCTCATTTCGCGAGGCTAAGGACTTGGTCCTGGCGCGCCAGGGCTGCCTGGTACATCCTATACCTCAATATTAAGAAATACATCCGCTGCTCCAGGCCTACAAGCACGGTCGTTCCCGCTCCCATTTGGAACCCTACTGCGGGTTCTACCCATCCCGGGCGCTTTCCTGGTAAAGCTGGCGGCACAAAGGGTTCACACCCAGACCCAGCTAAAAACAGGACTACCCTTCCTTTCCCCAGGCTCACCGTTTCGAATAAGGTGAAACGGCCGCGCGCCTCTACCGAGTCGCTAGACTCTCAGGAGGCAACACCCCTGAATTTGGTCGTGAGCCAGTCTTCCGGGGTTCCTAAAGCTGCCCCCGAAAGGAGGCCAGCACTAAACGAAAACTTCGACTCCTTCGCCTATACCCAGTTGTGGGCTGGGTGGCTCGGACACGGTTGATCCTTGAAAGTTTCGAGGTGGAGGGAGGAAAAGACTCGCATGGCGAGCCCATCCTTCCCCAATAAGTCCTCGAAGGCGACAGCACCCGGAGTTCTGCCTCCGGGCAGAACTCCGCATCTCTTCCAAGCTAGGCCTGGAGGTCATATTGCTTCAATGGAATTGCCGCAGATTTGGGGCCAGCTGGGAGGAGTTGCAGAGGCTCGTCTCGTCCCTTTCCCCGTTAGCTATCTTTTTTCAAGAGTCCATGCTGGGCGCGTGCCCTCTCCCCACCCTCCCGGGGTATAAGGGTTTTGCGACCCCACCACCACGGGATGGGGGCTGGGCAAAAGGATGCTCTATTTACACCCGGCATGATGTCTTGGTTCTTCTCTTTACCTTAGATACCGCCTTTCAAGCAGTAACTGTGCAGCTTCACCTGGATAGGAGGTATACTGTTAACTGTTATTTCCGACTACATTCCACCGTCAGCTGACCTCGACGCGGGGGACTTCCGCCATGTCGTGACACAGTTGCCGAGGCCCTTTCTTTTGCTTGGAGATCTGAACGATAGACACCCCCTGTGGGGATACTACTCGAGTAATCCCAGTGGTCAAGTCCTTGCCGGCCTGATCGACGAGCTGGAGATAGGTGTCCTAAATGTGGATGAGTTTACGCATCACTGTCCGAGAACCGCTTCATTTTTCCTGCCTCGATCTATCTTTGCGCTCTCCGAATGCACAGCCTGATTTTGGGTGAGGGTGGTCGATGACCTCCATGGTAGTGATCACTTTCCTATTCAATATAATTTTCTGGGCTACTGCCGCCTGAGACCCCCTCCCCCGTGGTGCTTGGCGCGGGCGCGGTAGTCCGCATTTCAGGAAATGACTAATTTCTCTGTCACAGTCGATTAGTTTAGGTCGCTGGATGAGACCGTTGATTTCTTCTCCGGCAACCTTATCGCCCTGGGCCTAACTACTATTCCTAGAACTTCTGGCCGATTCTCACGCCGACCGCTTCCGTGGTGATCAACCGAGTGTGTGGCGGCCCGCAAACAGAAGCGTTATGCCAACATGTGCTATAAGCGTCGCCCCAACGATTTAACTCTCGGAGAATTTCGTCGAGCTAGGGCTAGGTTCCGGTATGTTTCGAAGCATGCTCGCCGCTCTTCCTTGCGGTATACGTCTCTTCACTTAACCGTAAGACCCCTCTAGCACATTGTGAAAGCGAGTCAAAAGGATTCAAGGCACATTTTCTCAGGACCCCACCTTCCCGTTCTCCAGTGGAATGGGACTGCAATCTCGGACCCCGCGTCTGTGGCGGAGTCCTTCGCGACCGCATTCTCTAGCCGGGATGATGCTCTGCAAGTATTCAATGCGCGTCGTGATGTTGCGGAATGTCGCCAACTGAACGTTACTTTCAGAGGCGAAGAACCCTGCGGACACCGCCTCTGGTCCGCACATGTCCCGCACGCCACGCTTCGCCACTTAGGTGCGGGAGGCATGGCCTTTCTTTTAGATTTGCTCAACAGGATCTGGACAGAGGGTATTCTACCAGACTCCTGTCCAATGGCTACTGTGCTCATTTTTCATATTAACGTAAATAAAGAGAGAGCTATAGCTCCCTGGTGAAAGGATAGCTCTGGCATTGTATTAATTATTTTACTGCGAGTGTATTTGTCTCACAATCAGTGGCATTCGAGCCTTTGTAGCAACGGGGTAATTCCGCCACCACGGTAAGTCAAAATCGGTTTATCTTAGTCGGTATTTTTTTTTGTGTCAAGTTAGGTTAGTTACATCTTTGGTAAAGAAGCTTTTTCAATATGCGGTTATCATTTTGACACTACGCTCGCTATGTAGCGTAGTTAGTGCACGTTATTCTCCTTCGAATTTTGCTCCTTGGGGTGGAGTTGGGGGAGGGGTCCTTCCTTGCCAGAGCTTTCCTTACGGAACTCAGCGTCCGTAAGTAATACAAAATAATCGGCCCAGAATTTCACTAGTTCGTGGAGGAGGGCGTCTTCGACCAGTTTTTCCTGTGTCTTCTGAGTAGTCCCATTTGAATTGTCCGGTCTTCAGACCATCGGCAATTACTTCTGGTCCCCCTCGTCATGAAACGGGCTCTCTTCAGCAGCATATACTCTTGAGATTTAGCATCCTCAAGTAGTGCATGTACTTGGGTTCCCGCTCCCTTGGTGAGGAGGACCTACTCGTACGACTCGACTGCGAGGCCTTTTTAGACCTCACTGTCGGGGTCCCCATCCGCTCGTCTCGTGACTCTATGGGTGCGTCTGAATTTTGCCTCGCTGCCATAGCTTGGATTCGATGATCCCGTGAAAGGGCATTGCTCGAAGCCGGAGCCTTTTGGTAGCTCTTCTCGCTTTTATCGCTCGGGTTGGGGATTCATGCGTAGGTGGGAGGGTTTTCAAGAAACCACATTCCATCCATGCCGTTCTTCACGAGCATGGTTTTCATTTCCTTTGCGAAAGTACCAGGTCTGGTCAGGTTTGCAATGTGTGCATAATATATGCAGCACATTATTTTCGTGGATTTCTCGTTCTCGATTTGCAGAAAAGTCGGATTGGGAGCCACACTACTTTCCGCTTTAGCTTTTTTGCCTCTGGTCCTTTTTTACGGGACAGCTCATCGACGTTTTCTGTTTGGGCCACCGCAATTTAGACATGGCAGTCACGCCAGACGTGACCTTGGGCGCACACAACAGACAAGTGTATTAGCAGTAGAGCATGTAGCAGTGGTGTGCTCGTTGTTGCTGTAGCAATTAAAGCACATTTGCAGGTCAACGAACCTCTCACGTTCAATCTGCTCGGAGCAGACACGTACATTAAAGAGGAGGAAGCCATTTTGTTTCGCTTTGGTCGCCATTGCAGTTTTCATGAAGACCACTTTGAAAACTTGGGTGTAGCCTTGGAATTTTATTACTTGGATACTTTTGCCCAAGAGTGATTCCTAAGAATCTCCTCCGTCGTGTGGCCTCCAACCTAGGGGTCGAGGCGACGGCAGATCACGCTCCGTTGGGAGCATATTTGAGACTGCGTCTGGGGTAGTAAGTTGATTAATTTAAATGTTAGCGAGGGGATACTGTCTAGTGGCGATAATATGCGCCGACCTCAATTTTATTTGAAGGTTTCCAGATATTTTAATTTGTATATTACTTTACCCTTTGGTTTTCTTGCCTACGCTACCAGCGTTCTAAGTGATCCCTTTTTTCCCTTAGGTATAAACAAGGAAGGAGTGATAATGGAGCACCCTGGGCCCGAGATCGTTCACATCAGCGGCCGTCACGTCTTGGACAACCATTCCATCAATCTCCTATCGAGCGCGATCACGGCCTGTTTGCTGCCATTCGTCGCTCTTTATATGACCCCTTTCTAGTCGAAGTCACGATATCTGTGCATTGCTATTCTGATCCCTCGTTCGTCAGTCCCTGCTCTCGTTTTGTGCACGTTCATGAAATTTTTCAAACGTCATTGGTTTCGGGTTTTATATACTGTTGGAGTCTTTCTCCTCTATCTTGCCTTGCCTTTACTCCTGCCTTTTCTCATTGTCTCCCTATCTCGATATGTAAAAAGGGGCAGTTTTGTGGTATAGGACGTTAATCAGGTTCGTATTACTGTTGAATATTGGGATTATTTGTGACAAAACTGTTTCGTATTGTAGAAGTGATGCCCATTATTTCAATATACATAACTGTAAACATGGCGAAAAAAGGTGTTTTGTAAAAGCGATGATCACTTGATACACCATTACACAATAACTGTCACTCTTCGTGAAAAAAAGCAATGGTTGATAGAATCTAGAACGTACCCTTACCCTTCCTATATGTATAGCTCTCACAGGATGATGGCTTTTTCACTCTAGTTAATTGATTGGTCCTGGCAACCAGACCACAGGCAACTTCCTTTTTAGGGAACCATTTCTCTGGTTTGGTAGCTCCGAACACGATACTGTATGCTTGCTATTCGACTCACTATAGAGGTGATAATCTTAAATCTTAATTAAAATGAAAATCAATTTGGGACACTGGACGAATAAGCTTTAGAAAATCCCCTTTCCTAGAGAAATCCACATTTTATAAATCCTTCCATATCCAAAAATCATATCTATTTTGTATTCATTGAGCATTCCATTAGATTCATACTACAACTGAAACCTGTAGCCCTCCATTAGGTCGTCTTTCGCGCCTCTTAAATCTCCACATATCTTTTCTGCGCCTGCAATAAACCCAATGCAGGGGGAAAGAGGACGTCAAATGATGAAAAAAAACCTTGGATGTCCAAGCAAGTGCATATCTGTCCATGGCCGATTTCGTTAAAGGGTACTTGGGAGACGGCCATTGAGGTCTTCATTGTTCACCTATCTGAGGGCAGCGAGATTACTCGAATAAAGTTGCCATACAATACGATGTACCTTTTGATTTTGAAAGCTCAATTACTTTATTAATTTATTATTATTTGTGGTGTTTGTCATTTTGAGTAACTGACTAATGAAGGTCAATTAGTGATTAATAATTTATATGGTTTTATAATAATTACTCAGCACTTTTTTCTTTTATAATTGTATTTTCCTTTGTTGTTATCAATTGTGACATCTAATAAATCTATTTTTTGTTTCTTTCTAACTACATTGCCAAAGACGACCAGAGGCACCCCATTTAAGAAATACTTGGGTTTATTATACAAAAATAGCCCCCCACACCACTCGCCTAGACTTTTAGAGCTTCCGTCTTTTCGACTGTTAGGGGACCAGCCCTCTTGTGTTGGCTGAGAACTGGAATTTTATCCGCCCCACTCCCCCTTCCCTTATTTGTGTATTTATTACGTCGTTTGTTTTCTTGCCGTCTTCAATCGAAGTCTTTTAATTGCTCTAAAAGTGTACACGATAACACTATTGTGTACGGCGGCTAAGTGTGGGAATTGCCACGCCCTACTTCCTCGAAGCAATATGAGATGTATCCTGGAGCATGAAGTCCAAAATGCGTACCCACTCTTTTCGAGGCTTGGTAGGTACTATGCCTCAAAAAATAAGTAGGCACCCTCTGCTCAAGTGCTTCGAGCACGGTCACTTTGGAATCCTGCGGTTTTCTGTTCCGGCGCTCTCTTGTGAGAATCGACGTCTTGGCTTCTTTTCTGCCTTTCCAACTTCTTGACCGTTTCCTGTAAGTCAAAACGGCGCTTGCTTCCGCAGCGTCTTTAGACTCATAGGGCAAACCCTACCCCAACGTGGTCGTGTGGGTTTCTAAGGTGCTCCAAGAAATAAGACAAAACCAGTATATTGTTTTTCTATAAGATTTACAGGCTAAGTTTCGATATTTAATTAGCGGAAATGGTGACGTCTGGGAACCATCACTTCAATAGTTGCTAAATGCCACCATATCTGTGTGTGTGCGCTCAAATCACATATTCTCTTTTAAATCCTCAATTATTACCTAGTCTTTTACACAGATTTTAAAAGGTACTAAAGTTCAGTTAACGGAAAGAATAAAATTATTTAGTTAGTGGTACAAATAAGAAACTGCTTATGAAAATGACTAATATGGAGAAAAAAAATATTAAATTTTTTATTCATTTTACGTGAGAAGATATATAAAATATAATGCTGAGGGTATTTAATGTTATAAAATTTACTAATTGCTTTTTGGGACGAATGTTTAATTTTAGGAGGATTTATTGTAAATGATGCTTTTCTTACTTTACTCTGGTAAAGGCGGCAAGTTACAACGTGAGTTTGACATATGTGAAAACTTTGTACAAAGAAGCTTCTACGATGTTGCACTCAATATGGAAGCGTGCTTAGATTGATTAGGAAGACCCTGTTTCTAAGTACGGTGTAGTTCCCCCCATAAAGGGGTATTATCCACACTTCGCGCTTTTTTAATCTTTTCCTTCTTCCATCGCTTCGAAACATAACGCAACCCTCATTACGCCCAGAGGTCCTTGGTAGTACAGTGTAGTGAACCCCGGAAGGAAGCCCTGTCAGGGGGCGCGAAGAAGGGGGTCCCTTAAGGATACGAGCCGGAGACCTTGGAGAGGCGTCTGCTAGAGTAGGCCCATTAAGATAGGAGGGTATTTAAGGATCCAATAGGGCTTAGTCTCTTAGATTCCACATTAACTAATAAAGATACAGCCACTGTATTTAACAAATCTTTTCAAAGTGTTTTTATAGAGGGAGATAGGTCGCTGAAGTTTTCAAAGCAGTACATTGAGGCAAAAACTAGAGCAAGATACAATATTCTTCACGCATAAACTTTGATTGATTGAAGAGATTTTTGAATTATGAATAATGTAGGCCAAAGGAAACGCTTCTCACGTGGGATGGAAAATAAATGCAACGAGTTTTTAAAGAAAAAAAACACACACACACACGCATATAGATATATATATATATATATATATATATATATATATATATATATATATATATATATATATATATATCTATCTATCTATCTATCTATCTATCTATCTATCTATCTATCTATCTATATATATATATATATATATATATATATATATATATATATATATATATATATCTATATATCTATATATATATATATATATATATATATATATATATATATATATATATATATATATATCTATATATATATATATATATATCTATATATATATATATATATATATATATATATATATATATATATATATATATCTATATATATCTATATCTATATATATATATAGAGAGAGAGAGAGAGAGTGTGTGTTACATAGATACACAGATCACACGGGCCTTACGGCCCAGACTAAGGTGATCTGGCCTTAAATCTACTGCCACTTACACATAGAATAGTAGAAGTAAAGGATAGAAAAGTTTTAGGCTCTCCCCACCCTTCACTCCCTCCGGCAAAAGCCGTACATGAAATAATTTGGAAAAAGTACCATGCAGGTGTAAGAAGACAGTACCTGAAGGAAATTTGCATTGAATAGTAATTAAATGAAATGAATGTGAAAACCACTTACATACACCTGAAAGAGTTATATTTTTGTAATATTATTTTATTTTGTAGCTTATGCTAAACAATTCCAATATTTGTTAAGTGTTTGTCTAATCTCAATTTAAATGAATCTATAGTGCTGCTGTCCACTAGCTCGTTTGGCAAATTATTCCAATCATTAATAATCGAGTAAGTGAAGAAGTTTTTTATTACATCCATAGTGGCTCTTTTACCCTGAAGTTTTGAATCATGTCCACGGGTGGGACACTCCCCTGTCAGTGTGAACAAGTTATTGGCATTAACGTTGTTAAATCCTTTAAGTATTTTAAAGCACTCTATAAGCTGCCCCCTTAGCCTTCGTTTTCTGACGGAAAATGGATTGAGTTTTTTTTAGCCTCTCGTGGTAAGGTTTGTTACGTACTGACGGGATAAGTTTTGTCGCTCTGTGTTTTACAGCTTCTAATTTATCTATGTCTTTTATTAAGTAAGGGGCCCAGAACTGTACAGCGTATTCGAGATGGGGCCTGACAATACTTTTATATAGTGGCATAATTATCTCCTCGCTTTTATAAGTAAAGTTTCTTTTTATAAATCCTAGTGCTGTGTTAGCTTTGTTTGCAGCAGCTGCGCATTGGTTTGATGTTTTTAAGTTTTCTGTAATTATTACTCCTAAATCTTTAACCTGCGGGGTTGTGTTTATTAAGCCGCCTTGCATTGTATAGGTGTATTTTTTTGTTTTTTGTTCCGCACTGAAGGATTTGGCATTTGTCGATATTAAATGGCATTTGCCATTTCTCAGACCATTAGGTAATTTTATTTATATCAGCTTGCAGGCTAGCCCTGTCCTCTTCGCATAATACTGAGTTACCTATTTTCGTGTCATCTGCAAATTTAGATATGATATTATTTATTCCAACGTCTATGTCATTGATGTATATAGTAAATAAAATAGGGCCCAGGGGAGAGAGAGAGAGAGTAACAAGGAGTAAGAAGGAAAGTTAGTACCCTAGGAGACCTTACGGTCCATTCAAAGAGGGTACCTTTAGGCTCATAAACGGCCACTTTTCAAGACTTTTTCTAGTCTTGACTTGAACTGGTCAACAGATTCACTGTTGACAACTTCCACTGGAAGTGCGTTCCACATACCGCAGATACTGTAAGTGAAAAAATTTCCACACAGATTGCGGTTGTAACGCTTCAGTTCAAGTTTGAAGCCGTGATTGCGCGTTCTGTTCTCACTCAGTGTGAAAATATCCCGGTAGTCAACATTGTCGAACCCTCGAAGTATTTTGAAAACTTCGATGAGCTGACCACGCTGTCTACGGGTTTCCAGCGAGAAAAGATCTAATTCCCTTAGTCTATCCTCATAACTTTTATGTCGGATAGAGGGAATCAGCTTGGTTGCCCTGGCTTGTACGCGTTCCAATCTCGCGATGTCCTTTCGCAATGAAGGACTCCAAAATTGTACGGCATACTCCAGGTGCGGTCAGACAAGTGAGTTGTATAGGCACAGTACAATCTCCTGGTTCCGATAACCAAATCGGCGCTTAATATAGCCTAGCATCCTTTGGGCCTTTTTCTCCGCCTCAATGCACTGTTTCGAGAACTTGAGGTCACTAGTGATTGTTACACCCAAGTCCTTCTCAGTGTCACACCTTTCAAGAGCAGTGCCCTTAAGGATGTACTGAGATTGGGGGTTTCTGTGGCCGATATGCATCACTTTGCATTTGCCCACGTTAAAAGGCATTTGCCACGTGTCCGACCACTCCCCAATCTTCCCAAGATCTTCCTGCAGGCGGGCAGTATTTCCATCCTTTGCAACGTTCATACCAAGCTTGGTATCGTCGGCAAATTTGGAAATCTTCGCAACCATGTCACCGTCCATGTCGTTGACGTAGATGATGAATAGTAGTGGTCCCAGGACAGAACCTTGAGGCACCCCGCTAGTAACGGGCACCCACTCAGAAGCCTGTCCATTTACCACCACCCGTTGCCGTCTGCAACTTAGCCAGTTCTCGATCCAGCCGGCTACCTTTCCGTCTATGCCAAGCGCTCGCACTTTCCGGAGAAGGCGGCGGTGTGGTACCTTATCAAAGGCTTTCTGAAAGTCTAGGTAGACCACATCCACCGCCTTGTCCCGATCGTGCTCACTGAACACGAAGTGGAAGAATTCTACAAGGTTCGTCAGGCATGACCGTTGCCTTCGGAAGCCGTGCTGGGAACTCCTCAGTAGCAGGTTTGACTCTAAATACGACGTCACTTTGTCCACCATCATGCTTTCCATGAGTTTACCGACTATCGAAGTCAGACTGATAGGTCGGTAGTTCAACGGTTGGTTACGGTCTCCTTTCTTGAAGATAGGAGTCACCTCCGCCTCACGCCAGTCTCTAGGAACGCATCCGGTCCGGATTGACATGTTAAAGATAGCGCACAGATGTCGTGATACTTCATCGCACACTTCCTTCAACACTTTAGGTAGAAACCCGTCCGGTCCAGGGGACTTATTCGTCTTTAGGTCAGCGATCTTTTTCTTTATTTCTCCTTCGGTGAAGTCCATTGCCTCCAGCTTTTCCCCCGAGTAGGAATCCGTCGGCTGGGGAATGGGACCACACTCTTCAGTAAACACTGAAGAGAAGTAGTCGTTGAGGAGGTTAGCATTTTCTGCATCTGAATGCTTTAATGTCCCCTCCTCATTCCTCAAAAGGCCAATCGTTCGACGGATTGGTTTACGGCTGTTTACATATCCAAAAAACTCCTTGGGATTCTCTTTACAGAGTCTCGCCACTCGGAGTTCCTCAGACCGCTTAGCCGCCCTTATGCTGGACTTCATTCTCCTGGCTAGCCTCCGGTATTCGTCAAAGTCACCCGAGATCTTCGATTGCCGGTACACATTTCTCTTCTCCCTAAGCAGTTGCCCGATTTCTCGATTAAACCACTTTGGTTGAACAGAAGACCGACGGGGGCATTTCAGAGGGATAAAACGCGATTGAAGACTCATGAATGTGGTTTTGAAACTGTTCCAAGAGTCTTCAATAGCATCGCACTCTTCTAGCCTCGCATCAGTCAGTCCCGCGCGTAGACCTGCAAAGTCTGCTCTTCTTAAATCCAGTTTCCTTGATTTACTAATTGCAGGCTCTGCCTTGGGGACTTTGACTACAAATCTAATTAGTCGGTGGTCACTGCCACCGAGCTCTTCGCCAACAGAGAGATCCTCAACGATGTCATCCTCAGAGGTGAAAACCAAGTCGAGGATATTGTCTCCTCTCGTTGGCTCTCTCACCCATTGAGTGAGGAACTCGTTGTTCGTGAACTCCAGGAGTAGTGCGTTCTCGCCACAGGGTTCTCTGGTTTCCCAGTCAACTTGTGTGTTGAAATCACCCATGACGATACACACTCTGTCTTCGACAAGTTCTCCTAGTAGCTGGTACAGATCTCTGTCCTTTTCATCGAGTTGGGCAGGAGGTCTATAAAGCACCTGGGTCCTATATTTGGCAGGACCTATCTCTAGGTCAACACCTAGTAGTTCATGGGCGGATACGATGTTGCAATCCGTCGAGTTGAGAGTATCCTTGACATACAACATCACACCGCCACCTTCTCTGTCTGGCCTATCTTTCAAGAAGAGCTGGTAACCGGGAATCGTGAAATCGCCTTCAAAGTCTCGGTTTAAGGTTTTTATCCACGATTCTGTTATGGCTACCATTTCGGGTTCTTCCGTCGCTACGAGGCCACGGGGCTCAGGAAACTTGTTCCTGATTGACCTCGCATTCAACAGAAGAACTTTCAGGGAGTCCCCGACTGTAGGACTCCCTACGCTCTTCCGTTTCCCGGCTTGTTTGTTGGCGAGGCACCCCTTTTTGCGACCTCTGAGAAGGTCGTTCCTGGAGTGACACGGGCATACTGGCGTACGTCCGCCCTCACTCTGGGCCGGATACTCCTTTCGGTCCTCTCTACGACATCCTGGATCATGTTCGACAGAAAGGCCTTTCCTTTAAAGGAAAGATGTACCCCATCCCTTTGGTAGAGATCATTTCTACCATAAAAGGTGCGGTACGGGTCCACAAAAAAGACCCCCTCTGCCGTACACAAATCTGCCAGGCGCCGGTTTAAAGACACATTCATCGAGTGAGCGGTCCGTGCTGGACCTCTCCTCGGGAGCATCCCGACTACCACGCGCTTGCGGGTTTTCAGCCCACAGTCGTCCACGGAACCCATGACCGTGTGGAGGATTTTATCTGTAGGGCCTACCCTACCTCCTCTCAGGTAGAGGTCGTTTCCACTGACCATCAGAGCAACGACTGAGCTCTCAGAAATCTGTGATTTCTCAGCCTCTACTCTGATGTGGTGGTTACCACATCCTGGCAGGCAGCTTACTTTAACGCTTGTGCGAAGGCGGGCCGCTAGCAGGGGCTGCAGGTCCCGTGCCTGGGAATCGCCCACAAGGATGACCCTGGCACATTTGCCTGCTGAGCTCGGATCCTTTATTTTCCGAGGCAAGCTCTCCGATTCCTCTCTCTTCCCCATCATGGTCTTTTCAGGCTTTTTTTTTTCTTCTTCCTCTTATTCTTCTTCTTCTTCTCTATCATCTTTTCCCCCTTGTCATCCTTTTCATTAACTTCTTTTACCCTTTCTTCTTCTATTTCTCTCTCTTCCTCTTTCTTCTTTCCCTTTTTCGTCTTTTTTTTCTTTTTCCCTTTTGGTGTCACTGTCACATTCGGGCACGGGCTCTCTGCAGAGGTGGTGTTTGCCACAGGACTCGAGAGATCGTTTAATTTCTCTTCGAGCCTGCGGATCTGGTGGGAGTGCTCCTCCTTGAGCCTCTCGATTTTCTGTTCAAGGTCTGTAGTTCTCTCCCTGTAGTAGGCGACTACTTCCTCCACTTCCTTCTTTAAAATGCAAGTGATGCATACACTGTCTGGGTGGCATTTCGCATAGCAGCCTTCCGGGAAGTCAACGCACCACTTGTCCTTCTTACATGTGGCACACGTGAATTTTAGCGCTGCTGGACCTTTCTTTCCTGCCATTTTGAACACTCTATTTCTTAAGCTTGTGACCAATCAATATATAAAAAGGGGTTGGTGAGTTCTCCCCGCGTGAGCCGCTCCCGCCTATTGATCGGAGTCGTTTCGGAGTCTTCCAGAAGGCACGCTCCATGTGCTGCTGTTCGTCCGACCGAGTCGTCAAGCCTCGGCGTGCCGTGGCTCCCAACCAAGCAGCACAGACGGTCCCCGAAGGGGCCATCGATTTGTCACCAGGTGAACAACAACGAAGCACACCCCTTACTAAACTCCTACTAGTTCCCTTCACAACGGCCAGGATCTCGGAGTAGCGTTCAATGGATATTCCGCCACACCAAGGAACTCGACCCAAGGCTTTTTATTGGCCTGGCAACTAACCTGGGAACAAAGGGCCGTCACCTCGGACCGATGCTACCAGAGGCACCCGTCAACGGGCACTGGGAACGGTCAATAATTACGCGCCAGGGAAGGGGTTAACGGGGCACTACCCTCATCCCATTCATCGTGCCCCAACGCCTAGGACCCCTCTAGTCCTAGTCTCTCGCAACCAGTGAGCGTCGATTGGCGTTGTTTATAGAGGTTCAAAAGCCTCTCTTTTGACGCGTGAGGTAGCTGCCAGGTCCTTATATTTAGATAGAGGGAAAAAAGGGAAAGAGTGACAGGATAGGAGTAGGCTTTTTTTTCTTTTTTTTTTCTTTTTGTATAAGTGGGAAGTAAGATAAAAGTAAAAAAAAAAGAGAAGGATAGAGTAGAAAAAAGAAAAGATGACGCACTTAGTCTGGAACCTCGTTTCCGACCAAATCGACAAGGTAAGCCCTGCCAGGGGTACCCAGAAGAGGTACCCCCGCCGACATAGCTCAAAAAGTCAAAGGTCCACACAAGCTCTCTTCCCGCGACAAGGGGGCGTCACCTCTCCCTCTAGAGAGAGAGAGAGAGAGAGAGAGAGAGAGAGAGAGAGAGAGAGTTACAAGGAGTTACAAGGATAGTAAGTACCTCAAAAGAACATTCGTTCCATTTCAATGGAGGTACTTATTTTTTTGTATTATTTGCTACATCCAAACATTTTATTATGCTACTTGTGCTACAAATGCAAGAGTTAACTCTTTTTTGTCAATTTGCTGTTCTCTCATAACTTACTTATTCTATATAATATTTTACATGCTAATATATATATATACATTCAACTTAGATTAGGGTTTCTCGTCCAATATTAGAACATAAAGAGAGAGAGAGAGAGAGAGAGAGAGAGAGAGAGAGAGAGAGAGAGAGAGAGTGTCACAAGGGTTCACAAGGAAAAGAAGTATCCTAGAAGACCTTACGGTCCATACGAGAGGGTACTTGTTACGAGTCAGGGACTCGTGAGCCTGTCAGCGAACCAGGACTTTATCCAGTCGCCTTTTGAACTGCTCCACAGAGTCGCTGTTCACGACTTCTGGCGGAAGCGCGTTCCACTCGTTTCAGATACTGTAACTGAAGAAGTTCCCGCATCTGTCCCGGTGATAACGCGGCAGCTCAATTTTGTAGCCGTGGTTTCTCGTTACGCCTCGCTTAGTTGGAACATGTCCCCGTTGCCTACGTGGTCAATACCTCGGAGGATTTTGAAGACCTCGATTAATTGACCGCGCCGTCTTCGGGTTTCCAGTGAGAAGAGGTTTAGTTCTTCTAGGCGGGCTTCGTAACTTTTGTGCCTGATCGAGGGGATCAGTTTGGTCACTTTGGCTTGTACTCGCTCCAGTCGGGCGATGTCCTTCCGAAGGGATGGACTCCAAAACTGGACTGCGTACTCCAGGTGAGGTCGGACCAGGGAATTAAAGAGAGTGAGAACGATTTCCCTGTTCCGATACCCAAACTGTCGCTTGATATACCCCAAGATTCTCTGGGCTTTCTTCTCCGCCTCGATGCACTGCTTGGAAAACTTGAGGTCGCTGGTGATCACGACTCCCAAGTCTTTTTCCATGTCTGTGCTCTCGAGCGCCGAGTTTTTGAGGCTGTAGACGGCTTGGGGATTTCTGTGGCCGATGTGCATCACCTTGCACTTTTCGACATTGAACGGCATTTGCCATTTGTCTGACCACTCCCCGAGTTTCCTCAAGTCGGCTTGGAGTCTCTCGACGTTTTCCGCGTCTGCCACGTTCATACCTAGTTTGGTATCGTCGGCAAATTTGGAAATCCTCGCAGTTATGCCATCATCTATGTCGTTTACATAGATGATGAAGAGTAGGGGGCCCAGCACGGAGCCTTGGGGAACGCCGCTTGTTACCGGTAGCCAACCGGACGTTTGCCCGTTCACCACTACTCGCTGCCTTCGACTATGCAGCCAGTTTTCGATCCAGTCACCTACAGCTCCGGCGATGCCTAGCGCTCGAACCTTTTTCAGCAATCGGCGGTGGGGCACCTTGTCGAAGGCCTTCTTCAAGTCGAGGTAGATGACATCCACCGCCTTCTCCCGGTCGTGCTCGCTGAACACGAAGTGGAAGAATTCCAAAAGGTTCGTTAGGCATGACCTGTGCCGCAGGAACCCGTGTTGGGAATTCCTCAATAGGTGGTTGGACTCGACGTGCTGCGTTATTTCGTCAACCAGGATACTTTCCATCAATTTTCCTACTACCGACGTCAGGCTGATCGGCCGGTAGTTAGATGGCTCGCTCGCGTTACCCTTTTTGAATATGGGGGTGACTTCCGCGTCTCGCCAGTCCTTTGGCACGCATCCAGTCTCGAGCGATTTCCTGAAGATCGAGCAGAGATGTGGGGAGACTTCATCTCGCACTTCCTTCAGCACCCGTGGTAAGAAGCCATCGGGCCCTGGCGACTTGTAGCGGTTCAAAGCGTCGATCTTTGAACGCACTGTCGTCTCTTCGAAGTGAAATCTCTCCAATTGATCTGAGCCTTCGTACTTGTCGCGAGGCTCAGGAGTGGTGTTCTTTTCCTCAGTGAAAACTGACGAGAAGTACTTGTTGAGGATGGTCGCATTCGCTTCGTCACTGAGCTCTAGCTCACCATCCTCTTTCACCAAGGGACCGATCCGTCTACGTGTCGGCTTACGGCTGTTTACGTATCCGAAGAATTCCTTGGGGCTCTCTTTGCAGAGTCTCGCCACACGGACTTCTTCGGCGCGTTTCGCCACCCTTATCATGGACTTGACACTTCGGCATAGACTTCTGTAGTGCTCGAATTCTCCAGTGTTCTTCGCTTGGCGATAGGCGGTTTTTCTCTTCCGTAGGGTTCTCCCGATTTCGGGGGTGAACCACTTGGGTTGAGTAGCTCCGACTCGGCCGCGTTCTGATGGAATGAATCGTGACTGCAGGGCCATGAATGAGTTTTTGAAATTCTTCCATGGTTGCTCGACGTTGTCACTATCTTCCACCTCTATCGCTGCCACGCCAGCACGAAGTCCCGCGAAATTTGCCTTTCTGAAGTTCAGCTTGGTTGCAGCACGAACTACTGCTTCGCGAGCTGGGACTCGAATGCAAAACCTGATGAGGCGGTGGTCGCTGCCACCTAGCTCCTCATCTACACTAACTTCCTCAATGATGTCATCCTCGGATGTGAGAACTAGGTCGAGGATGTTTGCACCTCGTGTTGGTTCTCTCACCCATTGAGTGAAGAATTCTTCATTTACGAAGTTAAGGAGCCGTATGTTGTCGATGCGGGTTTCTCTGGTTGCCCAGTCAACGTGAGTGTTGAAGTCCCCCATGACGATACTCACCGTGCCTTCAGTTAACTGATTCAGTTGATTATAGAGGTCCCTGTCTTGATCCTCCGTCGAGGATGGGTTTCTATAAACTGTAACAGTCCTGTACTTGGTGGTACCCAGCTCCAAGTCCACGCATAGGACTTCTTGGTGGGCGGTGGTGGTGCTGCTCGTTGCCGTGAATACACTTCTCACGTACACCACCACTCCGCCCCCCTCCTTCGCCAGCCGGTCTTTGTGGAAGATCTGGTAGCCCGGGATTGCGAATTCGCCCTCAAAGTCACGAACAGAGGTTCGAATCCACGACTCCGTGATGGCCACCAGATCTGGTTCTTCCGTTGCTACGAGGGCCAATAATTCCAGAAACTTGTTCCGGATGGACCTCGCGTTGAACAGAAGAACCTTAAGGGAGTTGCCGGCTGGTGGTCTCCCTAAGTTCGACCGTTTCCCGCCGCCTTTGGCTTGGCGGCAGGAACGGTCCTCCTTTCCCGAACAGACCGGACGCAGCGGTTAACCGTCTCCTGGATGAGGTTAGCCAGCATGGCTTTTTCCTTCATCGACAGGTGGGCTCCGTCCCTTTCGTAGAGGTCGTTCCTACCAAAGAACGTCTGGAAAGGGTCCGCGAAGAAGACCCCTTCAGCTGTACAGAGGTCTCTCAACCTCTGGTTTACCAGCTCATTGCGACGGTATGTAATGGGGTTAGGGCTCCTCCGTGGAAGGATCCCGACAACGACCCTCCTCCTCGTCTTTATTCCGCAGTCGTCGACTGCCCCCATGACGTTCTGGAGTATTGGTTCTGTCGCCCCTGCTCCCCCGTTGCGAAAGTAGAGGTCGTTGCCACTAGCCAGAATGGCAACTACTGAAGAGTCAGTAGTGGGACTCTTCTCCACCTCCTTTCTCAGTGCCTTATTACCCTTGCCGGGCAGGCACTTGACCTCCACTTTCTTTTGGAGCCGTGCTCGCAGGAACGGTTCTAGTCCTCGAGCCTGAGAGTCACCATAGACAGTGACCTCCGGTTTCTTGCACGCTTTCTCCTTCTTCCTCTCCACCTTCTTCCAGCCATCTGCCTTCGTGCTCTTTTCCTTCTCTTTCGTGTTTACAGCTTCGCCCTCTTCTTTTTTCTTCTTTTCAATCTTCTCTTCTTCCCTTTTCTGCTTCCTTCTATTCTTCTTCCTTTCTTGCTTCTTTCGCTTTCTCTCCTTTTTCTCATCTTCTGTGATGGGAGTTTTGGGGGGGTTTCTTGACGGCGGCTGCGTAGCTGCCATCATTGTCCCCTCCACTACCCTCAGTGGTCTTCTCCTCAGCCGTAGCGCTCGAGTCGTCACTCGAGTGCTTGAGGTCGAGTGCATTCTTTAGGAGGGCGACCTGGCTCTTAAGGTCGGCGATCTGCCCGGTGTACCTCTCCTCCATCTGGGCAATCTCCTTTCTCCTCCTTTCCTCCGCCTGCTCGAGCTTCTCCTCCAGAACGCAGAAGAGGCATCTGCTCGTTGGAGCGATGTCCCTGAAGTTGCCTTCCGGGAAGTCAATACACCAGCGTGTGCTTTCGCATTCTGGGCATTCGCTTTTTAGTGTTTGAGCGCCAGGCACTATTATTATCACTTGTAGACCACTTGTTGAAAAAATTTTGGGGGGTGGTGATTTATCCTCGCGCGAGTCGCTCCCTCCTACCCTTCCTTCAGCTTTAGGACTTTTGGAGTGCAATCCGCTTTGGCGTTGCCGTCCAGCTAGTAGCGACTAGACTGTCGAGCCCTGGGCACCGTGGCTCCCAACCAGGCGAATGCACAGGGAGACAACAGTTTCATGCACCTTACTAACTCTTAATGACTGAAGTCGGACCGGCCAGGATCTCTGGCGAGCGGTCAAGGGATATCGTGCTCGCTTTGAGAGACTCTACCCGGGGCTTTTAGTTGGCCTGGCAGCCAACCTGGTAACAAGGACCCGTCACCTCGGGTCGGTGCAACCACTGACACTAAGGAACGGTCACAGGGAGCTGGTCAGGCAATTGCACGTTAGGAGAAGGCTTAACGGGGCACTTAGCTCATCTCCATTAATCGCGCCCCGGCGCCTAGGATCCCTTCAATCCTAGTCTCTCGCGACCTGTGAGCGTTAGATAGTGTTATTTATAGAGGTTCCAAAGCCTCTCTTCCCACACGGCATAAGGTAGCTGGTGAGGTCCTTACTATCAAATAGTATCGAAGTTTTTTATTTTTTTTTGTTTTGTTTTACATTTTTTTTCAAGGTTGGGGATAGCGTAAGAAAAGGACGGAGTCATAGCGGCAAAGTGCCATTGAAAAATTTAGGAAGGAGTATAAAGGTGGCACTCTTGGTCTGAGCTCTCCCCGTCGGCCAGTCCAGCATGGGTAACCCTTTCAGGCGTCTGTTGCGCCCGCCGGTACAGCCCTAAGGATCAGAGAGCTGCTCAATCTCTCCCACCACGGAAAGGTGGTGCCAAGTCGAGAGATAGAGAGAGAGAGAGAGAGAGAGAGAGAGAGAGAGAGAGAGAGAGAGAAAGAGAGAGAGAAAGAGAGAGAGAGAGAGAGAAAGAGAGAGAGAGAGAGAGAGAGAGAGAGAGAAAGAGTCACAAGGAGTCACAAGGAAAAGAAGTACCCTAGAAGACCTTACGGTCCATACGAGAGGGTACTTGTTACGAGTTAGGGACTCGTGAGCCTGTCAGCGAACCAGGACTTTATCCAGGCGCCTTTTGAACTGCTTGAGAGAGAGAGAGAGAGAGAGAGAGAGAGAGAGAGAGAGAGAGAGAGAGAGAGAGAGAGAGAGAGAGAGAGAGAGAGTTACAAGGAGTTACAAGGAAAGATAGTACCTCAGAAGACTAAGTTAGTCCATACCGAGGAGGTACTCATTTAATATTGATATTCAATCTACTCGTCATAGAAATAGTATAGTAAAGTTCAAGGCTCTCCCCTCCCACCTCTCCCGCCCGATCTTTCGGGCAATGAAAGATGAAAAGATACCCGCTGTGCTAGAAAAAAAGTACACAAACAGGAATTTCGACAGGAAAGCAGAAATGCATTTCTACATTATTATTTTTCTTTTAATATTCTTAATCTAATTATTTTCAGTGTAATCTTATGTTTTTAGTATGTAAGCGTATTTATGATTTTATCTAACCTCCTTTTAAACGCCTCGACACTAGGGCTCGAAACGACCTCTTCCGTTAACTGATTCCAAATATTTACTATTTTATACGAAAAGAAATTACCGCATACATTCAATTTGTATTTTGGAGGGATTAGCTTCATACTGTTATTCCTTGTTACATTTCTGTTGAACTCGAACCAGATTGAGTAATCCACATTATCAATTCTATTTAGTATTTTATATACTTGAATCAACTGGCCTCGTACACGTCTAGTTTCCAACTTGTAAAGGTTTAGCTTGTCTATTCGTGTTTCACAACTATAATTTCTTAACGAAGGTATCATTTTAGTAGCTGTGGCCTAAACTCTTTCTAATCTTTCAATGTCTTTTCTGAAGGAGGGTGACCAAGCCTGCGCACAGTATTCCAAATGGGGTCTCACTAGGGCGTTATACAGGTTGATTACAGTTGTATCGCTTTTATAAGTGATTTGTCTCTTTATATAACCTAGTATCTTCCGCGCTTTCTTTTCAACATTGACGCACTGTCGAGTGAACTTGAGATCGTTTGTGACATAGATACCGAGATCTTTTTCGATTTCTGATTCTGTTATTGTTTCGCTCTCGAGTTTGTAATCTGCCTTAGGATTTTTGTGACCAATGTGCATTACTTTACATTTCTCCAGGTTAAGGGGAAGTTTCCACTTCCTAGACCATTCACTTATGTGATCAATGTCACTCTGAAAATTTAGTCTATCTTGCTCGGTGACTATGCTTTTACCCAGTTTACAATCGTCGGCGAATTTTGAGATTTTAGAAATTATTCCAACGTCTATGTCATTCACATATATAATGAAGAGCAAGGGTCCCAAGACCGATCCCTGGGGAACTCCACTAGTTACAGCTTTCCAATTGGACTCTTCTCCATTAATCACTACTCTTTGCTTACGATCGCTAAGCCAATCTTCAATCCAATTTGCTAATTTTCCACGTATTCCTAAGGCTCTGACTTTACACATTAGTTCTTTGTGTGGGACTTTATCGAAGGCCTTTTTAAAATCTAGATACAAAATGTCTACAGATCTATCACTATCATGAATTTTATTAATGTAATGTAAAAACTCTAATAAATTGGTAAGACAGGACCTATGCTTCCTAAATCCATGCTGCGTGTTGAATAGCAGTTCGTTTGTTTCTAGATGGCTCACTATTTTATCTGCAATAATACGCTCTAGCATCTTGCCTACCACCGATGTCAGGCTTATTGGTCGATAATTACTTGGTAAATCTTTTCGTCCTTTTTTGAATATTGGCGTGACATTAGCTAGTTTCCAGTCTTGAGGAACAGCCCCAGCTTCAAGGGATAAATTGAAGATGTACGTAATTGATCCACTAGAACATCCTTTAATTCTTTTATTATTCTTGGCACTAGTTTGTCAGGCCCGGGGGATTTGAATCTCTTCATTTTATCTATTGCTATTTCTACATCAATCCCCGTGCATTCAATATTTTCTAGTGTGCCATTTCCTGAGTACTCACAGTAAGGCTCGATATTTGGATTAGAAGTGTCGTTGGTAAAAACAGATGCAAAATATTCGTTTAGTACAGTGGATATATCTTTATCTTTAACTTGTAACTTATTGTGTCCGTCCATGATTGGCCCAATAGTGTTTTTTATTGGTTTTCTACTATTAACTAGGGCATAAAATTCTTTGGGGTTTCTTTTACAGTTTAGTGCCACCCTCATTTCTTCGTTACGCTTTGCTCTCCTTATTTCGGTTTTTACCCTTCTCCTCAGATTGAAATAATTCTTCTTGTTAGTGTCTGAACTGTTCAGTTTAAACATCTTATAAGCATTTTTTCTTCTATTGATGTCTCTTTTTATTTCACTTGTTAACCATTTGGGATTTTGTTTTTTTCCTAATTTAGTGATTGCTAAAGGAATGAATTGAGATTGTTGCCTTAGAAGATTGTCTCTAAACTTGTTCCACACTTCATTTATATCTGTACCGTTTATATTAAAGTTCCTGAGGCTATTTCTTAACCCTCTAAAATTTGCCTTTCGGAAGTCAAATTTTGTAATACTACGTATATTCCTTACTTGGGGTAAGCTTAATTCAAATTCTATTTGATTATGGTCACTACCGCCAAGTTGGTCGCCGACGTAAACTCTTGAAATAAGTTCGTCATCCGAAGTTAAAATTAAGTCTAATATATTTCCTCCTCTTGTTGGCTCGGTGACCCACTGAGTTAACAAATTATCGTTTATAAAATTTAGTAATCTTTGGCCTTCCGAATCCGAGTACTTTGTCAGCCAATTTATTTGGGGGCAATTAAAGTCGCCAATAATGAGACAGAATTTGTCTTTACTTACGTTCGTCAGAGTTTCATATAATCTTTGATCCGCTTCATATGAACAGTGGGGCTTTCTATAGACTAAGAAGATATGCAAACACTTTTTTATATTTAATGTTACTCCTATTAATTCAAAATCTGTGTCTATATTACAGTTAATAGGGTGAAGCTCCTCATTTATATACAAAAGAACTCCACCTCCTTCTTTATATATTCTATCCTTGCTAAATAATTTGTAGCCTTGCAAATGATATTCACTAATATAGTCTCTCGTATGACTATGTATCCAAGTTTCAGTAATGCCTATTATGTCATACTTATTTAATGCTACCAACGTTTGGAATTCTGAAAATTTGTTTCGGAGTGATCTAGCGTTAAATAGGGTAGCTTTAAGAGAATTTCTCAAATTTTTACAAGAAATGTTTTTTATTCTTTTATCGCGCGGAACCTCTGTAGTATCTGAAAATTTGCGATTGCTTCTGTAAATAGTCTCGACAACCGAGTAGAGCCCATGTTATTGAGGTGAAGGCCGTCTGGGAGAAAAAGTTCACTTTTGTTATAGAAGTCATCCCAAAGGTTCACAAATTCAACACTCTCACTCCTGCAAATTGTTTCAAGACAATTATTAGTATAGTGGGCTCTACTGTAGAAACTGTCCCTGCCCTTACTACGCGGAAGAATTCCTGAAATGATGAAATTATTAGTTTTAGATTTAAAAGCTCGAATCATCTTCTTGTATTTGTCGAGTAGTTCTTCCGATCGAGTGGTCAGCACATTATTTGTTCCCACATGTACAACCATGACTGTTTCCTTCTTTACGTCCTGAAAGAGAGGGTCAATCGAGTTAGTAATGTCGTCGACGGAGGCACCTGGTAGACAGAATCTTTTTCGTTTCGTTGGATTTAACCTGCAAAATGAGTCAAGTTGGCCCCTTATTATGGAATCCCCCACAATTGCACATTCGACTTCTGATTCCTCCTTTCGATCTGCTAATGCTTGAAAAGAATTATGAGTCTTAATCGGGAGAAACATCTTTTGCTGTGGTCTTGCTCCTTTTTTTACCTGCTGAAAAGAGTTATTTTTATTGATAGGAATGTTTACTTTACTGCTAGCTGGCCGAGATGGTACTCCCTTCCCTTTTGTGGTAATTTGGTTTTCTTTTGTCGTTTTAGTCTTGGGATTATTAACTGCAACGTTTCTTTCTATTAACTCCTGCAAAGAAGAGACCTTTTTTTCTAAGTTAGTAAATACTTCTAGCGAAACACTGGTAGGAGTAACGGGCGCATTTGTAGGGTGTTGGGTTCTAAGCTCGGCAATTTCCTTTCTAAGCGCGCATATAGTTTCGTTCAGTTCGTCTGTTTCCCTTTTATGTTCGTTTCTAATCTCACAAAAAAAGGCATATAGATGAGTCGGTTATGGCAGCATAGCTCGCTTCTTTAAAATCTATAACCCAGCGTGTACAATCGCATTTAGGACAAACAGTTTTTAAACGTTCAGGCCCCGGCATGTTAACAAAGTGCGAATTAGATTACTGTATACAAATATATATATATATATATATATATATATATATATATATATATATATATATATATATATATATATTATATATATATATATATAAAGTGGATTAAAGAGAGAGGAGAAAGAGAGGATGTGTTAAATCCCGAGCTTCCTGCTAATTTCGAAAAGCCGGATAAAGAGAGAGAGAGAGAGAGAGAGAGAGAGAGAGAGAGAGAGAGAGAGAGAGAGAGAGAGAGTTACATAGAGTTACATAGATACACAGATCACACGGGCCTTACGGCCCAGACTAAGGTGATCTGGCCTTAAATCTACTGCCACTTACACATAGAATAGTAGAAGTAAAGGATAGAAAAGTTTTAGGCTCTCCCCACCCTTCACTCCCTCCGGCAAAAGCCGTACATGAAATAATTTGGAAAAAGTACCTTGCAGGTGTAAGAAGACAGTACCTGAAGGAAATTTGCATTGAATAGTAATTAAATGAAATGAATGTGAAAACCACTTACATACACCTGAAAGAGTTATATTTTTGTAATATTATTTTATTTTGTAGCTTATGCTAAACAATTCCAATATTTGTTAAGTGTTTGTCTAATCTCATTTTAAATGAATCTATAGTGCTGCTGTCCACTACTGCGTTTGGCAAATTATTCCAATCATTAATAATCGAGTAAGTGAAGAAGTTTTTTATTACATCCATAGTGGCTCTTTTACCCTGAAGTTTTGAATCATGTCCACGGGTGGGACACTCCCCTGTCAGTGTGAACAAGTTATTGGCATTAACGTTGTTAAATCCTTTAAGTATTTTGAAGCACTCTATAAGCTGCCCCCTTAGTCTTCGTTTTCTGACGGAAAATAGATTGAGTTTTTTTAGCCTCTCGTGGTAAGGTTTGTTACGTACTGACGGGATAAGTTTTGTCGCTCTGTGTTGTACAGCTTCTAATTTATCTATGTCTTTTATTAAGTAAGGGGCCCAGAACTGTACAGCGTATTCGAGATGGGGCCTGACAATACTTTTATATAGTGGCATAATTATCTCCTCGCTTTTATAAGTAAAGTTTCTTTTTATAAATCCTAGTGCTGTGTTAGCTTTGTTTGCAGCAGCTGTGCATTGGTTTGATGTTTTTAAGTGTTCTGTAATTATTACTCCTAAATCTTTAACCTGCGGGGTTGTGTTTATTAAGCCGCCTTGCATTGTAGGTGTATTTTTTGTTTTTTGTTCCGCACTGAAGGATTTGGCATTTGTCGATTTTAAATGGCATTTGCCATTTCTCAGACCATTCGGTAATTTTATTTATATCAGCCTGCAGGCTAGCCCTGTCATCTTCGCATAGTACTGAGTTACCTATTTTCGTGTCATCTGCAAATTTAGATATGATATTATTTATTCCAACGTCTAGGTCATTGATGTATATAGTAAATAAAATAGGCCCCAGGACTGATCCCTGGGGAACACCGCTGGTAACAGATACCCAGTCCGATTCCACGCCATTTATTATCACTCTCTGCTTCCTGTTTTTTAACCAGCTACTAATCCATCCGTATATATTACCGTTAATTCCTAGCGTACGCACTTTGTTCATGAGTTTCTGATGTGGAATTTTGTCAAATGCCTTTTTGAAATCTAGGTAAATTATATCTAATGATTTAGTATCGTTATATAGGTTGAAAAGGTTATGGTAAAAGTCAATTAGGTTTGTTAAGCACGATCTCTTAGACCTAAAAAGAGAGAGAGAGAGAGAGAGAGAGAGAGAGTTACATAGAGTTACATAGATACACAGATCACACGGGCCTTACGGCCCAGACTAAGGTGATCTGGCCTTAAATCTACTTCCACTTACACATAGAATAGTAGAAGTAAAGGATAGAGAGAGAGAGAGAGAGAGAGAAAAAGAGAGAGAGAGAGAGAGAGAGAGAGAGAGAGAGAGAAGAGAGAGAGAGAGAGAGAGAGAGAGAGAGAGAGAGAGAGAGTCACAAGGAGTCACAAGGAAAAGAAGTACCCTGGAAGACCTTACGGTCCATACGAGAGGGTACTTGTTACGAGTCAGGGACTCGTGAGCCTGTCAGCGAACCAGGACTTTATCCAGGCGCCTTTTGAACTGCTCCACAGAGTCGCTGTTCACGACTTCTGGCGGAAGCGCGTTCCACTCGTTGCAGATACTGTAACTGAAGAAGTTCCCGCATCTGTCCCGGTGATAACGCGGCAGCTCAATTTTGTAGCCGTGGTTTCTCGTTACGCCCTCGCTTAGTTGGAACATGTCCCCGTTGCCTACGTGGTCAATACCTCGGAGGATTTTGAAGACCTCGATTAATTGACCGCGCCGTCTTCGGGTTTCCAGTGAGAAGAGGTTTAGTTCTTCTAGGCGGGCTTCGTAACTTTTGTGCCTGATCGAGGGGATCAGTTTGGTCGCCCTGGCTTGTACTCGCTCCAGTCGGGCGATGTCCTTCCGAAGGGATGGACTCCAAAACTGGACTGCGTACTCCAGGTGAGGTCGGACCAGGGAATTAAAGAGAGTGAGAACGATTTCCCTGTTCCGATACCCAAACTGTCGCTTGATATACCCCAAGATTCTCTGGGCTTTCTTCTCCGCCTCAATGCACTGCTTGGAAAACTTGAGGTCGCTGGTGATCACGACTCCCAAGTCTTTTTCCATGTCTGTGCTCTCGAGCGCCGAGTTTTTGAGGCTGTAGACGGCTTGGGGATTTCTGTGGCCGATGTGCATCACCTTGCACTTTTCGACATTGAACGGCATTTGCCATTTGTCTGACCACTCCCCGAGTTTCCTCAAGTCGGCTTGGAGTCTCTCGACGTTTTCCGCGTCTGCCACGTTCATACCTAGTTTGGTATCGTCGGCAAATTTGGAAATCCTCGCAGTTATGCCATCATCTATGTCGTTTACATAGATGATGAAGAGTAGGGGGCCCAGCACGGAGCCTTGGGGAACGCCGCTTGTTACCGGTAGCCAACCGGACTTTTGCCCGTTCACCACTACTCGCTGCCTTCGACTATGCAGCCAGTTTTCGATCCAGTCACCTACAGCTCCGGCGATGCCTAGCGCTCGAACCTTTTTCAGCAATCGGCGGTGGGGCACCTTGTCGAAGGCCTTCTTCAAGTCGAGGTAGATGACATCCACCGCCTTCTCCCGGTCGTGCTCGCTGAACACGAAGTGGAAGAATTCCAAAAGGTTCGCTAGGCATGACCTGTGCCGCCGGAACCCGTGTTGGGAATTCCTCAATAGGTGGTTGGACTCGACGTGCTGCGTTATTTCGTCAACCAGGATACTTTCCATCAATTTTCCTACTACCGACGTCAGGCTGATCGGCCGGTAGTTAGATGGCTCGCTCGCGTTACCCTTTTTGAATATGGGGGTGACTTCCGCGTCTCGCCAGTCCTTTGGCACGCATCCAGTCTCGAGCGATTTCCTGAAGATCGAGCAGAGATGTGGGGAGACCTCATCTCGCACTTCCTTCAGCACCCGTGGTAAGAAGCCATCGGGCCCTGGCGACTTGTAGCGGTTCAAAGCGTCGATCTTTGAACGCACTGTCGTCTCTTCGAAGTGAAATCTCTCCAATTGCTCTGAGCCTTCGTACTTGTCGCGAGGCTCAGGGGTGGTGTCCTTCTCCTCAGTGAAAACTGACGAGAAGTACTTGTTGAGGATGGTCGCATTCGCTTCGTCACTGAGCTCTAGCTCACCATCCTCTTTCACCAAGGGACCGATCCGTCTACGTGTCGGCTTACGGCTGTTTACGTATCCGAAGAATTCCTTGGGGCTCTCTTTGCAGAGTCTCGCCACACGGACTTCTTCGGCGCGTTTCGCCACCCTTATCATGGACTTGACACTTCGGCATAGACTTCTGTAGTGCTCGAATTCTCCAGTGTTTTTCGCTTGGCGATAGGCGGTTTTTCTCTTCCGTAGGGTTCTCCCGATTTCGGGGGTGAACCACTTGGGTTGAGTAGCTCCGACTCGGCCGCGTTCTGATGGAATGAATCGTGACTGCAGGGCCATGAACGAGTTTTTGAAATTCTTCCATGGTTGCTCGACGTTGTCACTATCTTCCACCTCTATCGCTGCCACGCCAGCACGAAGTCCCGCGAAATTTGCCTTTCTGAAGTTCAGCTTGGCTGCAGCACGAGCTACTGCTTCGCGAGCTGGGACTCGAATGCAGAACCTGATGAGGCGGTGGTCGCTGCCACCTAGCTCCTCATCTACACTAACTTCCTCAATGATGTCATCCTCGGATGTGAGAACTAGGTCGAGGATGTTTGCACCTCGTGTTGGTTCTCTCACCCATTGAGTGAAGAATCCTTCATTTACGAAGTTAAGGAGCCGTATGTTGTCGGTGCGGGTTTCTCTGGTTGCCCAGTCAACGTGAGTGTTGAAGTCCCCCATGACGATACTCACCCTGCCTTCAGTTAACTGATTCAGTTGATTATAGAGGTCCCTGTCTTGATCCTCCGTCGAGGATGGGGGTCTATAAACTGTAACAGTCCTGTACTTGGTGGTACCCAGCTCCAAGTCCACGCATAGGACTTCTTGGTGGGCGGTGGTGGTGCTGCTCGTTGCCGTGAATACACTTCTCACGTACACCACCACTCCGCCCCCCTCCTTCGCCAGCCGGTCTTTGTGGAAGATCTGGTAGCCCGGGATTGCGAATTCGCCCTCAAAGTCACGAACAGAGGTTCGAATCCACGACTCCGTGATGGCCACCAGATCTGGTTCTTCCGTTGCTACGAGGGCCACTAATTCCAGAAACTTGTTCCGGATGGACCTCGCGTTGAACAGAAGAACCTTAAGGGAGTTCCCGGCTGGTAGTCTCCCTAAGTTCGACCGTTTCCCGCCGCCTTTGGCTTGGCGGCAGGAACGGTCCTCCTTTCCCGAACAGACCGGACGCAGCGGTTAACCGTCTCCTGGATGAGGTTAGCCAGCATGGCTTTTCCCTTCATCGATAGGTGGGCTCCGTCCCTTTGGTAGAGGTCGTTTCTACCAAAGAACGTCCGGAAAGGGTCCGCGAAGAAGACCCCTTCAGCTGTACAGAGGTCTCTCAACCTCTGGTTTACCAGCTCATTGCGACGGTATGTAATGGGGTTAGGGCTCCTCTGTGGAAGGATCCCGACAACGACCCTCCTCCTCGTCTTTATTCTGCAGTCGTCGACTGCCCCCATGACGTTCTGGAGTATTGCTTCTGTCGCCCCTGCTCCCCCGTTGCGGAAGTAGAGGTCGTTGCCACTAGCCAGAATGGCAACTACTGAAGAGTCAGGAGTGGGACTCTTCTCCACCTCCTTTCTCAGTGCCTTATTACCCTTGCCGGGCAGGCACTTGACCTCCACTTTCTTTTGGAGCCGTGCTCGCAGGAACGGTTCTAGTCCTCGAGCCTGAGAGTCACCATAGACAGTGACCTCCGGTTTCTTAGACGCTTTCTCTTTCTTCCTCTCCACCTTCTTCCAGCCATCTGCCTTCGTGCTCTTTTCCTTCTCTTTCGTGTTAACAGCTTCGCTCTCTTCTTTTTTCTTCTTTTCAATCTTCTCTTCTTCCCCTTTCTGCTTCCTTCTATTCTTCTTCCTTTCTTGCTTCTTTCGCTTTCTCTCCTTTTTCTCATCTTCTGTGATGGGAGTTTTGGGGGGTTTCTTGACGGCTGCTGCGTAGCTGCCATCATTGTCCCCTCCACTACCCTCAGCGGTCTTCTCCTCAGTCGTAGCGCTCGAGTCGTCACTCGAGTGCTTGAGGTCGAGTGCATTCTTTAGGAGGGCGACCTGGCTCTTAAGGTCGGCGATCTGCCCGGTGTACCTCTCCTCCATCTGGGCAATCTCCTTCCTCCTCCTTTCCTCTGCCTGCTCGAGCTTCTCCTTCAGAACGCAGAAGAGGCATCTGCTCGTTGGAGCAATGTCCCTGAAGTTGCCTTCCGGGAAGTCGATACACCAGCGTGTGCTTTCGCATTTTGGGCATTCGCTTTTTAGTGTTTGAGCGCCAGGCATTATTGTTATCACTTGTAGACCACTTGTTGAAAAAAATTTTGGGGGGTGGTGATTTATCCTCGCGAGAGTCGCTCCCGCCTACCCTTCCTTCAGCTTTGGGACTTTTGGAGTGCAATCCGCTTTGGCGTTGCCGTCCAGCTAGTAGCGACTAGACTGTCGAGCCCTGGGCACCGTGGCTCCCAACCAGGCGAATGCACAGGGAGACAACAGTTTCATGCACCTTACTAACTCTTAATGACTGAAGTCGGAGCGGCCAGGATCTCTGGCGAGCGGTCAAGGGATATCGTGCTCGCTTTGAGAGACTCTACCCGGGGCTTTTAGTTGGCCTGGCAGCCAACCTGGTAACAAGGACCCGTCACCTCGGGTCAGTGCAACCACTGGCACTAAGGAACGGTCACAGGGAGCTGGTCAGGCAATTGCACGTTAGGAGAAGGCTTAACGGGGCACTTAGCTCATCTCCATTAATCGCGCCCCGGCGCCTAGGATCCCTTCAATCCTAGTCTCTCGCGACCTGTGAGCGTTAGATAGTGTTATTTATAGAGGTTCCAAAGCCTCTCTTTCCACACGGCATAAGGTAGCTGGTGAGGTCCTTACCATCAAATAGTATCGAAGTTTGTTTTTTTTGTTTTTTTTCAAGGTTGGGGATAGCGTAAGAAAAGGACGGAGTCATAGCGGCAAAGTGCCATTGAAAAATTAGGAGGATGCAAGGAGACGCATCAAAGAAGTGGTAGAGAAGTTTGACAACCATTAGTCTGGATCCTACTACAGCTACCTTACTGGCATGGGTGACCCTACCGGACTAAAAGTCCCCCAGCTTAGCTAGCTTAACTCAGGCAGATCACGCCAGCTCTCTCACCGACGACAAGGTGGTTGTGTTGAGAGAGAGAGAGAGAGAGAGAGAGAGAGAGAGAGAGAGAGAGAGAGAGAGTTACAAGGAGTTACAAGGAAAGAAGGTACCCTAGGAGACCTTACGGTCCATTCAAAGAGGGTACCTTGGGACTAGCAATCGAGCGGGCACATGGCTGCTCAATTGTTTTGCGTCCCTAAACGGCCACTTTTCAAGACTTTGTCTAGTCTTGACTTGAACTGGTCAACAGATTCACTGTTGACAACTTCCACTGGAAGTGCGTTCCACTTACCGCAGATACTGTAGGTGAAAAAGTTTCCACACAGATTGCGGTTGTAACGCTTCAGTTCAAGTTTGAAGCCGTGATTGCGCGTTCTGTTCTCACTCAGTGTGAAAATATCCCGGTAGTCAACATTGTCGAACCCTCGAAGTATTTTGAAAACTTCGATGAGCTGACCACGCAGTCTACGGGTTTCCAACGAGAACAGATCTAATTCCCTTAGTCTATCCTCATAACTTTTATGTCGGATAGAGGGAATCAGTTTGGTTGCCCTGGCTTGTACGCGTTCCAACCTTGCGATGTCCTTTCGAAACGAAGGACTCCAAAATTGTACGGCATACTCCAGGTGCGGCCGAACTAGGGAGTTGTACAGACAAAGTACTATCTCCCTGTTACGGTATCCAAACTGGCGCTTTATGTAGCCTAACATCCTTTGGGCTTTCTTCTCTGCCTCAATGCACTGTTTCGAGAACTTGAGGTCGCTAGTGACAGTAACACCCAAGTCCTTCTCAGTGTCACTCGATTCGAGAGCAGTGCCCTTAAGGATATAATGAGATTGGGGATTTCTGTGGCCGATATGCATTACTTTGCACTTGTTCACGTTGAACGGCATTTGCCACGTGTCCGACCACTCCCCAATCTTCCCAAGGTCTTCCTGCAGGCGGGCAGTATTTCCATCCTTTGCAACGTTCATACCAAGCTTGGTATCGTCGGCAAATTTGGAAATCTTCGCAACCATGTCACCGTCCATGTCGTTGACGTAGATGATGAATAGTAGTGGTCCCAGGACAGAACCTTGAGGCACTCCGCTAGTAACGGGCACCCACTCAGAAGCCTGTCCATTCACCACCACCCGTTGCCGTCTGCCACTTAGCCAGTTCTCGATCAAGCCGGCTACTTTTCCGTCTATGCCAGGCGCTCGCACTTTCCGGAGAAGGCGGCGGTGTGGTACCTTATCAAAGGCTTTCTGAAAGTCTAAGTAAACCACATCCACCGCCTTGTCCCGATCGTGCTCACTGAACACGAAGTGGAAGAATTCCACAAGGTTCGTCAGGCATGACCGTTGCCTTCGGAAGCCGTGCTGGGAACTCCTCAGTAGCAGGTTTGACTCTAAATACGACGTTATTTTCTCCACCATCATGCTTTCCATGAGTTTACCGACTATCAAAGTCAGACTGATAGGTCGGTAGTTTGACGGATGGCTGGAGGATCCTTTCTTGAAGATCGGAGTCACCTCCGCCTCACGCCAGTCTCTAAGAACGCATCCGGTCCGGATTGACATGTTAAAGATAGCGCACAGATGTCGTGATACTTCATCGCACACTTCCTTCAACACCTTGGGTAGAAACCCGTCCGGTCCAGGGGACTTATTCGTCTTTAGGTCAGCGATCTTTTTCTTTATTTCTCCTTCGGTGAAGTCCATTGCCTCCAGCTTTTCCCCCGAGTAGGAATCCGTGTGCTGGGGTATGGGACCACACTCTTTAGTAAACACTGAGGAGAAGTAGTCATTGAGAAGGTTAGCATTTTCTGCATCTGACTGAGTTAATGCACCCTCCTCGTCCACTAGGGGCCCAATCCTACGATGGATTGGTTTACGGCTATTTACATAGCCGAAGAACTCCTTGGGATTCTCCTTGCAGAGTCTCGCCACTCGGAGTTCCTCAGTACGCTTAGCCGCCCTTATGCTGGACTTCACTCTCCTGGCTAGCCTCCGGTACTCGTCAAAGGCACCCGAGATCTTCGATCGCCGGTACGCATTTCTCTTCTCCCTAAGCAGTTGGCCGATTTCTCGATTAAACCACTTTGGTTGAACAGAAGACCGACGGAGGCATTTTAGAGGGATGCAACTTGATTGAAGACTCATGAATTTATTTTTGAAATTGTTCCACGAATCCTCAACCTCTTCGCATACCGCTAGCCTTACATCAGTCAGCCCAGCACGAAGGCGTGCAAAGTCTGCTCTTCTCAAGTCAAGTTTCCTTGATTGACTGGCAACAGACCTTACCTTCGGGATCTTGACGGTAAATCTAACTAGCTGGTGATCACTGCCACCGAGCTCTTCGCCTACAGAGACATCCTCAACGATATCATCCTCAGAGGTGAAGACCAAGTCGAGGATATTGTCTCCTCTCGTCGGTTCTCTGACCCATTGAGTGAGGAACTCGTTGTTGGCGAACTCCAGGAGTAGCGCGCTATCGCCACAGGCTGCTCTGGTTTCCCAGTCAACTTGTCTGTTGAAGTCGCCCATAACGATGCACACTCTGCCTTGAACAAGCTCACCCAGCAGCTGGTACAGTTCCCTGTCCTTCTCAACGGGTTGGGAAGGGGGTCTGTAAAGCACCAGGGTCCTGTATCTGACAGGACCTATCTCTAGGTCAACGCCTAGGAGCTCGTGATCGGATATAATGTTGGAGTTCGTAGATTTGATTGTATCCTTGACATACAACATTACACCGCCACCCTCTCTGTCTGGCCTATCTTTGTGGAAGAGTTGGTAGCCAGGAACCGTGAATTCGCCTTCAAAGTCTCGGTTTGACGTTTTTATCCACGATTCTGTTATGGCTACCATTTCGGGTTCTTCCGTCGCTACGAGGCCACGGAGCTCAGGAAACTTGTTCCTGATTGACCTCGCATTGAACAGAAGAACTTTCAGGGAGTCCCCGACTGTAGGACTCCCTATGCTCTTCCGTTTCCCGGCTTCTTTGTTGGCGAGGCACCCCTTTTTGCGACCTCTGAGAAGGTCGTTCCTGGAGTGACACGGGCGTACTGGCGTACGTCCGCCCTCACTCTGGGCCGGATACTCCTTTCGGTCCTCTCTACGACATTCTGGATCATGCTCGACAGAAAGGCCTTTCCTTTAAAGGAAAGATGTACCCCATCCCTTTGGTAGAGATCATTTCTACCATAAAAGGTGCGGTACGGGTCCACAAAAAAGACCCCCTCTGCCGTACACAAATCTGCCAGGCGCCGGTTTAGAGAGACATTCATCGAGTGAGCGGTCCGTGTTGGACCTCTCCTCGGGAGCATCCCGACTACCACACGCTTCCGGGTTTTCAGCCCACAGTCGTCCACGGCACCCATGACCGTGTGGAGGATTTTATCTGTAGGGCCTACCCTACCTCCTCTCAGGTACAGGTCGTTTCCACTGACCATCAGAGCAACGACTGAGCTCTCAGAAATCTGTGATTTCTCAGCCTCTACTCTGATGTGGTGGTTACCACATCCTGGCAGGCAGCTTACCTTCACACTAGTGCGAAGGCGGGCCGCTAGCAGGGACTGCAAGCCCCGTGCTTGAGAATCACCAATAAGGGTGACTCTTGCACATTTGTCAGCAGGCGACTTATTCTTTCCTCTCGGAAGCGACTTGCCGCTTTCCTCTTGTATCTCTGCATTTTTCTTTTTTTCTTCCTCATCTTATTTTTCTTCTCTTCATTTGTTTTCTCTTCTTCCGTTTCTCTTTTCTCTTCTTCCGTTTCTCTTTTCTCTTCTTCTCTTTCCACTTTCCCATGCGCACCAGTAGCGCTTGAATCCTCTACACTGGGGTGAGCTGCATTATGGTCCTTTTTCTTCTTTTTCTTTTTCTTCTTCCCATTGGCTCCGCATGGCAGAAGTGGGACTGCCAATGCAGTTTCACCTCCTTGGGCTGGAGTCTCATCGGCGGAACCACCCAAGTCAGTGGGACTTTCGTCTCGAGCTTGAGAGAGAGAGAGAGAGAGAGAGAGAGAGAGAGAGAGAGAGAGAGAGAGAGAGAGGTAGAGAAAGAGAGAGAGAGAGAGAGAGAGAGAGAGAGAGAGAGAGAGAGAGAGAGAGAAGAGAGAGAGAGAGAGAGAGAGAGATGGAGAGAGAGAGAGAGAGAGAGAGAGAGAGAGAGAGAGAGTTACAAGGAGTTACAAGGAAAGAAGGTACCCTAGGAGACCTTACGATCCATTCAAAGAGGGTACCTTGGGACTAGCAATCGAGCGGGCACATGGCTGCTCAATTGTTTTGCGTTCCTAAACGGCCACTTTTCAAGACTTTGTCTAGTCTTGACTTGAACTGGTCAACAGATTCACTGTTGACAACTTCCACTGGAAGTGCGTTCCACTTACCGCAGATACTGTAGGTGAAAAAGTTTCCACACAGATTGCGGTTGTAACGCTTCAGTTCAAGTTTGAAGCCGTGATTGCGCGTTCTGTTCTCACTCAGTGTGAAAATATCCCGGTAGTCAACATTGTCGAACCCTCGAAGTATTTTGAAAACTTCGATGAGCTGACCACGCAGTCTACGGGTTTCCAACGAGAACAGATCTAATTCCCTTAGTCTATCCTCATAACTTTTATGTCGGATAGAGGGAATCAGTTTGGTTGCCCTGGCTTGTACGCGTTCCAACCTTGCGATGTCCTTTCGAAACGAAGGACTCCAAAATTGTACGGCATACTCCAGGTGCGGCCGAACTAGGGAGTTGTACAGACAAAGTACTATCTTCCTGTTACGGTATCCAAACTGGCGCTTTATGTAGCCTAACATCCTTTGGGCTTTCTTCTCTGCCTCAATGCACTGTTTCGAGAACTTGAGGTCGCTAGTGACAGTAACACCCAAGTCCTTCTCAGTGTCACTCGATTCGAGAGCAGTGCCCTTAAGGATATAATGAGATTGAGGATTTCTGTGGCCGATACGCATTACTTTGCACTTGTTCACGTTGAACGGCATTTGCCACGTGTCCAACCACTCCCCAATCTTCCCAAGGTCTTCCTGCAGGCGGGCAGTATTTCCATCCTTTGCAACGTTCATACCAAGCTTGGTATCGTCGGCAAATTTGGAAATCTTCGCAACCATGTCACCGTCCATGTCGTTGACGTAGATGATGAATAGTAGTGGTCCCAGGACAGAACCTTGAGGCACTCCGCTAGTAACGGGCACCCACTCAGAAGCCTGTCCATTCACCACCACCCGTTGCCGTCTGCCACTTAGCCAGTTCTCGATCCAGCCGGCTACTTTTCCGTCTATGTATAGCGCTCGCACTTTTCGGAGAAGGCGGCGGTGTGGTACCTTATCAAAGGCTTTCTGAAAGTCTAAGTAAACCACATCCACCGCCTTGTCCCGATCGTGCTCACTGAACACGAAGGCATGACCGTTGCCTTCGTAAGCCGTGCTGGGAACTCCTCAGTAGCAGGTTTGACTCTAAATACGACGTTATTTTGTCCACCATCATGCTTTCCATGAGTTTACCGATTATCGAAGTCAGACTGATAGGTCGGTAGTTTGACGGATGGCTGGTGTCTCCTTTCTTAAAGATCGGAGTCACCTCCGCCTCACGGCAGTCTCTAGGAACGCATCCGGTCCGGATTGACATGTTAAAGATAGCGCACAGATGTCGTGATACTTCATCGCACACTTCCTTCAAGACTTTAGGTAGAAACCCGTCCGGTCCAGGGGACTTATTCGTCTTTAGGTCAGCGATCTTTTTCTTTATTTCTCCTTCGGTGAAGTCCATTGCCTCCAGCTTTTCCCCCGAGTAGGAATCCGTGGGCTGGGGAATGGGACCACACTCTTTAGTAAACACTGAGGAGAAGTAGTCATTGAGAAGGTTAGCATTTTCTGCATCTGACTGAGTTAATGCACCCTCCTCGTCCACTAGGGGCCCAATCCTACGATGGATTGGTTTACGGCTATTTACATAGCCGAAGAACTCCTTGGGATTCTCCTTGCAGAGTCTCGCCACTCGGAGTTCCTCAGTACGCTTAGCCGCCCTTATGCTGGACTTCACTCTCCTGGCTAGCCTCCGGTACTCGTCAAAGGCACCCGAGATCTTCGATCGCCGGTACGCATTTCTCTTCTCCCTAAGCAGTTGGCCGATTTCTCGATTAAACCACTTTGGTTGAACAGAAGACCGACGGAGGCATTTTAGAGGGATGCAACTTGATTGAAGACTCATGAATTTATTTTTGAAATTGTTCCACGAATCCTCAACCTCTTCGCATACCGCTAGCCTTACATCAGTCAGCCCAGCACGAAGGCGTGCAAAGTCTGCTCTTCTCAAGTCAAGTTTCCTTGATTGACTGGCAACAGACCTTACCTTCGGGATCTTGACGGTAAATCTAACTAGCTGGTGATCACTGCCACCGAGCTCTTCGCCTACAGAGACATCCTCAACGATATCATCTTCAGAGGTGAAGACCAAGTCGAGGATATTGTCTCCTCTCGTCGGTTCTCTGAGAGAGAGAGAGAGAGAGAGAGAGAGAGAGAGCGAGAGAGAGAGAGAGAGAGAGAGAGAGAGAGAGAGAGAGAGTTACATAGAGTTACATAGATACACAGATCACACGGGCCTTACGGCCCAGACTAAGGTGATCTGGCCTTAAATCTACTGCCACTTACACATAGAATAGTAGAAGTAAAGGATAGAAAAGTTTTAGGCTCTCCCCACCCTCCACTCCCTCCGGCAAAAGCCGTACATGAAATAATTTGGGAAAAGTACCTTGCAGGTGTAATAAGACAGTACCTGAAGGAAATTTGCATTGAATAGTAATTAAATGAAATGAATGTGAAAACCACTTACATAAACCTGAAAGAGTTATATTTTTGTAATATTATTTTATTTTGTAGCTTATGCTAAACAATTCCAATATTTGTTAAGTGTTTGTCTAATCTCATTTTAAATGAATCTATAGTTCTGCTGTCCACTACTGCGTTTGGCAAATTATTCCAATCATTAATAATCGAGTAAGTGAAGAAGTTTTTTATTACATCCATAGTGGCTCTTTTACCCTGAAGTTTTGAATCATGTCCACGGGTGGGACACTCCCCTGTCAGTGTGAACAAGTTATTGGCATTAACGTTGTTAAATCCTTTAAGTATTTTGAAGCACTCTATAAGCTGCCCCCTTAGTCTTCGTTTTCTGACGGAAAATAGATTGAGTTTTTTTAGCCTCTCGTGGTAAGGTTTGTTACGTACTGACGGGATAAGTTTTGTCGCTCTGTGTTGTACAGCTTCTAATTTATCTATGTCTTTTATTAAGTAAGGGGCCCAGAACTGTACAGCGTATTCGAGATGGGGCCTGACAATACTTTTATATAGTGGCATAATTATCTCCTCGCTTTTATAAGTAAAGTTTCTTTTTATAAATCCTAGTGCTGTGTAAGCTTTGTTTGCAGAGAGAGAGAGAGAGAGAGAGAGAGAGAGAGAGAGAGAGAGAGAGAGAGAGAGAGAGAGAGAGAGAGAGAGTAACAAGTAACAAGGAGTAACAAGGAAAGTAAGTACCCTAGGAGACCTTACGGTCCATTCAAAGAGGGTACCTTTAGGCTAGCAATCGAGCGGGCACATGGCTGCTCAATTGTTTTGCGTCCCTAAACGGCCACTTTTCAAGACTTTGTCTAGTCTTGACTTGAACTGGTCAACAGATTCACTGTTGACAACTTCCACTGGAAGTGCGTTCCACATACCGCAGATACTGTAAGTGAAAAAATTTCCACACAGATTGCGGTTGTAACGCTTCAGTTCAAGTTTGAAGCCGTGATTGCGCGTTCTGTTCTCACTCAGTGTGAAAATAGCCCGGTAGTCAACATTTTCGAACCCTCGAATTATTTTGAAAACTTCGATGAGCTGACCACGCTGTCTACGGGTTTCCAGCGAGAACAGATCTAATTCCCTTAGTCTATCCTCATAACTTTTATGTCGGATAGAGGGAATCAGTTTGGTTGCCCTGGCTTGTACGCGTTCCAATCTCGCGATGTCCTTTCGCAATGAAGGACTCCAAAATTGTACGGCATACTCCAGGTGCGGTCGGACAAGTGAGTTGTACAGGCACAGTACAATCTCCTGGTTCCGATAACCAAACTGGCGCTTAATATAGCCTAGCATCCTTTGGGCCTTTTTCTCCGCCTCAATGCACTGTTTCGAGAACTTGAGGTCACTAGTGATTGTTACACCCAAGTCCTTCTCAGTGTCGGTGGATTCCATAGCAGTGCCCTTAAGGATATACTGAGATTGGGGGTTTCTGTGGCCGATATGCATCACTTTGCATTTGCCCACGTTAAAAGGCATTTGCCACGTGTCCGACCACTCCCCAATCTTCCCAAGATCTTCCTGCAGGCGGGCAGTATTTCCATCCTTTGCAACGTTCATACCAAGCTTGGTATCGTCGGCAAATTTGGAAATCTTCGCAACCATGTCACCGTCCATGTCGTTGACGTAGATGATGAATAGTAGTGGTCCCAGGACAGAACCTTGAGGCACCCCGCTAGTAACGGGCACCCACTCAGAAGACTGTCCATTTACCACCACCCGTTGCCGTCTGCCACTTAGCCAGTTCTCGATCCAGCCGGCTACCTTTCCGTCTATGCCAAGCGCTCGCACTTTCCGGAGAAGGCGGCGGTGTGGTACCTTATCAAAGGCTTTCTGAAAGTCTAGGTAGACCACATCCACCGCCTTGTCCCGATCGTGCTCACTGAAAACGAAGTGGAAGAATTCTACAAGGTTCGTCAGGCATGACCGTTGCCTTCGGAAGCCGTGCTGGGAACTCCTCAGTAGCAGGTTTGACTCTAAATACGACGTCACTTTGTCCACCATGATGCTTTCCATGAGTTTACCGACTATCAAAGTCAGACTGATAGGTCGGTAGTTCGACGGTTGGTTACGGTCTCCTTTCTTGAAGATAGGAGTCACCTCCGCCTCACGCCAGTCTCTAGGAACGCATGCGGTCCGGATTGACATGTTAAAGATAGCGCACAGATGTCGTGATACTTCATCGCACACTTCCTTCAACACTTTAGGTAGAAACCCGTCCGGTCCAGGGGACTTATTCGTCTTTAGGTCAGCGATCTTTTTCTTTATTTCTCCTTCGGTGAAGTCCATTGCCTCCAGCTTTTCCCCCGAGTAGGAATCCGTCGGCTGGGGAATGGGACCACACTCTTCAGTAAACACTGAAGAGAAGTAGTCGTTGAGGAGGTTGGCATTTTCTGCATCTGAATGCTTTAATGTCCCCTCCTCGTTCCTCAAAGGGCCAATCGTTCGACGGATTGGTTTACGGCTGTTCACATATCCAAAAAACTCCTTGGGATTCTCTTTACAGAGTCTCGCCACTCGGAGTTCCTCAGACCGCTTAGCCGCCCTTATGCTGGACTTTACTCTCCTGGCTAGCCTCCGGTATTCGTCAAAGTCACCCGAGATCTTCGATTGCCGGTACACATTTCTCTTCTCCCTAAGCAGTTGCCCGATTTCTCGATTAAACCACTTTGGTTGAACAGAAGACCGACGGGGGCATTTCAGAGGGATAAAACGCGATTGAAGACTCATGAATGTGGTTTTGAAACTGTTCCAAGAGTCTTCAACAGCATCGCACTCCTCTAGCCTCGCGTCAGTCAGTCCCGCGCGTAGACCTGCAAAGTCTGCTCTTCTTAAATCCAGTTTCCTTGATTTACTAGTTGCAGGCTCTGCCTTGGGGACTTTGACTACAAATCTAATTAGTCGGTGGTCACTGCTACCGAGCTCTTCGCCAACAGAGAGGTCCTCAACGATGTCATCCTCAGAGGTGAAAACCAAGTCGAGGATATTGTCTCCTCTCGTTGGCTCTCTCACCCATTGAGTGAGGAACTCGTTGTTCGTGAACTCCAGGAGTAGTGCGTTCTCGCCACAGGGTTCTCTGGTTTCCCAGTGAACTTGTGTGTTGAAATCACCCATGACGATACACACTCTGTCTTCGACAAGTTCTCCTAGTAGCTGGTACAGATCTCTGTCCTTTTCAACGAGTTGCGTAGGAGGTCTATAAAGCACCAGGGTCCTATATTTGGCAGGACCTATCTCTAGGTCAACACCTAGTAGTTCATGGTCGGATACGATGTTGCAATCCGTCGAGAGAGAGAGAGAGAGAGAGAGAGAGAGAGAGAGAGAGAGAGAGAACACACCTAGTCGACCTTTTTTAATCCACGCTAACGAGAGGCAAAATCGTGAAGGCCGTGATGGGCTGGAGGAACAACTTCGCAGGAAGCCTAAGATGTGTTTAAGAGCACGAGGGGTCCCGCCAGGGATTATCCTGCGATGGCCTGAATCGGGCAAAGTCTACCTTGCTCGTCGAAGCGTCTGGCAACTGGAACCCTGCCCCTTCGGGCGCTGGGAAAAGCCCTTCCGTCCCACCCCTATAAAACATCCGACGCGAGACTTGGACAGTAGTAACCGCCTATGTCCCGAGTATCTGCGAGTATCTGCCATCTTCCTGTCCCCGTTAGTTCCACGAGAACCCTTGCAGAACCAGTCAAGCTCAGTGTATTCTCCTAGAACTCTAAAACTCAACCCCGTATCGTTGGTACCCGTTACCCGAACGCGACGTGTCAAATTCTCGATTCGATATTCTAAACCCGGAGTCAAGATCTGAGTTCATCTCGCGCAATAGTCGTTGTCAAGAGGCTATTATTGTGCACTCTACATCGTCTCTAAAAGGCAGGATTACTCCCTCGGACCAAATCTTCGAGGTAACTGCAACGCGCAACTCTCTTGTGCAAGCTCCCCCCCCCCCTAACCCCCCTTTTAAGCCTCCGTCATCTGGGCTTCGTGTGCGGTCTAAATCATTTGAGCGTCCCATCTGTCATTGACCGTTCGTTTGTATGGTGATCGAAACCGCCAGGTCGCTCTTTGAAGCCGAGACTCGTGTACGTATCCTATGTTTATATACCTTACTTAAAACCCCATTTAATCTTGTAAATATATTATTTTCATAGTAATAAAGTACATTTTGTACTCCGTTTCTATTACTCCAGAACCTTCCAAGATAGCTAAGCATTGGCCAACCTAAACTGAACTCTGAAACTTAATTGCACTCTGATTTATATTTATAATTTCCCACACGCTCATAGCGGACTAATCCGTTCCTATGACTCCCTCTCTCGGGCTGAGGAATTTGGAAAGGTTGAGATCTAACGCCAACCTACGACATATAGTAATATCTATATTAAACTGGTGTCAGGTTTATTGGGGGTAATCCTGGTTAAATCGTTAAATTGTTGGCTAATCTTGGTTCTGGTTCTGGAGATCAAAAGGTGAGGAATTACTACTTGAACAATTGTATTTTTCCCGCTCTCATTTATTTTATTTGGGGGTGAATTTATTTTGCGTGACCGTGCATCACCATTATTCCTCCACGGAATTGAATTGTTGTCCTTCACGTCCTCATTTCGTCTGCCGTAAGTTGAAGATACATTTAGAAATTGCATTATTTTATGTATAGATGTTACTAGGCGTGCTATAGCTCTCGTCTCAATCACAGTGAGGGATTATGGGAAAATCTCGTCCCCAAAACTTTTTTCCGAGTGATCATACGAATAAAATCCGCACCATGTGAAGTAATTGCATTTTTTTCCGCGAGTGTTTTGCCCTTTTGTTGTTCGTAATTTCGTTGGGTCAAGCAAAACCAGTCGCACTTTCGTCCGTGTGTTACTAGAAAACCATCTACATTAATTTTCGTACGTTAATTTATTTATTGTTGTCGCGTCCCTTGCGTAAAATCGGTAACATGGTTTCGTTTGGAATTTATTTTCAAAGCCCAAGGTGAGTTCCTCAGACTCAACGGAAAAGACCTCATAACCTACACCCAGGAGGAAGAGAGAAGAGGAAGAGCCGAAGAAAGAGAAAAGGAATGCGAAGAAAGAGAAAGAAAAAAACGCGAAGAAAGAGGGAGGGAAGGATGTGCTCACCATAAATTCCGCAAGCTCCAGACTAGAAGCACCACAGTCAGCGAACATAAATCTCCCAGTATTCCAAGAAGGAGTAGACTTCGGGTCTTATCTCACCCACTTCGAGAAGATCTTCGAAGTGAATCATTGGGACATCGAGACGGACGGCGTAGCACAATTATTGCCACTGCTGAGTTCCCAACTCAGGGATATTTTCATCTCCCTTCGTTCAGAGACAACGCTTGATTACTCTTCGTTAAAAGCCGAGCTGCTCGCCGTCTATAATATGACCCCGTACTTCTACCAAGCTAAATTTAAACATCGTCGCATTCATCAAAACCAGACCTTCCGTCAGTTTGGCTACTCCCTGCAGCGTCACTTTAATCTTTGGATTGATAAATAGAACGCTATGGTCGATTTCGTTCTCAAGGACAATTTCTTGCGTTGCTCTCTTCGGAAATCAGGTCCTTCGTGAAGGATCGGAAGTGCTATACTCTCAAGGAATGCATTGAGGAGGCAGACGTCTACTCGGCTAGCCACAACTACTATCCGAAAGAAGAGAATAAGTCAGAATCCCCATCTACCAAGTCCAAGCTAAGCAAGAACAAATTTGCACCTAACAGGGAAAACAGGTTCGTCAAGGTGACTGGGCTCGCCAAACCCAAACCCCTCTTCTGGTCGGATCACCGTGATGTTACTTTGCTCCAAAACCCCATGGTTCGTCGTTTCCCAAGAGCACCATCGTTTGTTTTTCCTGTGGAGTTGAGGGTCACGTAGAACCAATTGCCCTCCGAACACGGAGTTTAGAAGCACTTCTTCTCACCAGTTGCAACAAATTAATGCCACTTCTGCGCCCCCACCGTCGCGAAATGAAGCTCCCTCTTCTTCAAAACGGCCGAGTACCGCTGGCCACCAGGTAAACTTTTTTTTTGCTAAAAGTACCCCTGATGCCCTCCATTTCAAACGGCTCCTTCACGCACATTTTCAAAACAGGCAGACTTGCACACACTCTCTGATACTTTCTTATCTGACACGCTCCGCAAGTAGTCGCAACATCAAAACAAATTTTCCACAAAAATGGACTAAATACACGCTCTTTTATGCACTCCCACAGCTTGTTCTTTCGCATATGTCCAAGCCTCTAGTACACGATTTTTACCATCCCAATTGTACCAGAAACTGAGAATACTGGAACATACACATTCTCTTCCTCTATTCTCCGTACAAAATCAATCATATTTTCACATAACACAGACTTTTGAGCAAACCTTTTAAACTCTTTCAATATACTACTCCATTCTTCAAAAGGCACATTCCTCAATACACTACTCCGTAAGGGGCACGGTGATTTGCTTTCCTGGCCGTCGTGCTGACACGACTCAGCGCTCCGTCCGGCCCCAGCTTAGTCTCTTCTCCTTCTGCCTGTCATCCTGTCTTCTTACCATACTTCTTCCTCACTTTCCCTACAACTTCTCCCAAAACTTTCTCTGGTCGGCCTTTAATTTCAAAGGGTAGAAGCCGACCAGCTACCTCTCACCCAACCATCTCGGATCGGGGCTGAGAAAGAAAAGACATGGGACACTGTCCCCTCACCCCTGAGCTCCGATTTGGGGTGGTGGGTTTTAAAAACCTGCTTCATCCCCATCAACATCTTATTCACATACACTTTCTCTCTACTTTCAAGGTATATCAATTTTACGCTGACCTAAGGTGGAGCCGCCATGCTGATGGGCTATCTGGTCACTAGGCGGCAAAACTAGCCTCAAATAGACGCAGCTGGTTTTTAGGGCGCCGTACTCACCCCTCGCAGAGCAGGCTACTATGTTTGAGGATTAGCGTTTGTGTCCCACGAAATAACAGGGACACCATACCCACCGATAAAATCTTTTTAAAATGCCCATTCACACCCCTTTACAATCTAAGGAGCAGCCTTCAGGCAGCTCCACAGAAATGTTGAGGTCTTCCAACCTTCCCTGTGATCTCAGGGGACCCTCCAAATTTCTTATACCGGAAAGGAGACTTACTCCTCTCCTAGGCCAATGGGTGAGGGGGACTACCCCTCAGCCTCTTCTCTGCAGGCGCCCTTCGCTGCCTCCCTCTTTCCATCAGCAGTCTCTCCTTTTCTTTCACAGGTGACTGCCAAGAAAGTACGCAGGCATCCAAATATTAACCGTTCCCGCTGGGAGCGGCTCGATAGGACCAACCCTCTTAGGGGGGCAAGGGGTGGCAGGGTCCGAAGACACGTGCCCAATAACGTCCTGCACTAGTGCATTCTGACTTTACAGGGAGCCGGCGTACCTGCCCACCTCTCTCTTCTATGATGGATGCCAATCGCCGGCCCTAAGAGGTAATTCGAATGCGATCAGATCAATAATGCGATGGGAGGGATGGCCACATGGAGGCTCCGCCTGAGATGGATATTGTGCTTGAGGTAACCCAGCCCCAGAGTTTATAATCTTACAGATCGCCGGCACGTGCGCTTCGCGCACGGAATCTACCCCTGGTCTGGACGATATCCCGTACTCCATAATTCACGTCCTGGGTGAGTGAGGCATGTCCTTTCTCTTAGATTTGTTCAACAAGATCTGGGTAGAGGGTATCCTCCCAGACTCCTATCGAATCTCTACTGTTCTTGCTTTTCGAAAATCGGAGTAGAGTTTTCCGCAAAATATTTCTGTAGCAGGATGCCCCTTTTTATCACCCCACACCTGACACCACTTTTGAGTCGTGCTATTCCTTGTGGTATTGATATACTTCTTTGATGAAGTAGGCTTTGATCTAAGAGTGCTAATTCAGTTGTTTTGTTCTTAAGGAAGAGCTATTTCAACACGTAAGGATAAGAAGAAACACAGGATTTATACCAAAATAAACATATATTTTAAACGAAACACAACTATGACAAACAAACAGTTATCACCTTTCTATCCTTGTTTCAATGCTAAACTCGACTATTTCGCTTGTCATCAAGGCCTCTCACAATACCTGCTATGACAAAAATAAACAAATAGGCTAAACGTAAGCACACCAATTGCTGATTAGTATTTTTATCGCGACTCTATTTGATTAGCGTTAAACATTAAATTAACGTACTCTCGTCTACAAGCAAATATGCCCGAGGTTCACGAACAATGGTTTCTCCTTCCATTAAAACATGAGACGTACTAAATTTCTACTATCGCAATATGAATATAAATGTTCATTCTAACTTACATGACAAGAGGTATTAAGGATTGCCGGATGTCGCTGGGGGGCTTATCTTTCACTTTGGAGGGTTGTCTTGGCCGATCCTTGAATCTCGTAGAGGTAGTATGGCGGGATAGAGATAAGACGATGTAACTTCTAATTAAAGAACGGGAGCTCGTTGGGGCTGGGTTCTTCTCCTCTCACTCTTACGGAGCTTGAGATTGGAGAGTCACTCGAGTGTGAGCGGGTTTACTTTTCCTCAGTCAGACTTTTCTCCAGTCTGTCAAGGATTCTTCGGTATGGCACCGATATCAAGATTGACTATTTATGTTAATTCGTCCCGGGAAGGGGGGATCGATTTCCTCAATCTGGTCCTATCGTTCCTCGCGGAAATAGTCTTGAATGACTGAAGGATCGATCTTCACGAACTGAACCTTCTTCTCTCTTATCGAATTTTAATCTTCTTGTCTGGCTTAAGGATCGATCTTCACGAACTAATCCTTCTTCTTCCGTATCAAACTTCTAATCCTCTCTCTTTCTTGGCGGGGCTTATTTATAGGCGGATGACCGCCCCATCTAAGGGGAAAGTGACCAGGCCACCGGGAGGGGAACGCGAATGACCAGAACGAGAAATGCCGAGGTTGGCACTGGGGTGTCCAAGTCCGCTCGCTAATTAGAGACACTCTCAACTGCACCGCAACTTGGCGTGCCTTTTGAATAGCACCAATTTTTTCATAACCACGGGTTTATGGGTCTCGTAGGTAATTAGATCGTTAGAGCGTCGTTTAAGGGCCTTATGTGGTTGCCTTAAAACAGATGTTAGCTCCAACTCCCCAAAGCAACGGGGAGATCAAACAGGGTAGGCAGTTACGGTTATTCGCCGGCTACCGTTCCCACGCTTCTCCTCATGGGGGGGGGGGGCTTTAATGTACCTATACTCCTCCGGGAAGCTTAATGTAGCCATTTCTCTACAATCTCTAACCTCCTCCGCGTGCAAGTTGATGAAGAAATTGGTAAATGTTAGATTAGCTTGTTTTCAGGACAGCAGAGGCCACCTGTTTTCAGCACTGTGAGGCTTCCGCAAGTTCCACTCCACGTCGGATGCTCTGCTCCGAATGAATAATGCCATCTGCGAAGCCTTCCTTCGTAGACAGCACTACGCCACAATGTTTTTCGATCTGGGGAACTACTATGATATCGTATAACGATACGGTATCATGGAGACTCTCCACACGATGGGGGCGAAGGAACGCCTCCCAATCTTTATATCTAAATTTTTGCGAGGTCGTCGATTTAGCGTAAGGGTGGGAGCCATCTTTGGCCTAATGGAGCAGGGAGAGGCTGTCCCGCAGGGAAGTGTCCTCAGTGTCATACTCTTTGCCCTGAGCATCATCTGCATTTCCTCGGTGCTACCAGATATTCCTGCTACGCTATACATGGACGACCTTTCGATCTCTTTCGGCACGACGCAGATGCCAACTCTGGAGCTTCGACTCCAACAGAAATTGAACCGCGTCTCTCACTATGCCGAACCGCAAAGGCTTCGGTTTTCCTTGGCTAAGACTAAGGTGGTGCACTTCTGCCGCCCTCCATGGCTCCACCCTGACCCACACTTGTTTCTAAATGGGGTTCGTATGAAAGTGGTGGACTCGCACCGTTTCCTTGGTCTTGTATTTGAACGACGCCTCACCTGGGAGGCTCATATTTGCAGCCTTAGGCGCTCTTGTACACGCGTCATGGATATTTTTCGTCCCGTGACGTTCAGCGCCTAGGGCGCTGAAAGGGCTATTGCCTTACATTTTTATCGACCCTTTGTTCGTTCGAAACTCAACTATGGATGAGAGTTTTAAGCATCGGCAGCCGAGAGTGTATTGCGGAAAGTGGAATCGATCCACCACACTCCTCTTTCCCTGGCCGCCGGTGCCATCCACACGTCTTTCCTGGCGAGATGCCGCTGGCTCTTCACCTGTTCGCACTAGCCCGGCGGCTCCCTCAGTCGCCAATAGCTCTCACTCTATCGCAACTGATTTCAACGATGCCTATGCCGCCGAGAGAAGCTAATCATACCCAAGTCCTTTGGATTTATGGCTAGAAAACTCTTTCGAGTGATCGATATAGCTCTTGGGCGGGTGGCGCCCCTGGTTCCTCCCAGGACACCTTCCTGGAGGGTACCACCTTTGACAATTTTTCACTACGCCTCTGCTCCCAAAGCTTATTTAGCTACGCGCGTATTGCAGAGTTTAAGTCAACCCAGTGGTCAGGATTCACTAATTTCCAATCAGGCTGGAGGAAGTGCAGCTCCTTCAGATACAAAGTGTAACACCTGCAGGCACGAATTAAACAGGTTTAACTAACCATCACTGTTTCACAGGAGTACAAGCCAGCTACCCCACGGAAAATTCCCTTCCCTATCGGACATAGGAGTTTTCCTTAGATTCCGTCGGATGCCCACATTTCCCAAATGTGTCCAATGACTCGTGCCTCAAAGACCACTGGCACCCCAACCCAAGGAACGTAACCTATTTTGGGGGGTCTTCCGTTCTCTCTGCCTCCCAAACTCGCATAATTACATTCTCGGGGCTACTTCCTGGATTATGTCCCAACAACGGGTCTGAACCCGGCTAGTGTTGTATCGGTGTTTCCCAGCCTTACGTCCATCCACTTTCAGGGTACAGAAATCTTGGATAGCTTTTGTTCACTCCATAGCAAATAATATGGAGTGAACGGTAGCCGACGAGCTGCTCGTCGGGAACCGATGCCTCTCCTACTTTTCATCTCTGTTCTTGCCTTCGGGTTATCACCGTACACGGCAGAGGTGTACCACATCTGCGAGGGCCTATATACTCCCTCCTACTGAATTCATGATGTTCACAGATTCCTCCAAACAAGATTTCTGGATTGTCTCGCACTGTCCAATCATCTCATTCGATTTCTCCTGAGCTTCTAATCTCGCATAATAAGCTTGTTAGCTTCTAATGGCTGCCCTGCCACGTTAGGGTACATGGGTATGAAGCAGTTGACCACTCAGCTCGGTCTGCTCCCGGCCAAGGCACGCCCATTTACCCTTCCATTCACCGATTACCTTCGACATTTGGAAATCCTTAATGCAGAATGGTTAGGTGCCTGGCAAACTATCTCGGTCACGGGGCTTCATCCTTCCGCCGATCCACCCATAAAGAGATGCTACTGGCCTGCCTACACGCCACACTAGCTAACTCACTTTATGTCCTGCCCACCTGTCGTAACAGACTTACCATCTTCCTCGTTGCCGCTTTTTCCCTTTTCTCGCGTCCCGCCATAACTCAGAACACTTGCGTCTAATCAATGCCGATAGGTGGTTATTCTCTGTAAATAATCTATTCTCCTTTCTCCCAAGCAGTTTTTAGGATTGATTATTTTTGCATAACTATTTTCATTTCATAATTATTAATTTTATCGTCTCCTGCCTTCTTTTCCAAGCCTGGATAGACCCATATATAGGTCAATGCCCAATTCGACGAAGGCATGTTCACTAAGTTTGGGAAAAAATAAAAGCCACAACTCAGAAGACAGATTTAGTAAAGGTGAATCAAGAGAATGAAAGCAAATAGTGAAAAACAAATGATGAATGTCACTGCTTTGAAAGCGTGCAGAAAAACCTGAGAACTAATGACAGGTGAGAGATGGAGGTTAATGTACTTTTTTGAAAATAGGTCCTAATAAATTATTTACAAAGACTATGCTAGTTCTCTCTTCCAGAAGCAACTTCATGCAAAGAAAATTGGCACCCTAAAAATAAGACCCTTTGCATGAGAAACAATTTCACTGGCTTTTAAACATTGGGGAACATTTTGTCTTGTAAAGGATAGCAAAATAATCCAGCATTTTTAAGCAACTTTTAATAAGTGATAACCAATAACAAAAATAGAATAACAAGATTAGGTAAAAGTGATTGAATCCATCAAATGCAAGTGATAAGTCTTTTCGATTTAAGTAATGTCCACTGGATTCCTGCCATTGCTTGCTTTTGGTTATCCTGCTTCATGAATATAAATCAATCAAACTCGGATCAAACTAGCAATTTGGGTTTCCTCAAAGGTAAATAATGCAATTCCGTCTTGTAACATTGATTAATATTAAATTTTTGGTAAAGAGAAAAAATCTTTAAAAAAATTAAATGTAAGGCACCAGTCCATTAAGTAGTATGTGATTCTGGGTATAACTATAATAATAATAAATTAGGTTGATAAGTGCCCTCGTCCTCATTTGTAAACGGGATCCATAAGGGTTGCATACCCTTTCTATCCTACCTTAAGTCTACTTTGGATAATATATCTTCTATGTTTTGAGTGCTGGACGGTAAAAATTATTTATCGTAAAGTAAGGAGTACATTAGGGTGAAGTTTGATCTATGGGATTTGTTACAACAAAACTTGGTGATTGCTTACCTATTACTTATTCAGGTTACCCCCATCTCATGCCCATCGAGTCTCACGCATATTTGGCGGAGGATATTACGAATCTTCCATGTACTAATCTGGGTGATTTAGGGTGGATGCAGTGTGGATTTTGTTTTTTTAAGAGGTCATCTGGCGACTGCCTACTTGGGCATCATAAATCGCCGTATTCAACACTGACTAAAATTAGGCATCTTTAAAAGAGGATGCTAACCCCCCCCCCCAAAAAAAACCCAATAAAATAAAACAAAGAAAAAAGTAATAAGCTCCGGTGTCGGGGGGAGGTCCGCCTCCCCCCCCCTGGCGCAGGAACATGCGACCTACTAAAATAAGAAAACCCAACTATTTAAATAAAGGGGACAAGGCCGGCATCCTCCAAGTCTAAAAGTCCACAGGTCGGTGTGCACGAACCCTTCCCGAGTAGAAGGGTATAGGCGGTACGACCCCGCCCATCCCGGTACTCGGACAGGTAACGTTCGCGAAGATCGCCCAGACTGGGACATTCAACTAGAATGTGCCGAACAGTCGGGGGGACAACGCAATCTTCACAGGAGAGCACAGGTGAGCGCTCCATCACATGGCAGTGCGCCTAATTCGGAGACGACATAAAGCAACCTGAAGCCTTCGCGGCATTGAGGGGTAGGTCCATGGGAACAGTCGCGGCGCAATGGCACGCAAATTTACGTTCCCTTCGACCGTCTCCCCTCTTCTTTGCCAAGCAGCACGTATTCCTGCCATGTAGTCGGTGTGAGGAAGAGCGAAACGCTGGTCCGGTCGCAGAGTCCTCCCGGACTGTTTGGCACGCTCATTCACCGCAATTCCTACATGTCGAGAAAACCAGCAGAAGATAATCTCGACATCGGCCCGGTTTGCCAAAACCGTGGCGTCACGAATATCGCGAACCATGGGATGCGGAAATTCCAATGCCCCGAGAGCACTCAGGGCACTTTGTGAGTCGCTATAGATCACAATCCGGTCTCCGAACCAGGCAAGTCGCGTAATCTCTCGTATCGAGGTGAGTTGCCACCAGCTCGGCCGTGAAGACAGACGCAGCGCCTGGCAGAGCCCCGCTTACTTCAAACAAAGGGGTTACGGCGTGGAGTCGATCCCCTCTTGGGACTTGGAGCCATCCGTATACACTAGCACGGTTCCAGCGTGACACGAGGTGTGCTCCAAAAAGGTCAAACGCAATACTTTCGGTGCTGTACAAGCTTTGGGAGCAGAGGCGTGGCGACAAATAGCCAAATGTGGTTCCCTCCAGGGTGGCGTCCTGGGCAGAACCAGGGGCGCCACCGGCCCGAGAGCTATACCTAGCTCTCGAAGGAGTTTCCTGGCCCTAAACCCAATGGGCTTAGGGTATGACTGGCGTCTCTTGGCGGTATAGACACCGTCGAAATCAGGTGCGGATGCAGTGAGAGCTGTTGGCAATTGAAGGCGCCGGGCTCGCGCGTACAAGCGAATAATGCACTGTACACGGCGTAGAGCGAGTGGCATCTCGCCAGCATCGACCAACAGGCTCTCAATGGGAAAAGTGCGGAAGGCACTGGTCGCCAGGCGAAGGCCGGTGTGGTGGATCGAGTCCACCTTCCGCAATACACGCACGGATGCGGATGCATAAAACTCGCATCCGTAATCGAAATTCGAACGAACAAATTATCGATAAAAAAGTAAGCAGTAGCCCTATAAGCGCTGAACGTCACGGAACGGAGAATATCCATGGCGCGGGTACAAGAGACCCTAAGGCTGCAAATATGAGCCTCCCAGGTGAGGCGTCGGTCAAATACAAGACCAAGAAAACGATGCGATTCAACCGCTTCCAGGCGTATCCCATTAAGAAACAAGTCTGGGTCAGGGTGGAGCCGTGGATGGCGGCAGAAGTGCACCACCTTAGCCTTGGCCAAGGAAAAAAGAAACCTGTGCGCTTCGGCATAGCGAGAGACGTGGTTCAATGCCTGTTGGAGTCGACGCTCCAGAGTTGGCATCTGGGACGCGCCCAAAGAGATCGAAAGGTCGTCCACGTAGAGCGTAGCGAGAACATCTTCTGGCAGCACCGAGGTGATGCCGTTGATGCTCAGGGCAAAGAGTGTGACACTGAGGACACTTCCGTGCCGGACAGCCTCTTCCTGCTCCATTGGGCCGGAGAGGGCTCCCCCCACCCGTACGCGGAATCGACGATCTCGCAAAAATTCAGATATAAACATTGAGGGCGTCCCCTCGCCCCCATCGTGTGTAGAATCTCCATGATACCGTATCGCCATGCCGTATCATATGCCTTCTCCAGATCAAAAAACACCGTGACGTAGTGCTGTTTACGAAGGAAAGCCTCGCAGACGGCATTTTCCAGTCGGAGCAGAGCATCCGACGTGGAGTGGAACTTGCGGAAGCCGCACTGTGCGGAAGACAGATGGCCTCCGCTGTCCAGGAAAAAGGCTATCTAACATTTACCAAGTTCTCCATCAACTTGCACACGCAAGAGGTTAGAGAGATTGGGCGGAAAGCGGCGGGAGTAGAGTGATCTCACCCCGGTTTGCGAAAGGCGAGCACAGTAGCGATTCGCCAGGAATCAGGGAGGAGACCCTCCACCCAGAACCTGTTGAACAAATCTAACAAAAAGGTCATGTCTCGCTCACCCAGCTGTCGAGGCATGGCGTACGGGACATCGTCCGGACCATGGGCGGTGTCCGCGCACGAAGCAAGAGCGGAGCGCAACTCACTCACAGTAAACATGTCGTTGAAAGGTTCTCCGCCTCTGGAGGTAAAATCCAGTCAGCGGCCTTCCGCGACATCACGACGTGCATTGAATGCTGGCGGAGCAGCATCCCAGCTAGAGAATGCGGAGAAAGTGGTCGCGAAGGATTCCGCCACGGAGGTGGGGTCCGAGATTGCGGTTCCATTCTCCTTGAGAACGGGACGGGGATCCTGCGAGAACTTGCCCCGAATCCTTTTGACTCGCTTCCACACCTCTGCTAGAGGGGTCTTCCCGTTAAGTGAAGAGACGTATGCCCGCCAAGAAGATCGGCGGGCGTGCTTCGAAATTCACCGACAGTGAAATCGTTCAGGCGGCGCTTATAGCGCATGTAGGCATAACGCTTCTGTTTGAGGGCCGTCTCAAACTCAGTCGACCATCACGGTAGTGGTCGGCGTGCAAAACGGCCAGAGGTTCTGGGAATAGTAGTCAGGCCTGCGGAGATGAGGTTGCCGGAGAAGAACTTAACGGCCTCATCTACCGACCTAAACTCCTCGACTGAGATAGAGAATTCAGTCATTTCCTGAAATGCAGGCCACCGCGCCCGCGCCAAACACCACCAAGGTGGGCTCTCAGGCGGCAGACCCCCATAAGATGATATTTGAATGGGAAAGTGATCACTATCATGGAGGTCATCGACCACCCCCCTATCAAAATCAGGCTGTGCATCCGGAGAGCACAGAGATAGATCAAGGCAAGAAAACGAAGCGGTTCTCGGGCAGCGATGCGTAAACTTATCCACATTTAGGACACCTATCTCAAGTTCTTCGATCAGATCGGCAATGACTTGTCCCCTGGGATTTATTGAGTATTTCCCCAGAGAGGATGTCTGCGGTTCAGATCTCCATGCAAGAGAAAGAGTCTCGGCAACCGTGCCACGACGCGGCGGAAATACCCCGCGTCGAAGTGACCTGACGGTGAAATGTACGCAGAAAGGATGTAGTGTGGAGAAATTGTAGTATGAGGACCTCTCGGTGGTTAACTTTTGTTTCGGTCTGTAGCTGGTTAAATGGAGTAGTTTGTTTTGTGTCCTTTGTAGTGCTACATTGTGGGGATGTGACTGGGTGCCCAAGCAATAATAGAATAGAAGTGCGTCAGGAGGATTGCTTGCGTGTAGGTATAGAATATGGATTACCTTTGAGTGTCAGAATATAGAGTCTGCAAGTACCCCGTGTGTTTTCATGTTTATTTTTTATGTCAGCACGCTTTTGAGGGAGAGATGGCCATCAAGTTCCATTACAACCTGTGTTTGCTGCTTGTGTGTAATGTGTGTTGTTTATAGAGCATGGCCTCATTTGCATAGCTGTAGAGTGGATCGGTGCAATCACAAAGGAGGATGTTGAGAAAAAGGTTGAAGATCGTGATAGCTTGCTAGGATGTTTTACTTGTGCGTGTGGGCCTTGAAGTTGGCATACCATTATTTTTTATAGTTGCTATCAAGCGTAGCTACTGTGTGGAAAGATTTAGTCGTCTTTTATTGCCACTACACTCAAGTGTGGTGGTGAGAGTTAATTGAAGTCGTCTTTTTATGATGAAGGAAATCTTTGTGAATACAATAGATGGCTCCATTATTTTAAAGGATGAGGCGAGCTGATAGGGTTAGTGTGTAGGCGGTACTTGTGAAAGGCGTGTCGTGTGGATAGTATCCGTACTGGAAACTAGGACACTGTGGGCTATAGTGAGACTAAATTCTCCAACTCTTGCACTGGACTGAAGCTTTCCCTTTTCCAAGGCATTCCGCAACAAGGAGTATAGCTGTCCCCAACACATTACATCTTCCAACACCTCATGCACTTTAAAACCACCAATGGTGCTTAATATCATTAAATACAGGAGTAAGAATAAAACAGCACATGACCATAGAGAATAAAAAGATTAGTAGAACACACAGGCATCACATTAGACCAATTCAAGGAATCTTTCACCCACACCTATAAACAGTTCATCTGCCTTGCAATGGACACATTAATACAGATTCAGCATCTGCTCTTGTACCCCATATCTGTCAATCCTGCAAGAGACAAAACAGTGTAGCAGTTTCTCAAGACACCCTTGCCACATAATACCAGTACCATCTACCACTAAGTGTGAGAAGAACGCCAAGGATATGCTACTACATGGTACCCAAGGAACAGATGACCCTGCATCAACCAGAAAAAGCCTCTAAACACACACAATCCAATCAATTTCTGGGTACAAACTCTCTTCTCCTAAATGCCATTTTACCAGAGTATGACTGAGAAGAAAAATCCCTTCCATGTGAAAAAGTGCACAATAATAAACCCTAATGCAGTCACTAATACAAAACACGTCCCCACCTTCGACATATCCTAGATATACGTGGAATGCTGAATCACTAGGAGAACCCGTCAAGTTTGGCTAGTTCATTCGGGTAACTCGGGTAGGACCATAAGTCAGGGAGTACATAATCATCACTAGGTAGAGCCCATGAGCTTAAAAAAGACAGTACTCTAGTTGCTAATTTAAAACTAATTAGTTCCGATTGATTTGTTAATCCACATTGGGGTTTTCTTTGTGCAAAAAGATACATTAAAAATTGCAACTCTTGAGCTTTTCTCCCGAATTACAAGTGAAGTGCTTTAACATGAACCCTTACGAATCAAGTGTTTGCGGATGTAATTCGCAATCTTGTCTGAGATGCCCAACTGTGGCAATTCCTCATTGAACTGTGACATTGAGCCATACCCTCCAAGATACCCATTGAGCCTGGCTGCAACATGAGAGCGAATCATCTCCTCTCCAGGTTCAATTCCAAGGACATTGCAGATAAATGGATGACGTTGCAACAAGTACTTCTGGTGGTAGCTGGAGAAATGAAATGAATTTAAAAAAAAAAAGAAATGGCTTGAATTGATTTCCTTAACACAATAGTGAAATTTTGAAGACTGCCCCCACCCGATAATATTCTCCCAGAGATGCATTATTAAATGGATTTGTACATAATGTTTCAGTTGTATGTGTCAAGCATGTTTTGAACATGCATTGCGAATGGCTTTCGGTTGGAATAGATGCAGATGTCTGAATCGGAGATGTTAGTGTTTGTAGAGGTTGCAGGGGTAGAATTGACACAGGCAAAAGGTTGCAGAAAAATAGTCAAAATATCTTTTAAGGTTTATTAAAATTCATACTATACTATGTGATTATTCAATATAACGCCCTATAGGCGGTCTTGGAATCTTTGATGTTACAGGCAGTTTATTGGTGACAGTCTGAACAGAGCCTCAGAGAAATAGTCTGGAGAGTTATGAGGCCATATATCATGGCTGATGTAATCGAAAAAGTTGTGTGAGAGCCACTTTCTGGCCGTCTGTGCAGGTGTAGAATCCTGTTGGAACAGACAATCCAGGGCTTCCCAGTCTCCAAACCTCCTGGATAAAATCAGAATCTCTCATCCTTTGTTCACTGCGATCATGAGATTTCCAAGTAACCTGAGTGCCAATGCAAAGTTACTGTCCTCTAACTCATTCCCCACCCTGTTGACAGTGAGTAGTGGGAGCTTCAAGTTATTAGTAATACCTTTGCTGCTCATTCCAGAACAGATCGCGTACACCACCACCTTACTTCTCCACTCAGGTCGCTTGTATTTGTCAAATCTGTTACGATTTGGCAATGTTTTCACACTGGAAGCAAACTGAAAGAAAGCAATATTTATTTACATATATTTCAAAGTTATATATATATATATATATATATATATATATATATATATATATATATATATATATATAAAGTGGCGCAGATTCTACGTCTGCACCTTGTATGTGTTGAATTTTGGTGGTTGGCAGCACTGGAGTATTGCCAAGGCCACCCCTGTGTGATTGTGGGATGGAGATGTTTCTTCTGATTCGATATATGTACACCCTTGGCCAGAAGTATAAAGCATTCTATGGAATCAGTCAATACTGTAATTAGACAGTTTTAGTAATGAATTCATTTATCACAAATATCAGGTTTAGTCATAAGTAATTTCCGTTTATTGGAAGCAAAATGAAATGGCGCCTTTCTAACTTCCAGTGTTTTAACCTTAACCAGAAATTCCCTGTTTAGAAAGAGGGTTCACTGCTCATTTTTACAACAGCAGTAAACAAGTGTGCATCATAATTAAAACTAAAATATCATGCCCTAAAATGGAGTGACTAAAAGTGCATATTAGACAGGTGATGTCAGTGTAAGAATAACAAAAATACTTCAGAAACAGCAAAGAAAATTTGTATTGTTTATGGTCAAGGTGCCATCCATTCCTGATTGCCATGTCCAAAATTGGTTTTGTTCTGGCGATCAATCATTGACAGATGAACCAAGACCTGGACAATCATCTGAATTTGATTAAGATGTTTTAATAGAACTGATGGAATGCATGCAAACTTATACTGTCAACAGTTGCAATGTGTGTATGAATTTTTTTTTTAAGAAAATGCCCTGTACTCATCAATGGAAGATACATTGTGTTTCTTTATGATAATGCAAGACACATACAGCATGCAAGAATCACGCTGAAAAAAATATTGGACATAGGCTGGTCATTTCTACCCCAATAAACATATTCACCAGACCTTGAACCAAGTGATTTCCATGGTTTTTGTTCACAAAAGGCACTCAATTGTAAAAAAAAATTTGAAGACCAGGTAAAAATGTTTGTGGGTAACTTCTTTAACTCAAAACTGGCTGAATTTTACCTTAGTGGAATCAACAAGATACCTGCTAAATGGCAAGAGGTGATTGACCAAAATAGCAAATATACTATTAAAATTATTAATTTTTCAGCCATTCATGAATAAATATATTTCACAAAAGGGAAAATTGCTTATGACTCAACCTGATACAAATAACTAATGTGGGTAAAATTTTGCAATGAGTTTTATTAATTTATTTCTTTAAAATTATGCTATGTGACTATAGGTAAGTTTAATATAAAAAATAATATTTGGAAACTGTTCTTTTTTTTCAGTCACTTGTTTGAAGCAAATTTGTCCCAGAAATTTTTTAATTGAGTTAGAAATTACATAGGTGGGAACTCCATTACCTGCAAAGTATTTAAAAAGAAAATCTAACTCTTTGTAAAATGCCTTATAATTAGAGATATTTTGTAAGCATGATTAATTAAATTTTAAATTAGTTTCTTTTAGAATGAAATTGGAAGAAATGAATCATATTTCACTCCAAGTTCTGTGAATGTTGGATTTCTGTAAACTTAGCTGATCACTTGATTATTTTATTTTGTAAGTATCTGCCATAAACTTTATTTTCAAATGTTTGCTGTTTCGTTAATGTAATAATAACTTTTGAACATGACCTGTGGATGTAAATAGCAAAAAAAATGGTCATCAATATATCTTCTATAATACAAAGGTTTGAAAAAAAGTTGGACATTCCTTCAGCCAAATATTAGTTGACTAAGTGGGTACAACACATGGCAACCCCATCTGTTTGCTTGAATTGAGTTTCATTAAATAGAACCCAACGGAAGACAATCTGAACATACTCCTTGCTCACAGAAGCCATGGCATCAAGGATGCTGCGAACAAAGTAGGTGCAGAGATTCCAATGCCTCAAGGATTCCTAAGGTGCTCTGAGAGTCACTATAAATCACAATCCAGTATCCAAACTGGGCACACTGCATAATTTCCCGCACTGAGTAGTGTATTGCACCCAACTCAGCTTTAAACACAGAGGTAGCACCCAGAAGAGCTCCACTAGCTTCAAACAAGAGAGAGACAGTAAAAATTATTCAGATTTGGTTCCATCATAAAACTTACAGTAGCTTCAAACCAAATGATGCCAAGCAATGCATGATAAATTACAGATATAAACTAAGGATGGCTATAAACTGTACATATACATTGTACATGTTAGGATTGATGAAACTGCAAGTTACCTGCAAAAGAGCATTTTTATTCCCAAAATATGGTGATCAAAATGATCCAGACAGTAATTCTATTATTTCTATCTTTCAGACAACCAACAAATTTAGGGTAGTACATACTTCCATGAATTCTTAGTGCACTTTCAGTGCACTTGTCAAGTTCCAAGTAGCAAACATGCCAAGGGGACCCACTACACCAGCCTATATCCAGTAACTAATTGTTAAGCTACATCAAGAGGATGTCTCCATCAGAGCCATAGTTGAAAGGCTTAAATGCCTCAAAAGTATCATACATAATATTATATCACATTACGATAGGTAGGCTCATTTTCTGGCATTTCTACTAGTAAGCCTAAGAAAACCTCAAAGAGAGATGACCAAGCCATCATCTGTATCTCAAAAAAGGACTGATATAAGAGACCAGCCAGGATTTTGCAATAAGTAAATGAAGCTATGGGCATTAGTGTTCCCAGGAAGACAGTATCACGCCGCCTGATGGAAAGATCTTTAAAAACTCACACACCAGCAGTCAACCATTGATCAGCCTTAAGAACAAGAAAGCTAGATTATCCTTCGCAACTAAGCATGTTCTATGGACAGAGGCAATGGCCCAAAGTACACTTTAGCAATGAATTGAAGTACAATTTGTTTGGTTCAGATGGCATGATGTTTGACCTCATGACCAACTTCAGGGGTGTTGCCTCCTGTGAGTCTAGCAACTCGGTGGAGGCGCACAGCCGTTTTGCCTTATGGGAAACGGTCATGCTGGGGCAAGGGAGAGGAGCCCTGGCTTTAGTGGCGGCTGGGTGTGAACCCTTTGTACCGCCAGCTTTACCAGGGGAGTGCCTGGGGTGGGTAACCTGCATAAGGGTTTCAAATGGGCGCAGAAACAACTGTGTTCATAGGCCTCGAGAGGCCAGGAGCAGAGGGTCTCTTTCTTAATATTGAGGCATAGGATGTACCAGGCAGAGCCAAGCACAAAACTCTACAAAAACTCTTTGTATCTGGCCGATTTCTTGACCAACTAGGAATGTATTTGAGTCAAGGAGATGGTCAGAAGATAAAGAACAAAGAGTGTATAATACACTTCTCAAATCAATAATAACTGTATAGGCAGTAAAATGAAAAGTAGATAAAAGGTGTAAGGCTAATAAAACTGCATAAATCTCAGCAGTAAAAATGGAAGCTGCCCAGGGTAACAACTCAGAAACTATAGACCCCCCCCCACACCATCGTCTATTTTAGACCTGTCTGTGAAGAAATGACATGAAGTGTGAGATGTCACATGTTTTATGAACATAGCATGTACTACATGGAGGTCAACCAGAGACTTCTGCATGTCAAAGGGCAAAACTAAGTTGTGTGGTCCTAAACGGGAAATGTGTTCAGCTACAAGAAGTCCCAAGTGCCGGTGCATGGATGGACGCCTGTCATAGGTGGCGACAGACCCTGGGGAAAAAGACACTCTTTTAACAAAGGAGCTGCTGAATACAAAAATTATACCATAGACAGACCTGGAGGCAGTGGTGATGGAGCGGGAAAATGCCATCCTCAGTATAAATGCTCAGTATAGGGGAGGAGCATGATGCGCCGCTGCATAGACAGAGGGCCAGGTTGCAGATAGGATCCAGCATACAGAGAGATGAAGAAGAGGATGAGGAATACACCTCACTACCATAGTCCAACTTGGACTGTACAAGAGAGGTATATAGCTATGGGCCACCCTGCCAGGGGGTGGTAGAGAATTAAAAGCAGTGAACTAACGAAATTTGGGGAAAGGGCATTTCTTGCAAGTATATAACAGGTGGTGATATTTTAGATACTAAAGAGGAGAATTCCTACTATTTGGAAAGGATCCCCTGACAGTTCAATTGATAAATTACTGCCATCACTCAGAGTGTTGAAAGACCAGTCGAGATAGTGCAGGGTGCAGAGTCGTCCTCATGAACAGATGCTGCATGAGAAGAACCTGGCATGGGCGTTATAAGAGTCTCTGAATGGCAAGGCAACCCCGATTTAGAGGGGCAGGGACTAGTATTGCGGGAGCTAAGTTTGTTTTGAGAGACCAAAGTTAGTGGGTCATGACCCAGAGGAAAGGGTAGAGACAAAAAAGATTTTGGGGTAACATTACTCCCAGTATGGGGAGGATCATCACTCCTAATGGAGGGTGCAAAAACTACATCTGAAGGGATGTCGGAAGCAGTAGTTCCAGAGAGTTTCAAGGGTACAGGGCTAACAGGAAGGGGAGATGGGGTATGGTCTTGGTCGGAAGGTAGTGGAACGAGTAAAGGTGACTTGGACATATCGTTACCTTCTGGGACTGTGGGTATATCGCTATCAATGAAGGATACACCACCTCCACCTAAGGGGAGGCCAGAAGTTTCAGTTATATGTCAAAGAGAATGGAGTAGGAGAAAGGGATAGTGTGTACCTCACATGAGGTAGAGAGAGTAAAATTGAGTAGATTGCTCACCTTTTTGGAAGCTAGCTTCCTAGAGGGAGGGAAAGAGTCGGGAGAGGCCTTGCATTTAGGCCAGAAGTCCTCAGTAATGACGACACCAGATCGGGGCGCCTCGGTAGATTCGATATAGGCTTGAATGTCATCTGGGGATTGGGCATGCTTTGCAGGTGCAGGGTTGATAAAGCGGAGTTTAGTGGTGCTGTATCCCAAGATGATGACTGAATAGATGTAGTAGTGTACAGGATGTGGGTGAGTGCAACAAGGGTGAGCTGCCTTGCATAGGACACTGGGGGAGATGAATTACTCCAGGACTAATTGACAGGCTTCCAACATATCCACCTTAGCAGAATCCTGGACAGCTCAGACCTCTTTTTCAAAGAGAAATATGCGACACTTCAAGGAAAAAGCACTATGGGACTCTCCACAGTTGGTACAGTGGCGGGGATGGTCGCAAGAATGAACATAGTATGTCTTCGCACAATCCACGCATACACAGGGGTGGCAGCAGGCAGTGCTCACATGACCAAACATATAATAATTAAAGCATAGTCTCAGATTAGGTATATAGGGTTTGACTGGAATTTGTAGGTAAACTACCTGAATATGCATTGGCAGATCCCGACTATCAAATGTCAGAAACATCATTGGTGTGTTCAGCTGTGGTCTGTGAATATCAATAATCTGCTGGCTAGCCAGCTTTAACTGAAGTATCTTTAGGTAATAGTCCATTAGTTCATTAGAATGGATAATGCCCCTCATTGTGTTGAAGGTTGGGTGGAGAGACAGCAATCTCAGAGCGAGCAAGTGTCTTGAGGGCTTGTACGGAATCATGTTGTAGGGGGGAAAATGAACTCCACCATTAGTGCTTCATTTACGGGACCATATGTGGTGTAGTTCTCCGCACTGTTCATCAAAGTCCTCACTGACATACAAAAATATTAAGTTTTGATAGGGAAATCAGATTTCATTCTAAGGACCAAAAAGCAATGGCTGTCCAACTCAGGGTCTACCCATGAGGAAAGCGGATCTGCCGCGAGAAAAACTGAAACAAGATCCAGGAGCATGAGGAGCAGAAGTCGAAAACTTGTGAAATAGTTTTTGGTTCAAATTTCTGCATAAACTACCATGTCAATTAGGGGGAGCAGTCTCGTGCAGAGCGTAACCCACCTAGACACCCAAAGGGATGGAGGGACCTGGGCACTCCTCAACCAACACCATCATTTTAAAAATGGGTGGCTGCCTTCGGGATTTTACTTTCAAGTGTGCAAAAACCATCGGGCTAGGCAACAACGACCTCCAACTCAGCGTGGTTCAACTATGGAACGGCACACCCTGGAGAGGCAGGACTGGTACACAAAAACTGCAAAAATTCTGAACCTAAACCTAGAACATGCACTAGCATCCAGACATTCATTCAGTCATACACTACAACTGATCACACATATGCTTAGGTGTAATCAATCACACTTGTGAAAGTAAAAGAGGTGAAGGAGAGAGGGGGAAACAGGAAGACCCCATGAATTACAAAAATGAGATGATAAATAAAGATTGAAGATGGAGATATAATAAAACTCTCCTTCGCAGTCAGATCTAATGAGCGGGCTGAGCCCCCTCTCCAAAGACAAGGCAGGAGCACTCCCGCAGCAAGCCTCTGGAAACACTGAGAGCGTGAAGAGGGACCCATCTTCAATTGTCATGAGATGCATAATTTACATATATTTTTAATGTTAATCTCTTTCACGTGTCTAAAACCGGTAAGATTGCTTCATATCATTGCAGAAGTGTCCAAGGAATAATATTCACAAATAATAAATTCACAAATAGACAATATTTCAACTCAATGTAAAACAATAAATCTACTTCTTTTTTTTAAGAGAACATCTGGCGACTGCCTACTTGGGTATTGATCGCCGCCGTATTAAAAACTGTTTAGTACTCGGCTACTTTAAAAAAAGATTAAAAAACACACAAAAAAACAACAGTAAAACTAAAAAAAAGGGAAAAGGCAACAAGCAGGAAACAAGCTCCTGGGTCGGGGGAAGGTCGCCCTGGCGCAGGAACGAGCCACCTATAAAGAAAAAAAAAACTAGTTAAGTAAAAGGGAGAAGGCCGGATCACCGAAAAAGTCCACAAGTCCACCAGTCAATGTGCACGCACACGTCCCGAAAAAAGGAAACAGGCGGTAGCAACCCCGCCCATTCCGGTACCGGGACAGGTAAGCTGCGCGAAGATCGCACAGACTCAGACATTCGACAAGAATGTGCCAAACAGTCTGAGGGACAACGCAGTCTTCACAGTAGAGCGCTGGCGAGCGCTCCATCAAATGGCGGTGCGTCCCGCGAGTGTGCCCAATTCGAAGACGACAGAAAGCAACCTAAAGCTTCGCGGCATTGGGGGATAGGTCCATGGGAACAGTCGCGACGCAATGACACGCAAATTTAAGTTCCCTTCGACTGTCTCTTATCTTCTTTGCCAAGCAGCCCGAAGAGCTGCCTGTATTCCTGCCATGTAATCGGTGTGAGGAAGAGCGAAACGCTTGTCCGGTGGCAGAGTCCTTTCGGACTCTTTGGTGCCCTCATTCCCCGCAATTCCTACATGTCCAGGAACCCAGCAGAAGATAATCTCGACATCCGCCCAGCTCGCCAAAACCGTGGCGTCACGAATATCGCAAACTAGGGGATGCGGAGATTCCAATGCTCCAAGAGCACTCAGGGCACTTTGTGAGTTGCTATAGATCACAATCCGGTCTCCGAACCGGGCTCGTCGCGTAATCGTACGTACCGAATGGTGTATTGCCACCAACTAGGCCGTTAAGACAGACGCAGCACCTGGCAGAGCCCCGCTTAATTCAAACAGAGGGGATACGGCGTGGAAGCCGACCCCCTCTTGGGACTTGGAGCCATCCGTATACATGGAATGGTTCCAGCGTGACACGTGTGCTCCAAAAAGGTCAAACGCAATACTCCCGGAACTGTACAAGCCTTGGGATGCAGAAGCGTGGCGACAAATAGCCAAATTTGGTACCCTCTAGGGTGGCATCCTGGGCAGAACCAGGGGCGCCACCGGTTCTCGAATGAGTTTCTTGGCCCTAAACTCAAAGGGCTTAGGGTATGACTGCGTAAAGGCGAATGATGCACTGTAGACAGCGCAGAGGTAGTGGCATCTCGCCAGCATCGACCAACAGGCTCTCAATGGGACAGGCGGAAGGCACTGGTCGCCAGGTAAAGGCCCGTGTTGTGGATCGAGTCCACTTTCAGCAATAAACGCTCGGCTGCGGATGCATAAAACTCGCATCCGTAGTCGAGCTTCGAACGAACAAAGGATCGATAAAAAAGTAAGGCAGTAGCCCTATTAGCGCCCCAAGCGGGGAACGTCAAGGAACGGAGAATATCCATGGCGCGGGTACAAAAGACCCTAAGGCTGCGAATGAGCTTCCCAGGTAAAGGCACTCCTCGAACTGAAGACCCTCACGGGAATAGCCGTACGCTTCCCGGGGGCAGAACCCCGGGCGCTGTTGGCCGGACAAAGCGCTGAAGGCGCTGTCGCCTTCGAGGACTTATTGGGGGAGGTTGGGCTCGCCATGCAAGTCTTTTCCTCCCTCCGCCTCGAAACCTTAGGCGGGCGTTGCGGCTTCGGAGGCGGGGGGCCCTCTTTTCGAGGAACCACCATCTCCGAGCCACTCGCTCCACCTCGGGGCGTGGGCGAAGGAGCCGAAGCTCCTTTGATGCTGTCGTCCTTTCGGGGGACAGCTTTAGGAACCCCGGAAGATGGCCTAGTGATCATCTTCAGGGGAGCCCTGGTTTTAGCCGGGGCTGGGTGTGAACCCTTTTTGCCGCCAGCTTTACCAGGGGAGCGCCCGGGTTGAGTAGAGCCCACAGAAGGGCTCCGAATGGGCGCGGAAACAACCGTGCTCGTTGGCCTGGATGGGCCAGGAGCAGAGGGTGCCTTTCTAACTATTGAGGCATATGACATCCTAGGCAAAGCCGGGCGCGCCAGGACCAAGTCCTTAGCCTCGCGGAATGAGAGTCGATCCTGGGCCTGAACGGCCAGGATTTCTTTCTCAAGGAGATATGCACCACATTGCTTCGAAGAAGCGGGGTGCGGCTATCCGCAATTGAGACACTTGGCCACACACAATTTGGACTTATCGTGTGCGGCCTTGGAGCAATTTACACAAACTTCGGGTAATCCTGACTTTGCACATCTACAAGAACTATTCATATGGCGGAAGCGGTGACATTAATAGCACCGCCGCGGCAGTGGCACGAATGCCTTCACGCGGTAGCGGTACCAACCGGCACACACCGACTCACGGAGCTTGTCACAATCGAACGTGACGAAGAGTGTAGGGGTGGGTCTCGAGGACCCTACCTGTTTTCTCATCACACGTTCGACCTTGCCTGCCCCATGGTCGGCCAGCTCTAGGGTGATGTCCTCAATGGAGTAGTCAATGAGTTCCCTCGCATAAACTACTCCTTTCATGGTAGAGTGCGGCGTCACACTCACCGGGGTGCCATGAAGTGTCCGAAGAGCACTTATCTTGGTCGCCTCGGCGGGATTTGCCAGAAGGCTCCCGTCCGAGAAACGGGTCACCTTCGGCTCTCTACCAATTGCACTAGCTAATCCTCTCCTTTGATGGATCATGTTGCCCTTGGCCAACATGGTGCCATCAGTGGAGCGAATAACGAGGAAGCATTTGAAGCTAGCAGGCTCGAAAAGGCCAGGTAACCTCTGAATCAGGGGCCCCGATGTCATCGAGGCTCCACCCTGTGCACTTTTCGTCTTTGTCATAGTCAGGGGCTCCGCACCGGGGGGGCAGAGGGGCTGGATGTGCCGATCTTGGCTTGGTCGCTTGCCAAAGTGGCAGCAGACCTATCCATCCCCATAGCCCCCGCGGATGGAGAGGAGCCCCAAGTCTTTCTTGTCTTTTTCTTCTTTTTAGGAGAGGAGGGAGGGGAATGAACCCGCTTCTTACCTCCGCCAACAGAAGCCCCTAGGCCAGATGGACCGGCCTCAGCCAGGTCCTTCTCCGAAATGAAAAAAGGCCTGGTGGTCGCAGGGGCACCAGTCAGAGGAGATCCCTCCCCTCCTTGTACTGTCTTGGAGTCCTTAGCCGTTTGAGGAGGACCTTGCATAGGGGCGGATTTGGATTCGGTGCTTGGTGCCAAGCCCGGATTCCCCCCCATGGAAGGCCCTACTGTCTGAGGCTGGGTTTCCTCAAGGACCATGTCTATCACAGGAAGGGCCTCCAGTTGGCCATCCCCTCCCAGGACATTGCAGGTCCCCTTGGCAGCGTCACCAGTCTTTTGTGGGGATGCACAGGCCTTGACCCCGGCAAGGTTTAATATTCTTGCCAGCAGGTCTTTTGAGGGAAGCGACCGAAGGGGCCTGGCTTCCCTCTCCTCCCTAAGGGGGTTTGCCCTACCGAGCCGCTTACACGAGGGGCGGTCGGCAATGGGCTGCCTGCTGGCTTTCTTGGCAGTCCCCTTACAAAGAAAAGGAGGGACTGCCGCTGGAAATAGGGAGGTGCCCGAAAGCACCTCCAGAGAAGGGGGTGAGGGGGAGTCCCCTTCAGTCGTAGGCGTAGGAGAGGAGTAAGCCTCCTCTCCGGTTGAAGAAATATGGAGGGTCTCCTGTGCAAGCACAGGGGGGAGGGGGGGACCTCCATTTTTTCTGTGGAGCTGCCCGAGAGCGGCTCCGTCATTTGTACAGGGGGAGTTAAAGGGGGTTTTTGTTACAAATCATTGGGCATGGTGACCCTCGTTTTATTACGGGATGCAACCACTCATCACCTCTCACAGTTGCCCGCACTGCAAGAGGTGCTTACAGGCCTGGCAGAGCCAGGCACTGCCATTTCGGACCACCCCTCCCGCCTGGTGGCCTGGCAGTCCATCGGCATGGTGGCTCCACCTTAGATGCAGCGTAAAAATGGATAGAATGTGAAGAGGAGAGGAAAAGGGATGTGAGGAAGGTATGGGTGGGGATGAAGCAGGTTGTTAAAAAAAAAACATCCCGAACCGGAGCTCAGGGGTTAGGGAACATTGTCCCCTCCCCCCTCAGCCCCGATCCGGGACGGTTGGCTTGAGAAGGGGGTCAGCATCTACCCTGTGAAATTAGAGGCTGACCAGAGGAAGTTGTGGGAGAGGGTGTATGAAAAGTGAGGAAATACAAGTGTTTTGAAGGAAGGAGAAGAGGCTAAGCTGGGGCCGGACGGAGGGCTGGATCCCGTCAGCATGGCGGCCAGGATGGCAAATCGTCGCACCCCTTATGGGTAACATGTGCGCAAGTGTTAGTCTGACTCATAGCATTTTAAGATGGTGGCATAGAAGAATTAGCATGAAATATTGTCTATTTGTGACTTTGTAACATATGAAAGACCCTCTCTGCCATTGAAATATTAATCCTAGGACACTATTACAACAAGACAAAGCAATATTACAAGAGTTTAATAGCCGAAAACCTGTACATCACTATTATTCAAAATAACCTCTTTTTCATTGAATTAATTTAAACACAATCCATTTCAGCCAGGCAGATTCTCATCCTGAAGATATTTCTTGATAGGTAGAGCAAACACTTCAGTTAGCCAATATATAAATAATATATCTGCATTACCCATAACTTGCTATTCATCCTCCACATTACAGGCAGTTTACCCTTTAACACATTACACTTAGAGATGTGTGAATTTTCAAAGTAGGAGACAAGAAGTGGCTTTATCTTAGTCATCACTTGCATTAGTGCATAACAAAAGTGTAACCCAGTCCTTCATTAGCTCGGGTCTGGGTAGTGCCATCTTCACTTGGCTGATGTAGGTCCTTTTTGGCAATATTTTGCCAGAATAATCCAGGCTCATCACAAATAAACACTTTTTTGTGAGATGTACTCTTCACTTTCAACAAACTTTGCAACTTCATTCACAAATTCATTAGCACCTTTTTCATTTGAAAAAAGTACTTGCTTTAAATTCTTCACTCTCAGCACTTGTAGCTGGTGTTTTAGCTAACAAATCACTGTGCAACCCCTAGCCTTTGCATAAATTGCTTCACTAACCCTATCTCCAGCTAGCTGGTTTTCATTTATCCAAACCAATGATAGTTTTTCTATTTCCTCTAGCACTTTATATCTTTGCTTCGTAAACACAGTCACTCCCTTAGCAACATTAGGCACCTTTATTGCCTTTTTTTAGAATCAAGCAGATTGTTAATTTTGCCAGATTGCACTGTTTGGCAATGTCAGAAACATGAAGGCCATTTTCATCTTTGCCAATAATTTCCTTCTTTACTTCAATAGTAATATGCTTAGGCTTCTTACTGCTGCTATCACTAACACTTTTCTCCTTCTTAGGTGGCATAATGACAGCTAAAATAACACAAATGAAAGGGGGGTGATTAATGTTTTTGAACACACCACTCTCACAAACATTGTTTACGCCACACTCAACTGAGCACAAGGTTCCAAGGATTGTTGGTAATATGTGTTTGTATCCCAAAGCATTGTTCATGAACCAATTTGTTTGTGATGTGGAGTGTTTGTGAACCAAGGTTCTCCTGCATATTTAAATAGGAGCTTCAATGCTGAAAATAACTAACAATTAAATTTGAATAGCTTACTTTTCAGCCGGGTAAAATTCTTTTCCAGGTAATATTTTTGTCCTAATGGCCTGGCATTTATCTTTTTGCTGGAACATCAGGGATTCTTGAGCTGCTTCCTTTTGAATTTGATCAAAATAGAAGATGATTGACATGTACTAAAAGAAAGATGGGATTGTATTCAGTTTAATATTATACATTTATTTGTACAATAACTAACAAGAGATTTATTGAGAAATTTGTAGTTTATATCAAAATTAATGCAAGTTATATGTATCTCACCTGTCTGGAACAGTTTTTTGTTGGATCATGTCCTTTCCAAAACAAATTAAGTAAGTTTCTGAAGTCTGTTTTAGCTGGATCATATTCCATTTCAATTGTTTCAGAATGGTCCCCTCTGAATAAAAAAAAATGAATTATATATATTTGATAAATAACAGATTTTATTTGAGAAATCAATGATTCATATTTCCAGTTTTTGAGGATGTTAAGTATATTCCGTCTTCTATTTATGAGTTCTTTGCAATATTTTAAAGCTATCATTCTCAAGAGACAAAAGTAATGTAGTAACACTCTGGACAAATTTGACAGTTTAAAAGTGTTGTAATCATATCTTACATAATTTACATTTAACTTTGATTTTGGAAGCTTTCATAGGCTTCCAGCTCTTCATATGAGACAGATTTGGCATTATGTAGACATTATTGTTTGGTAGTAAATTTTGATGTTGCTCTTATTAGTCTATTTTATATTCCATCATTTTTTTTCATACCCTTGACCATGGATCTATATTTAAATATAACAATCAAAATAAAAACAAGTTGATACAAGGTACTTACATACTATGGTATGTTGGATTGATTTTGGTTCCTCCTGCATAGCCAACTTGGGTTCTAATAATTCCTGCTGAGGACCCAAATTGGGCCTCAGGAAACCAAAATCAGGCCATTCCAAACCTAACTTTCACTGTGTTTACATTTGGCTCAAATAAGTTCATTATTTGTGGTTGTTAGCAATTGAGTCTCTGTCTCTAAAATATATATAAGTATATATATATATATATATATAGAAAAAGCTGAAAATAATTTAGTTTCGTTATAGTGGAACCTTTGCTCTTCCCTATGACCCAAACTTTATTTGTGGAAACAAATTTTCATGATTTTGAGAGATGAAAAAATAAAAGAAATATGAGTAGATGATGGAGCATGACAATGTACATAACTTTCCACAAATGTGTGTATAAATATGAAATATACTAAATATAATAACTATGCTGTCTCTCATTATGCAAATCTGAGTTATAAACAAGTTATAAAGAAGAAAGAAAAGTGAAACAGCTGATCAAACAGAGTAAGAAAGCAACACATGAATTATTTGTACAATGGGAACAGGAAACTATGCTTGAAGGAAGTGCAAAGAGTAAGTAACCAGGAGAAGAATAGCTGACTGAATATCAATGACAAATATAGCAGGGGGTGAGGTACTTGTGATCAATGAGAAGGTAAAAAGTAAATGGTGAGAATACTTTGATAAGTTATACTTTACTTGTTTGCATCCCTACCTACCTCTCTTAAGTGGGGTGGCAGCCCCAAGGAATGCCACAATATCCCATCCACAAGTCCCTTAGTGATGTGATGCGTGTTGCATATGAGGTTAGAGCAATTGAGAACATATTTTGTGTCTTCTGGCGCTTGATTGCACCTAGTGCATGTTGGTGTTTGTGCAAACTTTTTTATGTATGTGTATTGTTCTAGTATAGGTGAGTGGCCAGTTCATAGTTGGGATAGGATTACTCTGTGTTCTCTAAGGAGTAGATTTATAGGGGTTGCTTGTTTAGGATCTGGTTAAGAGCAGCAGTGAATAGGTGTTCAAGTGTGGACTGTGTGGATATGTTTTATTAAGGTGTGGTTTAGGAAATGGGGGAGAAGTTATTGAGTTTAATTTGGAGGTAAGGTGCTGGGGATATCTTTTTTTTGACTGAGTTATGGTAGTGGTTGGGGGTGGGGAGGGTTTTGAGCTCTGGTGAAGTGTTGGGTCCTATCATGTCTAGATGTACTTTAGTGTGTAATATTTTGTGCATCATATAATGACTGAGTGCATTCTTTTGTGTACTTTGGAGCCATTTGGAGTAAGTATTTTTGAATGTTGGGTACCAAGCTAATACAGCCTAGTTTAGGGTGGTTGATATGAATTATTTGAATAGTATAGTGAGAGATTCATTCTGTTGCCCAAAAGTAGTGTTTTGAGGGCATTAATTTTCTTTGTGGCTTTGTTTATTCCTTACTTGTGGGTGCTTTGAAGGTCATGAGGTTGTTGAATGTGATGCATAGGGGGGTGGTGGATTTTGTTCAGGGGTGTTTGTTTGATTCATGGCTGCAGGGAGTGAATAGTGCTATTAATGATTTGGCCGTGGATGCTGTTATTCAGTTTTGTGTGAGCCATTATCCCAGTGTTAATGTATTGTTGGAGTGTTCTGGTAGCTGCTTCAAAAGTAAAGAGATGTCAAAGTATTCAGGCTAAAAAAGGTACTTCAGGGCTAGGAGGGCTGATTTGTCTCTAAACCAATGCTTGTATTCTTAGAAATAAGAAAGATGAGTAATTTAGTAATAGTATTGATGAAGATATACAGTCACTGCAATGGAAATTGATCGGGTTGTGCTAGAAATACACAAAAAAGGGGCGATCAAATTTGGTTGCATTTTAGAGCGTACAAATGGTTTGTTTACAAACATCATACATCTGACAGCTCTCTACAACCTCGTGGTTTGAAATAAAATGATACCAGCTCTCAGTTGTTGTGTAGCACATGTTGCTTTGCCGCTAGTTTTCTGCTCAGTTGGGCTATCTTCATTGTGTTTGTGACTATTATTTTTGTATGTGTGATATTAAAGATGCCTAATAACCTATCTGAAGCGGAGAAGGCATGGATACTCGCTTTGAGGGAGAAGAATTTGTCTACAAAAGAGATCTGTCGCTGGACAGGAAGAGAATGACCATCAGGAGGGTGGCTGCCATGGATTGTGGTTTACCACCCACCGTTTTTCCCAAGCAGAAACTCGGGACTGGGGGAGAGAAAAAGACTTCCAGGAAGACTGATCTGCTGCTACGGAGGGAAGTGTTGAAGAATCCCTTCATTACAACTGCTGAACTGAAAAAGAATCCCCCCAAGCTACTGGAAAATGTGTCGATTCGGACTATTCAACATCGCCAAAAGTCTGCCCTTTCAGCGGGCAATCAATTTCTATTGAGGTGACTGTAGACATAGTATGTGTTGTTACTTACTGCACAAGTTTCTTCCTCGATCCATTGGGCTTCATGAAACTATTTTTTTTTTCAATTTCTTCAATTTTTATGCTTAGCAATCGCCTCTTATCTTCATGCTGCGACTCTGTGTCAGCTGCTTGTTGAGGGATGCTCTCTTCCTCATCAGGATTCTTCTGTCTCTTGGGATGTTGTTACATTTTGTAGGAATGTGGCCCTCACATATCCCTAGCAGTGTACTGATGAGGCCTTTAGCCTGGTGTTTGGGTTGTTTCCTCTCATGGTCCAATTCCAGTCAATATGGCTAAGGTCGTAGGTACTGCATTTGTTCCCAGTTGATCTTAATACTGCAGAAGTTAAGCCTTGAAAAGGGAAAGGATTCCACATGGTTAGAGTCTTCAGCTTCTCCAGCTTCACATATAGTGTATTTATGGTAATAAGACAGTTTTCTACACTCAGTATGTACTTATTGCATCCTGGTTATTGGTGAAGAAGAGATCTAGGATGTTTTGCGCTCTGGTAGGCTTGGTTATTTGTTGCAAGACTTTCTCTGTGAACTCAAGGAGCAGCTTAGCTTGGGCTTGTCTTCCAGGGTTCCTCCTGCAAAAGCACCTTCAGGCCAGTGGATGAAGGGGAAGTTGAAGTGCCCACACAAGATAATTTATGGCAAAGGTGCTGGTTGGTCTTCAATTATTATATTAATATTTTCCATTGTCATTCTAAAGTTTTGCAAAGGAATACTGTGGTGAATGATATCAAATTATGATTATTAATTCTTCTTTCTTAAGTGAATGAATATTAATGAATATTTGTCCATTAGAGTAAGAGAGTAAAGGTGCTGTGCCAACAGACATTCTTTACATATATTATTGCTCCTCTGTGACTCCTATTTTCTCAATCAGCTCTAAATGGTAAATAATTTTTAATTATTTACACGCTGCTACTCAAATGAGTTTCTGTTAGGACAATAACCAACAGGTCCTCTTCTGCTGAAAGTTCCCTCTAAAAGGTCACTTTTGCTTGGTTTGTTGGGGGATACAGTCCCTGGATATTGCCCATTATGATGGTTTCTAGCGGGAGTTTATAGAACTGAGCCATGGCTCTGGGGCAGCCATGGTGGGTGGGCCTAGTGGCACCCAACTCACTCGGATCTCCTTCAAGAATTGACTGTCTGGGAAGCATTGGGAAATAATGATCACCAAAGAGTTTGTTTTTACTTGGGAATAGGTGGAGTATAGCAAATAAGGAACCTCATAAATTGAACAATAGTGTTGGCCATAGGAAATCTTGAAATGGACACACAAACCAAACACTAAAATAATATGCCATTTGTTAATAATTAATTAATGCAAAGCAAACTGTATACTTGTAAATAATGCAAAACCATTAAGCAATGAAACCGCTGTGCTCTCATACTAATGCAAAAACATTCACACACACATTAGAAAACAGCTGCGAGCCAACATTTTTGGCCGCGGCAATAAGGAAAAGAATTGAAGCAGTTGTTTATACAAGTAATGAATCTAATACAGAGGAAGTCTGGCCCACCAGCTTTGACATGGACCCACGAAAGATGAAATTTTATGTTGCTACGAATATCAGCCTGATAAGTATCAGTCAGATTTCCAGATTCTAATATAACTATGTGTACTTTTCAAATCTGAAACTCATTTTTGCTAGAAATATATACTTTTCCTATTATGGAACTTGAGTCGATTATGGGTAAAGTATGCATTTCATGGTAAAAACAACTATCATTCTGAAAAGTACACATAAAAATGAATACGAAAAACACATTTTTAAATTCATTTAAAAGATCCAGAACCAGACCTAACCATATTTTCTTCAACAGTTTATAAACAAGAGTTCTGGTCGACTCTAAGCTTAGGTTTTATGCACACATATCAAACATTGTCGATAAGGCTGGTGGAGTAGCAACAAATTTTATAAAATCAACCAGATGCCGTTCTCCTTCATTTATGATGTCAATGCTAATATCTGACATCCACTCAATTCTGAATTTTGACTCTCTCCCATTTGGAACACAGGGTTTGAGGGAGACATATCACTTATTGAGTCAGTGCAGCGTCACTGGACCAAGCAAATAATGGTAATCTTTTACATTAGTGACTCAGGATTTTTTCCCTGTTATCCCATAATGATTATTCACCCTTTGTTCTAAAATCTTTCATTTATTTACTTGTTCCTGAGGGTGAGTGAAGCGGAGTGGGAGGATATGAAGGACAAAGCCCCCCATATAGGAACCCATAGTACGACTCAAAACTGGCTTCCAGTAACTAAATACATATACGAATAACCAAACGCATATACAAATAACCCAATGCATATATGATTCATTTGGGAAATATGGAAATCAAAATGGGCTGGTTTGCCTAGCATAAATAACTATTTTTAAAAAATTTAGTTTACACACTTTTTTTATAGTTTTTTTTTTAATATATCCTTTCTGTTTCCCAGAATCTTTTCATTTTTTTATTTCTTTTATCCTTCTGTAATTACTTAAACTTTTTTTTAATTAAATTGGAACTACTTTGCCCAGCTCCTAGTTCAATGGAGTCATTTATACCCCCAAAATTATTTGGGTTTATATGTTCTTTTTATACATCTCTTCTTTTTTTGCCCCCAGAATTTTTTAAACTTTTTTTCACTTCTATCATTCTTTAATTACTTAGACTTGGTCGAATGCTGGCAATAGAAATCCACATGCTCATAAACGCATTAAAAAAAAAATTTGTATGTGGTTTTAAGGCCTTTCAAATCTTTTGCAGTTATATTTCAATAAAAGAAATTTTGGTCTTGGCTAAATTTACATTCCTTGCATGTAGGGTATTTAATAAATCACAGGATTATACTGTGAGCCCTAGATATTTCTAAGGCCTGAATATCGTCATCAAAGATTTCACATATTATTTAGTATTGTGACTTAGAACCACTACCGCTCACCATTGTAACAATTAAACTGAAGACACAGTTACTGTTCAAAATATAATCAAACATACTATTGGCTAATCAGTCAGAATATGCAGGTGCAGATTGCCTGCAGATATAACATAGGATGCTATTGGCTAACTAGTTGGGTAAAAGTTAGGCCAAAAGTTGAAAGAAAGACTTCAAATTTATCAATAAAAAAATTTTAAAATGAAATAACTACGTTATCATTAAGTTAAGGAAGGTGAAAATAACATCAGTGAACATCATTTTAAGAATTAAGAAGGTTTATGTCTAAAAATTTTTTTAAATTTAATTGTGTTGAAATGAATTTTATCCTGGAAGACTTCTAAGAGCTGATTTAATTTTTTGTTACAAGATCTTCTGTTGTGACATGTCTCCCATAAAGCCTACTGATGTTTGTCCCGGCTCCTGCTAGCAACCCAAGGGGGCACGTATATAAATTTTTTGTACCACAAAGATCAACTGGAGCACGGAGGTTTTTCTCCTGTAGGGTTATCCCATATTTGAATTCTCTTTCCCCCCCAGGTGGTTGAGGCCCCCTCTCTTGAACAATTTAAGACCAGGCTACAAACATGCTGCATCAAAATTTTATAAATCCATATCTCAGTCTTAGTAATTATATTTCTGACCCATCAAACACATTACATTACACAGTTAATCACCACAAACCAATACAAACATCCAGATTGTCACACAAACATGGTATTCTCAAGCCAAGGTTTTATGTCCAACACACACTACTAGCCTTAATGAAAATATCATATGGCAATTATACCATGCATGCCTTTTGGCTGGTGTGTCATAGTAACAAACTGGCCTGTTGATTTAGAGCCAGGTGCTGCCGATAAGTGGCCCTACCAGGTAAGTTATATTTATAATAAACGGCTTTATCTAATAAAATTCAGCTAATTTTTTACATTAGTAACCCTGGCATTTTTTTCATTTTATCCCATAATGCTTCCTTTGTTAAAAAATCTTTCATTGTACTATTTGTTAATGAGGGTGAGTGAAGCGAGGTGGGGATGGGGAAAGGCAGAGCCCCCCCATAATGGTAATCCATAGCATGACTCAAAACCAGCTTCCAGTAACGAAATATTTTAGTTATTCTTATTTTTTCCTGATGTTCACACAATATCATTCAATTTAGAATGAAACACAACAACAACAATGCCAGAGTCACTAATGTAAAAAATTACCCCACTATCTATTAAAAATCCATCTATTTCTATTCACTTTAGTGGTGATTGTGACTAATGAGGGCAGACTTGTGCATGTACAGCCTGCCGGTTAGTTTGTATTCTTTTCTTTCTTTTGCCATTTGCACCACTGTTTGCAATATCTTGCATTAGCACCATAATAGATATGCACAATAGACACAAAAGGGTTTTAGGTAGAGTTGAGAATGAGCTGCTCGGCTGCTAATTTATATTTATAGATTATTTGTATATGTGTTTGGTTACTGTAAGCCAGTTTTGAGCCAGGCTAAGAGTTACTACTTGTTCCCCCTCAGGAACAAGTAGTATAACAAAAGATTTTTGAATAAAGGACAAAACCACAATCATACTACTTGTTCCTGAGGCTGACAAAACCAAGCTGGGGGGTATGGGGAGAAGGTGGTGGCAGAGCCCCTCCCCCATATAGTAACTCATAGCCCGGCTTGAAACCAACTTCCAGTAACCAAACACATATACAAATAATCTATAAATATAAATAGCAGCTGAGCAACTTATCTTCAACTTTATTTATTTAAGGGAGACAGGGTGGCAGCCGCCTAATCCTGATGCTGATGGACTCTCAATGGCAGCAATGTTAAAACATGGTCGCACGAAAAATGTCATAAGTGGCGTGGGAAACACTCAATAAAAATGAGAAAAGCAAAGGACTAAAAGAAAATGGCACAACACATACAGATGCGCACTTAAATTACAGGCATAATGCACACATTCTAAAAACAAGAGCAGCTCGGGCAATAAAAAATGACATGTGCCAACTGCACGGGAGGAAACCAGACAAAAGATAAAACAATAAATATAAACACAAAAATGGAAAGACAATTTACAAAAGGGATAAAACACCACTTTGTGATAAAAATGTGAGGGAGTCCTCTGCTAAAATAAAGTGAAGTCGAGCAGGGAGGGGGGGTAATGCCAGAAAGGGTAGGAAAGCAGGAATTTCAAAGAGAAGCAAGGAAGGACAAAGTACTAAGATGTGAGCCACAGACAACTCGCTACCACAGAAGGGACAACTCGGCCTCCACCCAAAACTAAATAGCCATGGGTGAGTCACTCGTGCCCAATTCGCAACTGGCAAAGAGCAACCTTCCAAGACCGAAGTCACTGAGAGTTAGAGAACCAGAGATGGAGAGAGCATTTCATCCTTAAGGAACAGCTTAGAAGGTGGGGGGGAATGAATCCCACTCTCTCTGCCACAAATGAAAGATATACGCCCTGATTATGGGGTAGGAGTCACTAAAGGGCAGAGGGGTGACATCTGGGACCTCAAGGGTGGACGATCAGCCTCCTCATTGCTCGGGACCCTGCAAGGGGTAGGCATTTCTAACCAGCCAGGAAAGAATCTGTAAAACCAAAGGGTGAGAAGATAGATGCAAAAGAACAAATAGCCTCCAAGGCAGGCTGGAAATCACTAAAAACAATAAAATCTGAAGAATTGAGGGATAAAATCAAATTAAAAGCCAAAAGAATAGCTGTCAACTCTGCAGTAAAAATGGATGCTACAAGAGGAAGAGCGGACCAAACGGACTCTGTAGAGGACACCGTGGCTGCCCTAACACTGAGGTCCGACTTCGAGCCATCAGTATAGATGGAATGCTGGTGCGCATGAGAACACACATGTTCAAAAACAGGTACTTTAATAGGCGGATGTCAGTATACCCTTTCTCAAAATGCCAGAAAGCAGTACAGAACTCAGGGGGAAGAACGCTCCAACACGGAAAGGTCCCCAGCCTGGAGCCCCAGAGGCAGGAGTAGAGATGGCCGCCAATCAAAGGATGCCGAAGAGGAAGGGAGGGAAAAAGGCACTCATGGACTGGGGATGAAGGGTACTGCTGAACATGATACAGGTATTGTAGGCATACCTGCAGCCGGTGATATCACAAAGGAAGCATGCCACCCCCCTCCACAAAGAGGCTAGGGATAGGTGAGGTGCAAAAGGCTCAACCACTAAGATGGGCCCCAAGCGAAGGAACAGAGTCAAGTAAATTCAAGGCTGAAGGAGATGCTGAAGAGTACACCTGACAACCATAGTCCAACCGGGATTGAACCAGGGCCGAATAAAGTGAGCATAAGGTGCGCCTATCACTATCCCAAGTGGTGTGGGATAAAACCTGAAGCAGATCTATAACCTTTCAACAGGAAGCCCTCAAGCTACACAAATGGGGCACCCAAGTGAGCTTGCTATCAAGCATTAAACCCAAGAACTTAAAAATGGGGACATACTCAATCGCCATGCCATCCAAGAAGAGGGGAGGGTGACCAAGGAACCCAACATCAAATGCTAGCTCTAATCGACATGCAGCAGAAGGCAAGTGGGGAGATGAACAAAACAATGCCAAGTCATCCATGAAGAGAGAAGCCAAAAAACCCTCCAGAAGAGTGGACACCAGACTATTAATGGCAACGGCGAAACATGTCCAACTTAAATCACACCCCTGGGAAACACCCTCCTCTTGAACCCGCAAGCCTGAGAAAGCATCCCCAATATGGACCTTAAAATTATGGGACCATAAAAAACTTGAATAAAAACCAGTAAAAAGCCCCTCATACCCCAATCATATAACTGACATAAAACACCATATCTTCAGGTGGTATTGTAGGCCTTCTGAATGTCAAAGAACATGACCAACACCTGATGCCTGGAGGAAAAAGTCTGTAAAACGGAGTCTTCCCAACGAATGAGGTGGTCAAAAGTACTACGACCGCTGGGAAAACTGCACTGAAATGAAGAGAGGAGATAGTTGTACTCCAGAAACCAAGTAACTTACTGAGGCAGCACCTAGGAGCAATCGGGCGATAGTGCCTGGGGAAGGAACCACCGTTGAGAAAGGGTTTTGGGGTTGTTTTTTAAATTTTAAGAGCTCATCTGGCAACTGCCTACTTGTGCATTAATCGCCGTATTCAACACTGCCTAGTACTAGGCATCTTTATCTTTAAAATAAGATGCAAAAAAACAATAAAATAAAAAAAGGAAAAAGGCAATAAAATAAAAAAAGGAAAAGGGCAATAAGCAGGAAGCAAGCTCTGGTGTTGGGGAAGAGATCCACCTCCCCCCGGGGCAGGAATGTGCGACCTACTAAAATAACAAAAAACAACAAAAAATCCCAACTAGTTAAATAAAGGGGAGAAGGACGGCCTCCCTGATAAAGTCTATAAGTCCACCAGTCAATGTGCACGAACTCGTCCTGAGTACAAGGGACAGACGGTAGCGACCCCGCCCATCCCGGTAGAGGGACGGGTAACGTGCGCGGAGATCGCCCATACTGGGACATTCAACAGTCTGGAGGACAACGCAGTCTTCACAGTAGGGTGCTGGCGAACACTCCCTCAAATGGCGGTGCGTCCATAGACTGTATTCAATTGGAGACGAGAGAAAGCAACCTGAAGCCCTTGCGGCATTGGGGTGCAATGGCACGCAACTTTAAGTTCCCTTCGACCGTCTCCCATATTCTTTGCCAAGCAGCCCAAAGAGCTGCCTGTATACCTGCCATGTAGTCGGTGTGAGGAAGAGCGAAACGTTGGTCCGGTCGCAGAGTCCTCACAGACTCCTTGATAGGCTCATTTCCCGCAATTCCTACATGTCCACAAACCCAGCAGAAGATAATCTTGACAGCCGCCCAGCTTGCTAAAACCGTGGTGTCACGGATATCACGAACCAGGGGATGCGGAGATTAAGATGCCCCGAGAACACTCAGGCCGCTTTGTGAGTCGTTATAGATCACAATCCGGTCTCCGAACCGGGCACGTCACGCAATCTCCCGTACCGAGAGGTGTATTGCCACCAGCTTAGCTGTGAAGACAGACGCAGCGCTTGGCAGAGCCCCGTTGACTTCAAAAAGAGGGAATACGGCGTGGAAGCCGACCCCAGCGTGACACGAGGTTTGCTCCAAAAAGGTCGAACGCAATACGCCCGGCGCTGTACAAGCTTTGGGAGCAGAGGCGTGGTGAAAAATAGCCAAAGGTGATACCCTAAACCTAAAGGGATTAGGGTAAGACTGGCGTCTCTCGGCGGGATAAGCACCGTCGAAATCAGCTGTGGATGCAGTGAGAGCTGTTGGCGAGGGAGGCGCCGGGCTCGCGCGTACAGGTGAATAATGTACGGCGTAGAGCGAGTGGCATCTCCCCAGCATCGACTAGTAGGCTCTCAATGGGGGAAATGAGAAAGGCACCGGATCCAGGTGAAGGCCGGTGTGGAGGATCGAGTCCACCTTCCGCAATACACGCTCAGCTACGGATGCATAAAACTCGCATCCCTAGTCGAGATTCGAATGAACAAAGGGCGGAAACCGGCCGGAGTAGAATGATCTCTCTCCGGTTTGCGAAAGGCGAGCACAGTAGCGATTCGGCAGAAACCCGGGAGGAGACCCTCCACCCAGATCCTGTTGAACAAATCTAAGAGAAAGGCCATGTTTCGCTCACCCAGGTGTCGAAGCATGGCGTCGCGGACGAAGCAAGAGCAGGACGCAACTCACTCACACTAAACCTGCCATTGAAGGGTTCTTCGCCTCGGAGGTAAAGTCCAGCCGGCGGCCTTCCGCGAGATCACGACGTGCATTGAATGATGGCGGAGCAGCATCCCGGCTAGAGAATGCAGAGAAAGCGGTCGCGAAGGATTCCGCCACGGACGCTGAGTCCGAGATTGCGGTACCATTCTCCTGGAGAACGGCAGGGGAACCATGCGATAATTTGCCCCGAATCCTTTTGACTCGCTTCCACACCTCTGCTAGAGGGGTCTTCCCGTTAAGTGAAGACACGTATGCCCGCCAAGAAGAGCGGAGGGCATGCTTCGAAATATACCGGAACCTAGCCCTAGCTCGACGAAATTCACCGGCAGTGAAATCGTTCGGGCGGTGCTTATAGCTCATGTAGGCATAGCGTTTCTGCTTGAGGGCAGTCTCACACTCAGCTGACCACCACGGGAGTTGTCGGCGTGCAAAACGGCCAGACGTTCTGGGAATAGTAGTAAGGCCCGCGGAGATGAGGTTGCCGGAGAAGAACTCAACGGCCTCATCTACCGACCTAAACTCCTCGACTGAGATAGAGAATTCAGTCATTTCCTGAAATGCAGACCACCGCGCCCGCGCCAAGCAGCACCGGGGCGAGTCTTCAGGCGGCAGCGGCCCAGAAAATAATATTGAATGGTTAAGTGATCACTACCATGGGGGTCATAGACGACCCCCAAATCAAAATCAGGCTGTGTATCCGGAGAGCTCAAAGATAGATCGAGGCAGGAAAATGAAGCGGTTCTCGGTAGCGCTGCGTAAACTCATCCATATTTAGGACACCCATATCAAGCTCGTCGATCAGGTCGGCAAGGACTTGACCCCGGGTATTCTCTGAGCATGAGAAAGGGCATCGGCAACCGTGCCACGGCGTGGCGGAAGTCCCCCGCTGAGGGTGGAATGTACGCGGAAATAACAGTATACCTCTTATCAAGATGCAGCTGCACAGCTACTGCCTGAAAGGAGGTATCTAAAACGAAGAGAAGAACGGAGACATCATACCGGGTGTAAATCGCACATCCTCCCGCCCGGCCTAATCCTGTGGTGGTGTGGTCGCAAAACCCTTATACCCCGGGAGGATGGGCAGGGGGCATGCACCCAGCATTGTCTCCTGTAAAAAGATAACTAACGGGGAACGGGAGGAGACGAGCCTCCTCTGCTACTCCCAGTTGGCTCGGAGTTTGCGGCAATTCCAGTGAAGCAATATGCCCTCCAGGCCTAGCTCGGAGGAGATGCGGGTCCCTCTTCGAAGAGAATACCTTCACGCGAATGGCTGTACGCTTCCCGGAGGGAGAACTCCCAGCGCTGACGGCGCTGTCGCCTTCGAGGACTCATTGGGGGAGGTTGTGCTCACCATGCGAGTCTTTTCCTCCCTTCAAATCGAAACGTTAGAAGGGCAGGCGTGCCCTCTTTTTCGAGGATCCACCGTCTCCGAGCCACCCAGCCCGCCACTGGGCGTGAGGGAAGGAGCTGAAGCTCCCTTGTTTCTATCCTCCTTTCGGGGGACAGCTTTAGGAACCCCAGAAGATGGCCTAGTGACCAACTTCAGGGGTGTTGCCTCCTGTGAGTCTAATGACTCGGTAGAAGCATGTGGTCGTTTCTCCTTACGATAAACGGTCACGCTGGGGAAAGAGGGGAGGAGCTCTGGTTTTAGCCGGGGTGGATCAGGAGCAGAGTGCGGCTCTCCGCAATTGACACACTTGGCCACACACGATTTGGACTTGTCGTGTGCGGCCTTGGAGCAATTTACACAAACTTTGGGTGACCCCGACTTTGCACGTCTCCAAGAACGATTTGTATGGCTGAAGCGGAGACAGTAATAGCACCGCCGCGGCAGTGGCATGCACCGACTCAGGAAGCTTGTCGCAGTCGAACGTGACGAAGAGTGTAGGGGTGGGTCTCGAGGCCCCTCCCTTTTTTCTCATCACATGTTCGACCTTGACCGCCACATGGTCACCAGCTCTAGGGTGATGTCCTCAATGGAGAGGTCAACAAGTTCCATCGCATAAACTACTCCTTTCACAAAGTTCATGGTAAAGTGCGGCATCACACTCACCGGGGTGCCATGAAGTGTCCGAAGATTTTTTTTTTAATTTCATGGAGCCCATCTGGCAACTTAGGTGTCCGAAGAGCACTTATCTTGGCCGCCTCGGCGGGATTCGCCGCATTCGCCAGAAGGCTCCCTTCCGGGAAACGGGTCACCTTCGGCTCTCTACCAATTGCACTAGCTAATCCTCTCCTCTGATGGATCATGTTGCTCTTGGCAAACATGGTGCCATCATTGGATCGAATAACGAGGAAGCGATTTAAGCCAGAGGGCTCAAAAACGCCAGGTAACCTCTGAATCAGGGGCCCTGATGTCATCGAGGCTCCGCCCTGTGCACTTTTGGTCTTAGTCAGGGGCTCCGCAACCGTGGGGGCAGAGGGGCCAGATGTGCCGATCTTGGCTTGGTCGCTTGCCAAAGTGGCAGCAGACCCAAGGATGTGGAGTCAGTTTTTGAGTCCTCCTCAGATGAGTGGGTAACCTCGTCAACAGCTGGCTCCTGGGAAGGAGCAAAGGTTGGTTTCTTCTCATTCAGGGATCGAAGGAATTCCATAGCAGTATCAACAAGGGAAGGGGGTGGAGTGATAATTGGTTTGGAGCTGAAGAATAGCTTGGTCCTTTAGGGGCAGGGTGAATATCCAGAGGTTGAATGGATACCACCTGAGGACCAACATGATCAACATCCACATGTTCTGGAGCAGTAGCAAGGTGTTAGCCACCCTTGGGGAACCAGGAGAGGATGCAAGGTTCCTTCTTGTTGGTATTTTTTTTTTTTATTTTAGGAGCCTATCTGGCAACTGCCCAGTTGGGCATAAGTTGCTGGAATCACGACAGCCTAGCACTAGGCTACTTTAAAATAAGAATATGAAAACACAACAGTAAAAAGGAAGAATGGCAACAATTAGGAAGCAAGCTCCGGCATCAGGACTCGGCCCCCATCTTCCCCACGCAGGAGCGTGCAACCTAGAAAGAAAACAGCAATTACAAAAAAAACAAAATCAAGTTAAATAAAGGGAAAGAAGGCCAGCCTCCCCACAAAAGTATATAAGTCCACCAGTCAATGTGCACGAACTCATCCTGAGTACAAGGGAGAGGCAGTAGCGACCCCGCCCATCCCAGTACCAGGACAGGTAATGTGCGTGGAGATCGCCGTGACTGGGACATTCAACAAGAATGTGCTGAACAGTCTGGGGAACAATGCAGTCTTCACAGTAGGGCGCTGGCGAGTGCTCCATCAAATGGCGGTGCGTCCCGCGAGTGTGCCCAATTCGGGAGATGACAGAAAGCAACTTGAAGCCTTCGCGGCATTGGGGGTTAGGTCCATGGGACCTGCCATGTAGTTGGTGTAAGGAAGAGCATACGCTGGTCCAGTCACAGGGTCCTCGTGGAGAGTGCAGCATCACACTCACTGGGATGCCATCAAGTGTCTGAAGAGCACTTATCTTGGCCGACTCAGAGAGATCCGCCAAATGCGCCAGAAGGCTCCGTCTGAGAAATGGGTCACCTTCAGCTCTCTACCAATTATACCAGCTAAAGCTCTCCTCTGATGGATCATGTTGCCCTTGGCCAACATGCTGCCATCAGTGGAACAAAATAACTAAGAAGCATTTGAAGCTAGCGGGCTCAAAAATGCCAGGCAACCTCTGAATGAGGGGCCCCGACATAAGCAAGGCTCCGCTCTGAGCACTTTTGGTCTTATTTTTGGATTCCCTGCCCAGTCAAGTGCCGGATGTGCGGATATAAGCTTGGTTGCATTCAAGGATGTTAGCGGCCTCATCCATCCCTGTGGAGATTTGTAACTTTTAGTCTGTATTATTTACTAAATATCTGCTCGCTCGTTTATAGTTTTTTTCTAAGTTAAGTAAGGCTTCTTGATGTCTTTTATTGTTTTTTGTTTTGTTTTCATATTTTTGTTTGCTGCGAAGGATAACAGCTTCTTACTGGCAACATCGTAGCTTATAAATAAGATCCATTTTGCAAATTTTTTTTTTGTTTTGTTATGGCGTTTTTGTGCTCTCCTTGTGCTTCTTCGTTATTTGAATTTGGCTTTATTTTGTATAATCGCGAAAAAATTTTAGATTATCTAGAGGCTTATAAACTAATTAAGAAACCTATAAAAGTAAGTATTGTTTGTTATTAGGTTAGGTTTTTCTGCAAGTAAAAAGCCTTTGGGAAAAAAAAACTGTAAATTCAAGGGGACTGGTCGTGGGCAAGATATCAATATGTGAGGACCACCCTGCGATGATCCTGAGTTTCAATCAATTGGGGGGGTCTGGGGGGAGGTGCCCCCCAGTATATACTCATATACAAAAAAATATAATGCCGTAATTGTTCACGTCTGACGCTACTGTCTGATGTCATAAGACATATATTGTAGCCTATAAACAGCGCCACCTACTGTGCGCCCTGAAACTGAAGTGTTACCACCACTTCTTTGCAGCGCGGGTGAGCCAAGCTTAGAACGTCGGTAACACTTCAGATTCGGGGCACACGGTAGATGGCGCTGTTAGTCGGCTACAATTTGGGGCTACAATATATCTCTTATGGCATCAAAAGGTAGCGTCAGATGTGAACAATCACGGCGTAATATTTTTTTGTATACGATTATATACTTGGGGGCTGCGCACCCCAGACCCCCCCAATTGATTGAAACGCAGGATCATCGGAGGGTGATATCTCCCCCAAGAGCAGTCCCCTTGAATTTACTGGGGGGTTTTTCCTCCCCAACAGCTTTTTACTGGCAGAAAAACCTAACCTAATAAACTTACCAGCCCCACCAGAGTTGGTTAAGCAGCATCCAACGGTCTTCTTGTTAATGGAGCAGCCAGACTTCTCAGACTTATTCGTAGCTCTGGACATTCTTCAAATAATTTGCCAATTTTTGATTTGAATGAATTTATTGACCTTGCATAGTCCTTTTGGTCATCTAAATTGTTCCATTCATCAATAACTCTTTGACTAAAGGAGAACTTTCTGATATTCAATCTTGATCTATCCTTAAAGATTTTCAGGCCATGACCTCTAGTTCTTCTATCATCAATTATTGTAAAAAAATCTTCCTTTCTTAATCCTTCATAACCATGCATTATCTTAAAAATCTCTATTAAATCACTTCTATGTCGTCTCATTTCCAATGTCATAAGATTACAACTTCTTAATCTATTTTCATATGATTCATTTCTTAAATCAGTTATCATTTTAGAAGTTCTTCTTTGCACTTTTTCTATATTATCTGTCTTGTTGATTAGTAGGCCTCCACGCCTCTGAACAATATTCCAAAATAGGTCTGACCAAGCTTTTGTAAAGATTTATATTAAATTTTGACTTGTTGTCAATTGTTATTTTTATTGTCCCCAGAACATAATTTGCTTTATAAACAATTGTGGCTATGTGCTCACTTGGTTTTAAAGTATTATGTACAATTACACCTAAATCCTTTTCTGTAACAGCATTTTCAATATTTTCTTCTGCTAGGCTATATACAGCATTTACATTATTAAATCCTATATTTATAGTTTTACACTTTCTAACATTGAAAATCATCTGCCAATCCTCTGACCATTTAGGAAGTTTTTTTAAGTCTTCCTGAAGCACTCTAATTTCCTTATCATTTGAGCTAGTCCCGAAGGTCTTTATATCATCAGCAAATTTTAGAATATTTGATTTAATATTTTCGTCAATATCATTAATAAATAGTAGGAATAATATTGGCCCCAATACTGAACCTTGCGGCACACCACTACTTATATTACTCCAAGTCAATTTTTGCCCTTGTATTACAACTCTTTGCCTTCTGGAAGTTAGCCATTCACCTATCCATCTCACTATTCCTTCTCCAAAACATTTATAGTTTTACACTTTCTAACATTGAAAATCATCTGCCAATCCTCTGACCATTTAGGAAGTTTTTTTAAGTCTTCCTGAAGCACTCTAATTTCCTTATCATTTGAGCTAGTCCCGAAGGTCTTTATATCATCAGCAAATTTTAGAATATTTGATTTAATATTTTCGTCAATATCATTAATAAATAGTAGGAATAATATTGGCCCCAATACTGAACCTTGCGGCACACCACTACTTATATTACTCCAAGTCAATTTTTGCCCTTGTATTACAACTCTTTGCCTTCTGGAAGTTAGCCATTCACCTATCCATCTCACTATTCCTTCTCCAAAACTATGACTCCTCAATTTGAGTAATAATCTCTGATGAGACACCTCACAAATGCTTTCTTTGCAAAATCCAGGTATATGATATCTACTGGGTACCCCTCATTAACATATTTAGTTACCTTTTCAAAAAATGTAAGTAGATTTGTCAGACAAGACTTTTGGGGTAAAAAAACATGTTGACTATCTTTAATTATAGTCCTTTCTAATAGGTGTTTTAACATATCTTTTCTAAGTAATTTTTCAAAAACTTGGCCGACTTGGGATGTTAAACTGACTGGTCTGTAGGACGACACTGAATTGTTTGGTGCTCTTGACCCTTTCCAGTTACTTGGTATTTGTCCATGCATATAACTGTGATTAAACATAATTTACAATGGCTTTGATATCAAATGTCTAAGGTTGCTAAGGACTATATTAAAAATTTGTTCATTTCCAGGTGCTTTTTCTGGATCTAGGTCTGCTAAAATTTTATGTATAGCAGTCTCGGATAAATCAACATCATTCAACATATCATTTCCATCATACATTATTTTTGGTTGTGGCATATTTTCTAGCCTTTCACTTGTAAAAACAGATGTAAAATATTCATTAAATTTATTTGCCATTTGGAGATACTCTGTTACAGTTTCACCATATTCATTTTCTAAAGGTGCAACCTCCTCCTTAACAGTTAATTTGCTTCTTACATATTTATAGTAGATTTTGGGGTCTCTTAATCTGCCTTGAAATTTTCCGTTCAAACTTTCTCTTGGCTTTTCTTATTTCTTTTTGTAATTCTTTCATTGCATTGTTATATCTTTCATTGTGCTGAAAGTCTGGATTTTCTCTATATCTTTTCCACCATCTAGTTTGTTTTTTCTTTTTCTTGCTATATGTATATTCCACCAAGGTGGCTTAGGTTTCGCTTTGCTTCTTATCTTTACTGCAACACATAAATTTATTTTTCTGTCATGTTCTTTTTTAAATAAAGCCCACATTTCATATACATTTTTATCTTTGAAAATCTTGATCCAGTCAACTTTTCTAAATTCTTCTTCTAATCTTTTGAAGTCAGCATTCCTATAATCAAGATATTTCTCTTTCCAATTCAAATCCAACGTTGGCAAAGATATACTAAATTGCACAATATTGTGATCACTACTACTAAAATGTGATTTTACTTTAACATTGTCCACTAGATTATCATTTGAGGTTAATACTAAATCTAAAATACTGTCCTGTCGCGTTGGTTCTCCTACATGCTGGGTGAGAAAACTATCCATAGTTAAACCAAGAAAGTCTCGGGCTTCTCCCTCTGCATGCAAAGAGTCTCAATCTATCATCCTATAATTAAAATCACCTGCGATAACAATATTTTCTTCTCTTTGGCAAACTGTTCCAAGAATTTGAAATAAACTATCTTTTTCTACTTGTGATGCTGATGTACTTAAATAACATCCTCCAATAACAATATTGCTATTGTTTACATTACTTTTTATCTTACACCATGCTGACTCCGTGTTTTCATTGTTCGTCAAATCCTCTATTAATGTCGCTTTGAGTTCTGATTTAACATACATCAAAACTCCTCCTCCTCTGTTACCTGTCTGTCTATCTTTTCTAAATGTGTCATAATTTCTCAGTTTTATTTCTGCTTCCCCAATTTTACTTGATGCCCATGATTCAGTAATTATTATTATATCTGGGTCTTTTTCATAAACATATGCATGTAGGTCAGGTACTTTATTAACTATACTTCTTGCATTAATCAAAACTGCTTTCACATTTTTTATTTATCCTAGGACTATTTTCCTTAAAACTAAGTTTATTTACAATAACATCTTGCTGGCTTACTGATGCTCTCTTTGGTTCGTCACCTTTTGAACTACTTTTCCTCGGCTTATTATCCAGTTTTTTGGATTTTGAGAACCTTTTCTCTTCTCTTTTAGCTGATTTCTTAATTTAAAATCTTCTTCCTGCTGCTCCTTGGTTCTATCTGAGTCAACATAAATACCTTTTTGTTTTATTCAAAATTTTGTATTTCTGGTCCCTATCCTTCACTTTACAAACATCATCTTCCGCTTATTTCTATAATTTTCCTTCTTCGGCAACCTTTTTGCCTCAACTACATCAATATTTCCGACTTGTAAAATATCCCAAAGTTTATTCAATATATCCCTGTCATCATTCGCATTCTGCAAATTCTTTTTATTAATTTCCTTGATGTCCATCTCACTAATTTGTTGCATATTCTTTATTATCAAGCAATTCTCTTTTTCTTTTCTTCTATTTTCAAAAAACTCTTCTCTAGCTATTTTCTTTATATTTCCTCTGAATTCTTCATTTTTTACCTGAATCACATCTTCAACCTTATTATCAATTTCATCTACCTTTTTTTTCTATTTCATCATTTTTTGTTTTAAGTTCAGTTACCAACTTTAAGACCTCTACAGCCTTCAAGTCACAATTTGAGCAAAACCAGTGAGTTTTGCCTTTCACAATTGTTTTCAAGGCATGGCATTGTACACATCATCCTCAATTTTCTCAAAAAGTGTATGGAACCAAAGTCCATAATATTCACAAAATAAAGCAGGTTCTGACTGTTTCACATTAATTTTACATTTTCCACATAAATCACAAAAGTTTTTCGCGATTATACAGTCTTCGACTGACCTTCGAACAGGTAGCACGTGTTTCGTAGAGCTCTCAGAATATTTTGATTTTTTGCTATACTTTGGTGTATGACATAGTAAACATAAATATTAAGTTATTATATCATATATTTGGTTAATATAACAAAGTTAAATTGTGGTTATTTTGTTTTGGTGAGAAAGTGACTTTTGTTTACTTCGGTGGCCAACTTGATTAGCAGGTTTTAAACTTGCACGCACAAATTTGGGTCAAATTCTTGTTGTTTGTAAGTTTTTGTTTATATTATTGTTCTTGTTTAAGTATGGCTGACTGTTTGGATGTAGAGAGTATGCCTTTTGAAAGTAGTGTGTATATAGTGTGTGATGTCTGTGGTGTAGAGAGGAGTGAATGTGTCTGAGTGCCATGTATGTGCTTTGACTGAGGAGGTGAGTCGATTATGTGCGGAATGCTTGAGACTGAACGATTTAGTGTCTGAAGTAAGAAGAGATGCAAGTGTACATTTGAAGTCAGATTGGAACCAGGAGGGAGGAAGTTAGGCCTAGAACAGGGGCTGGAGAGAAAGCAGTAAGTGAAGTAAGCGATGATGAGTGGTGGGTGAAAGTGCACAGAATAGATAAGTTAGGACAGGTTAGGTGTGTGAATGAGAGGGAGATGGAACCTGTTAGGCTAACTAACAGATTTGATGCCCTGAGAGAGGAAGAATTTGAAAGAGATTTGTCTGGTGTGGCCGTGCCTGAAAGTAGAATAGGAGGTCAAGTGAGTGAGAACAGGAGGGAAGGTAATACTAGGCCTAGAGAGAATAGGAGAATGACTGAGGTGATTGTGATGGGTGACTCTCAGATTAGGTATTTAGATAGGAAGTTGAGTGAAAGTAAATGGAAAGGAGTGAGAGTTTGTCTGCCGGGTGCGGGTGTAAATGATGTGTGTGAGAGGTATGATAGGTTGGTGTCTGGGTGTGAGAGGGAAGCAGTTGTGATTACACATGTCGGAGTAAACTATGTAAAGAAGGTGGGTACTTGTGAGTTACGACAGCGGTATAAAAGGCTGATTGAAAGGATGTGTGAAAGTAGAGTAAAAGGTGTTGTTTCAGGTGTGCTTCCCAGAATGGATGTGGGGATCGAATGGTTGTCTTGTGCAATGGGGTTGAATGAATATGTGAAAGGTTTGTGCAAGGAGTCAGGATTGGTGTTTGTAGATGTTTGGAGTGGGTTTTATGGGAATAAGGGTTTGTATGCAATGGATGGACTCCATCTGAGCGGAGATGGGGTTGAGGTTTTGTGGCGGGAATTAGATAGTGTTATTAGGTCTTTAGAGGCGGGAAACTAGGTTTTTATAGTGGTCAGGGAAATTTAATGGCTCAAAGTGAGGCAGGGAAAGGAAGCAAACACAGATTTGTAGAAGGTAGGCAGGCTAATGGAAGTGCTTTAGGGTTAAATTACTTGAGTAGTGATAGTGGTCAGGGAAATACAAGAGTACAGGGTCAGGGAAGGAGAGAAAGGAGATGCAGAGGAGATAGGCCCTCAGGTGCTTCAGGGATAGGTGGGCTGAGTTGTCTTTACACAAATGCACATAGTGTTAGAAATAAGATGGATGAATTATTTGGTAATATCATTCATGAAGATATAGATATAATATGTATAGTTGAATCATGGGTTAATGAAAATATATTTAATGATAATGTCAGTGAATTTGAACTAGAAGGTTATACTATGTACATTAGTGAAAGGAGAGATAGGACTGGTGGTGGGTTGATTATTTATATCAGAAATAGCATTTCTTCAAATCTAAATAACTCTATAAAGCAAGGAGAAGGTGAATCATTATGGATAGATATTAAGGTTGGTAAAAATAGGAAAATACACTTGGGAGCTTTATAGAACACCAGGACAGACTGATTGTATCAATAAGTTAATGATTAGGGAAATAGGTAAAGGATGCAAAGAAGATACAGTCATTCTTGGTGACTTTAATTTAACTTCTGAAGACTGGGAAAATATGATAGGAAGAGATAGAGCAAGTGGCAAGTTTATGGAGTGTTTGAGGATAACTTTTTGACCCAATTTGTTAATAAGCCAACAAGGGGTGCCAATATATTAGATCTAATTCTTTCAAATGATGATCACTTAGTTCAAGGATTGAATGTAGGGAAATGATTGGGAAACAGTAATCATCAGATGGTTCGGTTTAATTTGAAAATAGTTAAGGGTAGAACAATGACAAACTCCACAAAAATTCCAAATTTTTATAGGGAAGATTACGATAAATTACGCAGCATGCTAAATCAGATTAGGTGGGATATAGAATTCCATGGAAAGAATACTTATGATGTGGGATATTTTTAAGACTATATTAAATATGGTTCAGGAACAGTGTATTCCGATGAAGTCTATTAGGAAGAAATGTAGGAAACCATTATGGTGGAATCAAGAAATAGCTAATAAAGTTTCAGAGAAAAAAAGGGCATACCAGAGATTACACAGTGAGAGTAGTTTAGATAATTTAAACCATTATAGGTCAACCAGAAATGAACTAAATAAGATTGTTAAGAAGACCAAAAGGACAGCAGAAATTAATTTAGCTAAAAATAATAATAAAGATCCTAAAAAATTCTTTAGCTATTATAGAATCAATAATAAATCTAACAGTGAAAAAATAGGGCCTATTAAATATGAAGGGGTTTTGAAAGAATCTGATGAGGAAATAGTAGAGGCCCATAATGATCATTTTGCTTCAGTATTCACAGAACAGAAACCAGTTAGATTAATTGATGATAATTCTAGGTCAAGGGAAGTAGTGATAAATTCTATTAATATAGACAGAGAAGAAATTAAAGGGCTTATAATGCAGTTAAATACTAGTAAGGCATCTAGCCCTGAAAACATTCATTCTAGGATACTCAAAGAAGGTGAAGAAAGTATTGCAGGAGCTCTCAAGAAGATATTTATTAGATCACTAGAGTCTGGAGAAATACCAAATGATTGGAAATTGGCAAATGTAGTGCCAATTTTTAAAAAGAGAAGCAAAGAGGACCCAAATAACTTTAGACTGGTAAGCTTAACTTCTATAGTCTGTAAAATTCTTGAGAAGATGGTTAAGAAGGGAATTTCTGATAATCTAGAGAGTAGCAGGTTAATTAATGATGCTCAGCATGGTTTTAGAAAAGATAGATTGTGTTTAACTAATTTACTGGATTTTATGGATTATGTAACTAAAGAATTAGATAGGGGTGAGAAAGTTGATGTGATCTACTTAGATTTCAGCAAAGCTTTTGATAAGGTTCCACATAGAAGACTAGTTCAAAAATTAAAGCTGCATGGGATATGTGGGAACGTTTTAAATTGGATAACTGAATGGCTGAAAAATAGGAAACAGAGAGTTGTACTGAATGGAGTGAGGTCAGAGTGGAGGAATGTTATTAGTGGCGTACCTCAGGGATCAGTTTTAGGCCCTTTATTATATATAATCTATGTAAATGATCTTGGGCAAGGTGTAAATAGCAAAGTGTCGATTTTTGCTGATGACACTAAATTGGCAGCTGTAGTCAAAGAGGTTGAGGGTAGCTTTAAAGTGCTGACTGTTTGGATGTAGAGAGTATGCCTTTTGAAAGTAGTGTGTATGTAGTGTGCGATGTCTGTGGTGTAGAGAGGAGAGCGTGTGTGTCTGAGTGCCGTGTATTTGCTTTGACTGAGGAGGTGAGTCGATTACGTGCGGAATGCTTGAGACTGAACGATTTAGTGTCTGAAGTGAGAAGAGATGCAAGTGTACGTTTGAAGAGTCAGATTGGGACCAGGAGGGAGGAAGTTAGGACTAGAACAGGGACTGGAGAGAAAGTAGTAAGTGAAGTAAGCGATGATGAGTGGTGGGTGAAAGTGAAAAGAATAGATAAGTTAGGACAGGTTAGGTGTGTGAATGAGAGGGAGATGGAACCTGTTAGACTAACTAACAGATTTGATGCCCTGAGAGAGGAAGAATTTGAAAGAGATTTGTCTGGTGTGGCCGTGCCTGAAAGTAGAATAGGTCAAGTGAGTGAGAGCAGGAGGGAGGGTAATACTAGGCCTAGAGAGAATAGGAGAATGACTGAGGTGATTGTGATGGGTGACTCTCAGATTAGGTATTTAGATAGGAAGTTGAGTGAAAGTAAATGGAAGGGAGTGAGTTTGTCTGCCGGGTGCTGGTGTAAATGATATGTGCGAGAGGTATGATAGGTTGGTGTCTGGGTGTGAGAGGGAAGCAGTTGTGATTACACATGTCGGAGTAAACTATGTAAAGAAGGTGGGTACTTGTGAGTTTTGACAGCGGTATAAAAGGCTGATTGAAAGGATGTGCAAAAGTAGAGTAAAAGGCGTTGTTTCAGGTGTGCTTCCCAGAATGGATGTGGGGATCGAATGGTTGTCTCGTGCAATGGGGTTGAATGAATATGTGAAAGGTTTGTGTAAGGAGTCAGGATTGGTGTTTGTAGATGTTTGGAGTGGGTTTTATGGGAATAAGGGTTGGTATGCAATGGATGGACTCCATCTGAGCGGAGATGGGGTTGAGGTTTTGTGGCGGGAATTAGATAGTGTTATTAGGTCTTTAGAGGCGGGAAACTAGGTTTTGATAGTGGTCAGGGAAATTTAATGGCTCAAAGTGAGGCAGGGATAGGAAGCAAACACAGATTTGTAGAAGGTAGGCAGGCTAATGGAAGTGCTTTAGGGTTAAATTACTTGAGTAGTGATAGTGGTCAGGGAAATACAAGAGTACAGGGTCGGGGAAGGAGAGAAAGGAGATACAGAGGAGATAGGCCCTCAGGTGCTTCAGGGATAGGTGGGCTGAGTTGTCTTTACACAAATGCTCATAGTGTTAGAAATAAGAGGGATGAATTATTTAGTTATATCATTCATGAAGATATAGATATAATATGTATATTTGAATCAAGGGTTAATGAAAATATATTTAATGATAATGTCAGTGAATTTGAACTAGAAGGTTATACTATGTACATTAGTGAAAGGAGAGATAGGACTGATGGTGGGTTGATTATTTATATCAGAAATAGCATTTCTTCAAATCTAAATAACTCTATAAAGCAAGGAGAAGGTGAATCATTATGGATAGATATTAAGGTTGGTAAAAATAGGAAAATACACTTGGGAGCTTTTTATAGACCACCAAGACAGACTGATTACATCGATGAGTTAATGATTAGGAAAATAAGTAAAGGATGCAAAGAAGATATAGTTATTCTTGGTGACTTTAATTTAACTTCTGTAGACTGGGAAAATATGATAGGAAGAGATAGAGCAAGTTGAAAGTTTATGGAGTGTTTTGAGGATAACTTTTTGACCCAATTTGTTAATAAGCCAACAAGGTGTGCCAATATATTAGATCTAATTCTTTCAAATGATGATCACTTAGTTCAAGGATTGAGTGTAGTGGAATGATTGGGAAACAGTGATCATCAGATGGTTTGGTTTAATTTGAAAATAGTTAAGGGTAGAACAGCGACAAACTCCACAAAAATTCCAAATTTTTATAGGGGAGATTACGATAAATTACGCAGCATGCTAAATCAGATTAAGTGGGATATAGAATTCCATGGAAAGAATGCTTATGAGATGTGGGATATTTTCAAGACTATATTAAACATGGTTCAGAAACAGTGTATTCCGATGAAGTCTATTAGGAAGAAATGTAGGAAACCATTATGGTGGAATCAAGAAATAGCTAATAAAGTCTCAGAGAAAAAAAAGAGCATACCAGAGATTACAAAGTGAGAGTAGTTTAGATAATTTAAACCATTATAGGTCAACCAGAAATGAAATAAATAAGATTATTAAGAAGACCAAAAGGACAGCAGAAATTAATTTAGCTAAAAATAATAATAAAGATCCTAAAAAATTCTTTAACTATTATAGAATCAATAATAAATCTAACAGTGATAAAATAGGGCCTATTAAATATGAAGGGGTTTTGAAAGAATCTGATGAGGAAATAGTAGAAGTCCTTAATGATCATTGTCGTAGAATGGCCCTCTGTTTTGGATCACTATACTCTTTGACAACCTTGTTGTAGCGGTATGCTTTGTGGTGCATGAGTAACTTCTATGATGAAGTAGGCTAATTCAGTAGTTTTGTTCTTAAGGAAGAGCTATTTTAAACACATAAGGATAAGAGGAAACACCAGATATATACCAAAATAAACATGTATTTTAAATGAAACACTTAACTATAACAAACCAACAGTTAACACATTTCTATCTTTGGCATATAAACCTTTTGCAAGGATACAATGACAAAAATAAACAAATAGGCTTCCCATAAACATACCAATTGCCTATTAGTATTTTTATCGCGACTATTTGATTAGCGTTAAACATTAAATTAACGTACTCTCGTCTACAAGCACATATGACCTAGGTTCAAGCAATGGTTTCTACTCCCCTTTAAAACGTGAGACGTACTAAACTTCTACTATCGCAATATGAATATAAATGTTCTTTCTAACTTACATGACAGGAGGTATTAGGGATTGCTGGATGTCACTGGAGGACTTATCTCTCGCTTTGGAGTGTTGTGTCCGATGGTTGAAATTTCGTCGCGGAGGGGGCTGATTCTTCAACGTAATTAAAGAACGGGAGCTCGTTGGGGCTGGGTTCTTCTCCTCTCACCCTTACTGAGCTTGAGATGTGAGAGTCACTCGAGTGTGAGCGACTTTGCTTTTCTTCAGTCAGACTTCTTCGCAGTCTGTAAAGGATTCTTCGGTATGGCACAGATTTAAAGCTTGACTATTTAGGTTAATACGGCCTGGAAAGGGGGGATCGATTTTCTCAATCTGATCCTATCGTTTCTCACGGAAATAGTCTGGTATAGCTGAAGGATCGATCTTCACGAACTGAACCTTCTTCTGGCGTATCGACTTCTAATCTTCTTAACTGGCTGAAGGATCGATCTTCACGAACTAATCCTTCTCTGGCGTATCGACTTCTGATCTCGTCTCTTTCTTTGCGGGGCTTATTTATAGGCGGATTGCCACCCCATCTAAAGGGAGAAGTGACCAGGCTAAAGAGGCAGGGAGGGGGGGGGGCGCGAATGGTGAGTTCGCATCTGGGGAGAGCGAGAACTGCTGAGGGTGGCACTGGGGTGCCCAAGTCAGCCCGCTAATTAGAGGCTCACAACCGCAACCGCACCGCTACTTGCCGTGCCTTTTGACTCGCACCGCTTTTTTTTCATAACCACGGGTTTATGGGTCTCGTAGGTAATTGGATCGTTAGAGCGTCGTTTAAGGACCTTATGTGGCTGCCTTAAAACAGATGTTAACTCCAACTGCCCAAAGTGGCGCGGAGATCAAACAGGGTAAGCAGTTATGGTTATTCGCCAGCTACCTTTCCCACGCTTCTCCTCATTAGGGGGTGGGGTGGGGCTTTAATGTACCTATACTCCTCCAGGATGCTTAATGTAGCCATTTCTCTACAATCATTTTGCTTCAGTATTCACAGAAGAGAAACCAGTTAGATTAATTGATGATAATTCTAGGTCAAGGGAAGTAGTGATAAATTCTATTAATATAGACAGAGAAGAAATTAAAGGGCTTATAATGCAGTTAAATACTAGTAAGGCATCTGGCCCTGACAACATTCATTCTAGGATACTCAAAGAAGGTGTAGAAAGTATTGCAGTAGCTCTTGAGAAGATATTTATTAGATCACTAGAGTCTGGAGAAATACCAAATGATTGGCAAATGTAGTGCCAATTTTTAAAAAGAGAAGCAAAGAGGACCCAAATAACTTTAGACCAGTAAGCTTAACTTCTATAGTCTGTAAAATTCTTGAGAAGATGGTTAAGAAGGGAATTTCTGATCATCTAGAGAGTAGCAGGTTAATTAATGATGCTCAGCATGGTTTTAGAAAAGGTAGATCATGTTTAACTAATTTACTGGATTTTATGGATTCTGTAACTAAAGAATTAGATAGGGGTGAGAAAGTTGATGTGATCTACTTAGATTTCAGCAAAGCTTTTGATAAGGTTCCACATAGAAGACTAGTTCATAAATTAAAGCTGCATGGGATATGTGGGAACGTTTTAAATTGGATAACTGAATGGCTGAAAAATAGGAAACAGAGAGTTGTATTTAATGGAGTGAGGTGAGAGTTATTAGTGGCATACCTCAGGGATCAGTTTTAGGCCCTTTATTATTTATAATCTATGTAAATGATCTTGGGCAAGGTGTGAATAGCAAAGTATCAATTCTTGCTGATGACACTAAATTAACAGCTGTAGTCAAAGAGGTTGAGGGTAGCTTTAAAGTGCAGGGTGACTTAAATAAGTTGTTAGCTTGGGCTCAGAAGTGGCAGATGACTTTTAACCTTAATAAATGCAAAGTTATTAACATGGGGAGAGATAATAGGGAATTTAGCTATGAGATGGATGGGTATTGGCTTAATTCAGTTGAAGAAGAGAAGGACTTAGGAGTAGTAGTAGATAGGTCACTGAAATTTTCAAAGCAGTGTATTGAGGCAAAAAATAGAGCAAATAGGGTGCTAGGTTACATTAAAAGAAATGTTAGCTACAAGAGTAAGGAGGTCATCCTTAAACTATACAACTCTTATGTCAGGCCACATTTAGAGTACTGTATACAGGCATGGTCACCACATTTTAGACATGATATAAACTTATTAGAGTCAGTACAAAGGAGGGCAAAAAAAATAATACCATCCCTGAAGCACCTTGAATATGAAGATAGACTGAGGGTATTAAATATGTTTTCATTTGAAAGAAGGTGTGTGAGGGGAGATATGATTGAGCTTTTTAAAATCTTTTCTGGGATGGATAAATTGGATTTCAGCAAGTTATTTGAGTTAGAAGGTAGTAATAGAACTAGAGGCCACCACTTAAAGATTAAAAAACAGAGGTGCAGACTGGATGTTAGAAAATATTTTTTCACTAACAGAGTGGTGGATTATTGGAATAGTTTGCCACCTGAGACTGTAGACAGCCCAAACTTGAATGTTTTCAAGCGCAGATTGGATGATTATATGGGGATGGAGGGTTAATTTCTTACTTTTCAGTATGTGGATATGTTTCTTGACTCATTCCTGTGGATGCAGTTTCTTTTTATTGTATATTTTGGGGGACTTTGATTTTGTTTTTGACAGACTCCTATGGAGGCTTTAAATTATATATTGTAGATGCATGGTTGGAAATTCCTATGGATTTTAAAATTGTATATTGTAGATGCATGATGATAAAATCCTATGGATGCTTTATGTGGGTGGATTTGATGGATACAGATGATCTTTGATAGGCCCTTGTGGCTTTTGTGATCCGTGAAATTATGTTATGTTATGCAGGGTGACTTAGATAAGTTGTTAGCTTGAGCTCAGAAGTGGCAGATGACTTTTAACCTTAATAAATGCAAAGTTATTAACATGGGGAGAGATAATAGGGAATTTAGCTATGAGATGGATGGGTATTGGCTTAATTCAGTTGAAGATGAAAAGGACTTAGGAGTGGTAGTAGATAGGTCACTGAAATTTTCAAAGCAGTGTATTGAGGCAAAAAATAGAGCAAATAGGGTGCTAGGTTACATTAAAAGAAATGTTAGCTACTAGAGTAAGGAGGTCATCCTTAAACTATACAACTCTTTTACCTGGCGCTAGTTAGATGCGACTTAACTAGCGCCAGATACAGTTTTAGAATGACTTCAGCACTCTTATTGCTTACACTCCTCCTAATGAATCCCAATATCCTATTAGCTTTATTCTTAGCATTTAGGCATTGCTTTCTAGGACGAAGGTCTGAACTTACCAAAATACCCAAGTCCCTCTCACAATCAGTCCTCCCTAAAATTCTCCCATTTAATTTATAACTATTCAATGGATTATTTCTACCTATACTAAGTACACTACATTTGTCTATGTTAAACTTCATTTGCCATTTCTCGGCCCAATTAGACAGAATGGTCAATTCCTCCTGCATTACAACAGCATCAGAATCAGCCCTAATGGCCCTACCTAGCTTAGTATTATCAGCAAATTTACTCAGGTCACTACTTATACCTATGTCAAGATCATTAATATAAATTAAGAATAGCAAGGGACCCAAAACAGATCCTTGCGGAACTCCACTGCTAACACACCCCCACTCAGATTTAACTCCATCTATACTAACTCTTTGCTGTCTGTCACCAAGCCATGACTGAATACACCTAAATATACTGCCATCGATCCTGTGTGCTTTAACTTTGCTCAGAAGCCGTAAGTGTGGCACTCGATCAAAAGCCTTACTATAAAGTCCAAGTATAAAATATCATAGTTTTCATCATTATCTGCTGCTTCATACACCTTACTATAAAAAGACAGCAAATTAGTCAGACAGGATTTACCCTTACTAAAGCCATGCTGTGATTCTTTTATCAACTTATGCTTATCCAAGTGATCTCTAATATTCCTTGCTATAATAGATTCCATCATTTTCCCTACCACTGATGTCAAACTTACTGGTCTGTAATTAGACATATTTGTTTTATCCCCTTTCTTAAATATAGGTATCACATTGGCTTTCTTCCATGCCACTGGCACAATGCCACTCTCCAATGATTTTCTAAAGATGCATGCTAGGGGCTCACTTAACACATCCTTACATTCTTTCAAAATTCTAGGAAAGAGCTCATCAGGACCGGGTGCTTTACTACTTTTGATTTTATCAATTTCCTTTGTCACTATCTCCTTGGTGATCAAGATATCCTTTAATTTCTCTTCATCATTACCCCGAAAGATCATTGACACCTCGGGTATATAATTGATAAAAACTTTTAGGATTTTCCTTTGCCCTATTTGCCACTTTAATTTCATAATTTCTCCTTGCTACTCTAATTAACTTTTTAACATCTCTTGCTAGTTCATTATATCTCTGCCTTAAGTGATCCTCTCCATTTTTTATTTTCCTATAAATGCCCTTTTTAATGCCAATATAATGCTTAATTTTATCTATCATCCATTTTGGGTCATTATTTTTAGTCCTAATCTCCTTATATGGAATGTTAATGATCTGACCTGTAATTAATTGCTCAATTATTCTTTCATACTCCTCTTCAATTGTAATCTCTTCATCCTGGTGATTATTGTCTCCACTAACTGATATCATTGAATCTATTCCTGATTTGATTTCATTGCCTGGTTTCTGTACAACTGCCTCCAGGTAAGTCCTTAGCCCATTATAATTTGCTCTTCTAAAGTCAGGAATTTTAACATTGTTCATGCTACTATCAATACCATTCCATTTCATCTTGAATCTAATTTCACAATGGTCACTATTACCCAAATTTCCTCCAATCTCAGTATCCTTAGTTCTTTGTCAGAACTAAATCCAGTATATTATTACCTCTAGTGGGTTCATTAATAATCTGCCTCAGAAAATTATCTTGGACAACATTCAAAAATTCCTCAGCCTCCTGATCACCCACAAGAGCTTCCCAGTCTTTATTTCTGTAATTAAAATCGCCCATTATACACACATGCTTACTTCTACATGCCCATTCTATCTCCTGCCACAGAAGATTTGGGTCATTCCATCCGAATTCAACAAGGGACATTTAGTCACCATCACCGATTTTGATGAAAATTGGTATACAGGTTGATTTTGATGAGAGAAAAACAATGAGACACTTCCCAGCCCTCAATTTTGAATAGCTCAAAAGTTATAACCTGTCAAAGTTGAGAAAAATTGTCAAATTTCTTGATACCAGCATTGCTAAAAAAATCATTTCTCCCTTATTATAGCACATAAAACAATGAATTATGTAATTTTTTTAAGCTTAAGGGTTGCTCTAAACATTTTTAACAACAAAATTAATTTTTGGTATAAAAAAAATTTTGGACCTTAAAGGTCAACTTTTGACCTTTAAAAAAAATATATTGGTATCAATAAATTTTTGTGTAATTTTTTTTTAAATATATATGCCTTTAGACTACAATATAAGATAAATTTCATTCTGGGTTTTTCATTCTATCAGGAGTTATGATCAATTTTGTAATCACTGGTATGGCCATTTTTTGCTATCTTCAAAAATAAATTTTTTTTATATGCATCTTTGTCATATTAACAGAGTTACGTCATATTCACAGAGTTAGTTATCAATTATTAGATGCCTAAGTATTATATTTGAATGCTTTTAATATATACTCGTGTATTAGAATCATTAATTCTATAGATATGTGTTAAATCCTACCTACAAGAAAAAATGAACTTTCAGTAATTTTTTATTAAAATTATAAATATTTTTAAAGCTACCTACCTATGTATTTAATTTATAATTTGGTATGGTCAATGGTGGCAGAGCCACTACCAACAGTTAAGATACCTGCATAACTGCTGGTATCCCCATCGCCTAAGGGGCCACTCATGATAGCTCAGCAAAAAAGCCACAGGTCCCACCCAACCTCCCAAAATGAATTTATTCTTTTTATAATAATTTAGGAATCAACTTTTTTCTGCATTATTTCTGTTGATTTTAATTGTTCATTTTTAGATAGTTTGTAAGTTCTTCCTGTTGCTGTTACAGGCTCAACAATGCTCAATATGTCATCTAATGGCAATACTAATACATCTGGTTTTCTTGGATATTTAAATGAATTTGATGGTCCTTCTGGTTCTAGGAATGTTATTTTAACAGTCATTTTCTCAACATTGGTATCCAATACACACCCTAAGTACCATTTGTCATCATACTTAGCAGTGACAAATCCTTTTACATCCTCCAATAATATTGCCTCTGTATAGGATATTTTCACTTTCTTGAATTCTGATGCAGATGATATTGTTTTCACTCTTAGTTCATTTTCATTAACTGGCTCAAAACTGTGTAATTTTTGGGTACCAATTATTGCAGAGGCCTGGTCAAATCTTTCTTGCAAATAATTTTTTTCTTCAATGTATTCACTATTTGGGACATATGAAAATTTGATTCCCTTAATGTGTCTCAGCAAAATCAAAGAGCTGTTGAGGAGTCATTATCTGATCATTATATGCTCTTTGCAGGCTAGCTTTTGCTGCTAGTCTTTTTACTGTGCCCCCTACACCATCGCATGGTCCTTTTCCATGAGATGTAGCAAAGAAATGCCATTCTGCTTCCAATCCAAAATCTGATTTATGGTAACATAAATTAATAAAGTTTTTAAAATTTTTATATTGTGACGCAGCTCCATCAGAAAAATATATAATTTTTGTTATTGGGAATTTGAGTTATTTTTTAAAAAATTCAATAAGTTTTTTTTTTAAATAAATGGACTGCAACAGTGTCATGCTTCAAGCAGTTTGAAATCACAACAAAACTTATGTGTTGTGTTTCCCCAGCTTCTTTGTAGAAAGAAAAGGAAAGAAAAGGATGTAATGTAGCTTGGGAGTTATTCCAGTGGTACCCTTGTGCTGCATCCTGAAGAAGGAATGAGTAATTTTCAGCAAAATCGCATACTACTAAGATTTCACCATCTTTTAGTTCTTTTTTAGTTGAACAAAATTGTGCCTGCTTTTTTACTATGAAATCATGTTTTTTTTAAATTGAGAAGACTTAAGGTAAAAGTGTCTATAAATTCTTCAGTGGTTCTTGAAACAAGCTCTAAAGTTTAGCGATCAGTTGAGAGCCACTGCTTGTAATTTACCTCATCAATCATATTGTCATCCAAAATTTTAGTAACATATAGTTTTAGTTCGTCTATTTTAGAAAAACATTCTGAGCATTCATCAAAATAGCACTCATAAGTTGGAGGGTCACATGTAATGAATGATAGACATGTTTTGTAATCATCTAAATGCAGGTCACTGTCTTTTGTCAACTGTGGTAGCCTTGTACCAATAATCATCAGTTTAACATTTTGATGATGTGTGCAAACACACACACTGTGAGTTCCTGCACCACCAGCTAATACACACTCGTTGGGTCTCAGCTCAGCAAATTTTGAAAAGCCAATCTTAGTGTCTGGGTATTTTGTTTTAAATAAATGATAAATTTCTTTTAAATTTCCCCAAATTAAGTATTTTTGTTCATGAGTTTTCTGTCCATCTTTTCTAACACTCTTGAAATCTTTTTTCCCTGGCATAATTCTGCTTACTTCTTCATTTTTATAAAAGTCTTCTACTACTTTAATTGTTTCTGATGGAAATGTACCTTTTCTTTTGCTTGGCAATGACATTATTCCTTCTTCCATTGCTAGTTTTTTAGCTTGTCTGGCCATGTAATTAGTAACATTAAATTCAGATCTAATTTTGGATAAGCTCCAGCTTTTTGGCAAAACAGTTAAGATTTGCAGCTGCTCAGACCTTTTACTAGTAGTTTGAAATTTCTCCTTCAGTTGATTTATCATTTCTTCACCATCTTTACTTGATTCTGCTCTAGAAGACTCTGGGTCTTGATCCAAGGGTAATGGATATTTTGTTGCAGAGCCTACAGTTCTGAGTTTACTTACTTGGTTTACTTGGAGAAGTTTTGAGGTCCGTCCTCATAGCCGTAGTGATCTACCGCTAGTGCCAGTCCTACTGTCCCTTCTCACGAGGTCCAGTTGGTCTGTTATGGTGTTGGAGGGGGCCCTTCTGATGGTGGTATACCCTGGCACTGATGGCTCATCCGGCACCATCCTCAGAAACTTGTCCAGTGCGCTTTTGAAGCTGTCCACCGGGCAATTGGTCCTCCCTCTCACTTCTTTTGGGAGAGCATTGAAGGTTTTTGGTCCTTCATACCCCAGGCTGGATGCAAGTAAGGTCTTGACCCTCTCTGGAGCTCTTGGTGGGATTGTCTGTCTTTCACACTTGCGCCCATGCCTCTCACTGAAGTATGGCTTGATTTTTGAGGGTGTAGGGTCAGGGACTAGGCCCTCCAGGATTTTCCATGTGTAGATGACCCTATACCTCTCCCTCCTTCTTTGCTGGGAGTAGAGACCCAGTGTTTTCAGTCGGTCCCAGTAGTTGAGGTCCTTCATCCCTCTAATGTGCCTGGTATAGTACCTTTGGACAGCCTCAAGCCTCTGGATGTCTCCTCGTTTGTGTGGGGACCAGAGTTGGCTACAATAGTCCATGATGGGTTGGATTAGCGCCTTCCAAAGGGTTAGCATTATCTCTGGGTCTCTTGAGGTGAAAGTTCGCAGTACCCAGCCAGCCATCCCCCGAGCCTTTTTAATGGTCTCCGTGATATGGTGCTGGAAAGTGGCGTCCTCCCCTAGATGAACCCCCAGACATTTTACGTGCGGTTTTGGCGTGATCCGCAAGCCTCTCTCCGTGTAGAGGTCGGTAGTGTTTTTCAATGCTTGGTTTGTGCCATATCTCATCATCTCGAACTTATCTTCGTTGAATAGCATATTGCAATCGGAAGCCCAGGTATATATTATTCTAAGGAGTGGGGAGATTATATTTTGCGGTTGCATTAATGGACATAATCCTCTGGATGCATTTTATGTATATTGTAGATTAGATCTGACGAACTCCTGTAAGGGTGACAATGTTGATGACTTTTCTCTGGTAAGAAATCTTTTGTGTGTTGACTGGAACAGGAGCTGCCAAGTGTAGGCCATGAATGGTCTTTTGCAGTCTCCTTCTTTTCTTATGTTCTTATGTTCTTATACAGCATTGAGGTCGTCTTGTAGGTGGCACACGTCCTCCTTCTCCATTACTGCACGACTGATATGGGTGTCATCGGCAAAGGATAGGAGGGTTGAGTCCACACTCCTACTCATGTTGTTCATATGAATTATGAATAGGAGTGGGCCAAGGACCGAACCTTGTGGGACCCCACTTTTAACTTTAATTTTGTTTGACCTATGGCCATCCACTGCGACTGTTTGGGTGCGGCCTGACAGAAAGTTATGAAGCCACATTCCCAGCTTGCCCGCAATGCCTAGGTCCCTTGCTTTATGAAGTAGAACTCCATGGTCGACCATGTCGAAGGCTTTGGCAAAGTCTAGGAATACTACGTTAACATTCCTCCCCTCCGATAGGTTCTTTAGCAGCCAGTCGTGGTGCATCAGTAGATTTGAGAGACAGGATCTACCTTTTCGAAATCTGTGCTGACTCTCTTTTATAAGGTAGTTCATCTCGAGATGTGCGATGAGTTTGTCCCTTACACACTTCTCGATAACCTTGATAATGTGGGATGTGAGGGCAACTGGTTGATAGTTTTTCGGCAGAGTCCTGTCTCCTCCTTTAAATATTGGACTTATTATGGCTTCCTTGAGTAGTGCTGGGATAGTGCCTGTGTCCCAGGAGGATTTCCAGAGCATGTGGATCGGGACTGCTAGGACTTCACTGCAATTCCAAAGTAGGATTGCAGGAATGCCATCCGGTCCAGCAGCGGAGTTTGTCCTTAACTCCTTTATTGCTTTGGCGATGTCTTCAATCGTGACCTGAATATATGTGAGAAGGTTCTGATTGGTTGTCCCATCAGTGAAGAAAGTTGTGGGGTCATGGATAACTGCTTGCGCCCTTGGTGTGCTGAACACATTATTATATTGGCTTGCTAGCAGCTTGCAGGTATCTCTTGGGTCATCAGTAGTGATTCCTTGTTCATTCACTAAAGGCCCAATCTGAGATCTGGTCTTGGAGAATTTCTTACAGTAGCTGAAGAAGAATTTTGGGTTACGCTTTATATTTTCTATTGCCTGGTATTCCTCATTCTTCCTATGGCTCTCGTGTGATTGTTTGATCCTTTGCTCTATGTCCACTATCTTTGCACTGATTGCGAGCCTGTGGACTGCATTGTTGCTCTTTCTCAGTTTGGTGTTGAGATTTGCTCGATTTCTCATAAGTATTTTTCTATCTTTGGGGATGGTTCGGCTGCGATCTTTTTTCTTGGGACATAAGTAGTGCACACCCCCAGTAGCGTGCTTTTCAGTGCATCGTTTGTTTTAGGGTCAGGGTCCTGCAGCACTGTTTTCCAGTCTATTTCCGTGAGTTTTTTCCTCAACTGCTCCCAGTATACCTTTTCACTAAAGAATTTTAAGCATGCAAAAGGAGACATTTCTGGCAGCGGCATGCGTCCCGGGGATGTCCTACTCTTCTTGTAAGTTGTGCCGACTAGTACTAAGTTATGGTCTGAGAGGATTGATTTCTCTACCCTGTAGTTGCTGATAGAGTTCTCATTGTTGGTGAAGTAGAGGTCGAGAATGTTCCTTTGTCTTGTTGGCTTCATTATTTGTTGGTTGAGGAACAGTTTGTCGGCAATCTCCAGAAGGAGTTGGGCTTGAGCTTGGTCTTCTAGTGTACCTCCGCACGTTCTACCTTCTGGCCAACTAATAAAGGGAAAGTTGAAGTCCCCACACAATATGATATCCGACATGGCGGGAGGGGTGGCAGCGGTAATTTTGGTTAGGCCATCCATTGCATTTATAAAACTTGTTAGGCTACATTGGGGTGGTTGGTAGCAATTAATAATAGTTAAATTTACACTGGTAATTTGTAGGGCCATGAGTTCTACTTGAAATGGATTTTTAAATTTTATTCATTTTATCTGAACTATATTTTTTTATTACATCCATTTTAAATTTCTTGACTGGTTACTCTCCAATAGCTATTAATGATTTATTTAATTCAGTTAATGCTTCTTGTGATTCTTTCTGTTCAGTAATTGGCTCAATTTCCATTCTTTCTTCTGAAAGGCTTGGATTCGTATTTTGAGATGAAGAACTATCATCATCAGCTATCTTTTTTCTGCAGTTATCACAGATTTTTTGGTCCTTAAAATTTTTTAATTTTGGATATTCTCTTATTAAGTCTTCTGAAATTAGTCTCAGATTTTTCTAAATTAATTTTTTGTGACCTTTGTAAGGATCGCAGCAATACTTAATATTTAAAAAATGCTTTCTCTTCTCATCCATAATAATTTGTTAAAATACAAATAATTGGTAATGCAAATTATTAATTACTTTTTTATCTAAATATTTAACTTTCTGAAAAAAAAGAAAAAATTTTAAATTAGCTTTCATAGTTTATAAAGTAACACCTAATAGGTAAAATTTATAACATAAAAATAGGTAAAAATTGGCATACCAATGGTTACAAAATTGATCATAACTCCTGATATAATGAAAAACCCAGAATGAAATTTATCTTATATTGTAGTCTAAAGGCATATATATTTATAAAAAAATTACACAAAAATTTATTGATACCAATATATTTTTTTAAAGGTCAAAAAAACTTTTTTAGCAAAAATTAATTTTGCTGTCAAAAATGTTTAGAGCAACCCTTAAGCTTTAAAAAAATACATAATTCATTGTTTTATGTGCTATAATAAGGGAGAAATCATTTTTTTCAAAGGCTGGTATCAAGAAATTTGACAATTTTTCTCAACTTTGACAGGTTATAACTTTTGAGCTATTCAAAATTGAGGGCTGGGAAGTGTCTCATTGTTTTTCTCTCATCAAATTCAACCTGTATACCAATTTTCATCAAAATCGGTGATGGTGACTTAAAATTTGCCAAAAAATTGGTTGATTTCATATGGAATGACCCATTTGAAGCTTCCTTACTAAGCTTTGGTGGTTTGTATAATAATCCTATGACAAGCTTGTTTTTACCTTCCTTTACATTTAGCCATAATGACTCTGTTATCATCTAATTTAATTGTACTGTTTACACAACACTGGAGATTATCTTTAATATAAATAATAACCCCTCCTCCTCTCTTCCTATTCCTATCTGTATGGAACATGTTAAAGCCATCAAACTCAACCTCAGGTTTAAAGTGATTACCTGCCAAATCAAGCCATGACCCTGTTATCGCAATTATATCAAAATTCTCTTCAACGCATGGTCACCACATTTTAGACATGATATAAACTTTTAGAGTCAGTACAAAGGAGGGCAACAAAAATAATACCATCCCTGAAGCACCTTGAATATGAAGATAGACTGAGGGTATTAAATATGTTTTCATTTGAAAGAAGGTGTGGGAGGGGAGATATGATTGAGCTTTTTAAAATCTTTTCTGGGATGGATAAATTGGATTTCAGCAAGTTATTTGAGTTAGAAGGTAGTAATAGAACTAGAGGCCACCACTTAAAGATTAAAAAACAGAGGTGCAGACTGGATGTTAGAAAATATTTTTTCACTAACAGAGTGGTGGATTATTGGAATAGGTTGCGATAATTGTGTAGACGATGGCCGGATGCATAAGAACATAAGAAAAGAGGGAGACTGCAAAAGACCATTCATGGCCTACACTTAACATAACATAACATAACATAATTTAACGGATGACAAAAGCCACAAGGGCCTATCAAAGGTCATCCGTATCCATCAAATCCCACCCATATAATGCATCCATAGGATTTTGTCAGATCATGCAGCTACAATATACAATTTAACAATCCATAGGAATGTCCAACCATGCATCTACAATATATAATTTAAAGCCTCCATAGGAGTCTGTCAAAAACAAAATCAAAATCCCCCAAAATATACAATAAAAAGAAACTGCATCCACAGGAATGAGTCAAGAAACATATCCACATACCAAAAAGTAAGAAATTAACCCTCCATCCCCATATAATCATCCAATCTGCGCTTGAAAACATTCAAGTTTGGGCTGTCTACAGTCTCAGGTGGCAAACTATTCCAATAATCTACCACTCTGTTAGTGAAAAAATATTTTCTAACATCCAGTCTGCACCTCTGTTTTTTAATCTTTAAGTGGTGGCCTCTAGTTCTATTACTACCTTCTAACTCAAATAACTTGCTGAAATCTAATTTATCCATCCCAGAAAAGATTTTAAAAAGCTCAATCATATCTCCCCTCACACACCTTCTTTCAAATGAAAACATATTTAATACCCTCAGTCTATCTTCATATTCAAGGTGCTTCAGGGATGGTATTATTTTTGTTGCCCTCCTTTGTACTGACTCTAATAAGTTTATATCATGTCTAAAATGTGGTGACCATGCCTGTATACAGTACTCTAAATGTGGCCTGACATAAGAGTTGTATAGTTTAAGGATGACCTCCTTACTCTTGTAGCTAACATTTCTTTTAATGTAACCTAGCACCCTATTTGCTCTATTTTTTGCCTCAATACACTGCTTTGAAAATTTCAGTGACCTATCTACTACCACTCCTAAGTCTTTCTCATCTTCAACTGAATTAAGCCAATATCCATCCATCTCATAGCTAAATTCCCTATTATCTCTCCCCATGTTAATAACTTTGCATTTATTAAGGTTAAAAGTCATCTGCCACTTCTGAGCCCAAGCTAACAGCTTATCTAAGTCACCCTGCACTTTAAAGCTACCCTCAACCTCTTTGACTACAGCTGCCAATTTAGTGTCATCAGCAAAGATTGACACTTTGCTATTTACACCTTGCCCAAGATCATTTACATAGATTATAAATAATAAAGGGCCTAAAACTGATCCCTGAGGTACGCCACTAATAACATTCCTCCACTCTGACCTCACTCCATTCAGTACAACTCTCTGTTTCCTATTTTTCAGCCATTCAGTTATCCAATTTAAAACGTTCCCACATATCCCATGCAGCTTTAATTTATGAACTAGTCTTCTATGTGGAACCTTATCAAAAGCTTTGCTGAAATCTAAGTAGATCACATCAACTTTCTCACCCCTATCTAATTCTTTAGTTACATAATCCATAAAATCCAGTAAATTAGTTAAACACGATCTATCTTTTCTAAAACCATGCTGAGCATCATTAATTAACCTGCTACTCTCTAGATGATCAGAAATTCCCTTCTTAACCATCTTCTCAAGAATTTTACAGACTATAGAAGTTAAGCTTACTGGTCTAAAGTTATTTGGCAGCTCCTGTTCCAGTCAAAACACAAAAGATTTCTTACCAGAGAAAAGTCATCAACATTGTCACCCTTTAAGGAGTTCGTCAGATCTAATCTACAATATACATAAAATGCATCCAGAGGATTATGTCCATTCATGCAACCGCAAAATATAATCTCCCCACTCCTTAGAAAAATATATAATATGTACATAAAAAAAAGAAAAAAGAAGTCAGTCCCATCTAGCAGCTTCATCCATATATTTATCTAATCTATTCTTAAAACTACCCAGAGAGGAGGCTTCTATCACATGTCTAGTGAGCCTATTCCATTCATCTACCACACGATTTGTAAACCAATTCCTCCCAATCTCCTTCCTAAACCTATACTTATCAAGCTTAAACCCATTGCTACGTGTCCTGTCATGTTCACTAAGTATAAGAACCTTACCCAGATCCCCTTTATTATATCCTTTTACCCATTTGAAGACTTCAATCAATTCCCCTCTGACTCTTCTCCTTTCCAATGTATGTAGATTTAGTTTTCTGAGCCTTTCACCATAAGGTAAGTTCCTTAGCCCACCAATCATCTTTGTCATCCTTCTCTGCACAGACTCAAGCAAATCAATATCCTTCCTATAATATGGTGACCAAAATTGTACTGCATAGTCTAGATGAGGCCTAACTAGCGCCAGATACAGTTTTAGAATGACTTCAGCACTCTTATTGCTTACACTCCTCCTAATGAATCCCAATATCCTATTAGCTTTATTCTTAGCATTTAGGCATTGCTTTCTAGGACGAAGGTCTGAACTTACCAAAATACCCAAGTCCCTCTCACAATCGGTCCTCCCTAAAATTCTCCCATTTAATTTATAACTATTCAGTGGATTATTTCTACCTATACTAAGTACACTACATTTGTCTATGTTAAACTTCATTTGCCATTTCTCAGCCCAATTGGACAGAATGCGATTATTTTGAGCGTCGGCTCGTTGTTGGGTACGGCTCACTGCGGTCATATCACTGCGATGACCCCAAGTTTCAATCCTTTGGGGGGGGGGGTCTAAGGGGCACAGCCCCCAGTATAAAAACGAAAATCGCCATAAAATTCTTTGATTTCATCTCTAAAAAAGTAACAAGGAAAAGTAGCCCAAAATAGCCCCCAAAAAGCTAGGCCTAAGATCCAGCCATCGTCTACACAATTACCTAGTTTGCCACCTGAGACTGTAGACAGCCCAAACTTGAATGTTTTCAAGTGCAGATTGGATGATTATATGGGGATGGAGGGTTAATTTCTTACTTTTCGGTATGTGGATATGTTTCTTGACTCATTCCTGTGGATGCAGTTTCTTTTTATTGTATATTTTGGGGGACTATGATTTTGATTTGGACAGACTCCTATGGAGGCTTTAAATTATATATTGTAGATGCATGGTTGGACATTCCTATGGATTGTTAAATTAGTAAATATGTAGATTAGCGGCCCGGGCGGAAAAAAATAGGGGGGGGGGGGGAATATCATTCACCCGTGTCAGAATATTCCTACTCGTTTGAGTCCTTTTCGAATTATTATTCTATAAACAATTAGGATTATATACTGGGGGGCTGTGCCCCCCAGACCACCACCCCCAAATTTAATGAAACTCAGGATCATCGTAGTGTGGTATCCCCATTGTGTTTTCCCCCACACGAGCCATCAACTTAAATGTACTCAAAAAACGTGAAACATTTTGGAACGCGGACAAAATAGTACGTCCCATCGTTCGCGCCGATAATCTACATATTTACCGTTAAATGATCTGACAAAATCCTATGGATGCAGTTGATAAAAGAATTTAAGTTGATAAAAGAATCACAGCATGGCTTTAGTAAGGGTAAATCCTGCCTGACTAATTTGCTGTCTTTTTATAGTAAGGTGTATGAAGCAGCAGATAATGATGAAAACTATGATATTTTATACTTGGACTTTAGTAAGGCTTTTGATCGAGTGCCATACTTACGGCTTCTGAGCAAAGTTAAAGCACACGGGATCGATGGCAGTATATTTAGGTGGATTCAGTCATGGCTTGGTGACAGACAGCAAAGAGTTAGTATAGATGGAGTTAAATCTGAGTGGGGGTGTGTTAGCAGTGGAGTTCCGCAAGGATCTGTTTTGGGTCCCTTGCTATTCTTAATTTATATTAATGATCTTGACATAGGTATAAGTAGTGACCTGAGTAAATTTGCTGATGATACTAAGCTAGGTAGGGCCATTAGGGCTGATTCTGATGCTGTTGTAATGCAGGAGGAATTGACCATTCTGTCCAATTGGGCTGAGAAATGGCAAATGAAGTTTAACATAGACAAATGTAGTGTACTTAGTATAGGTAGAAATAATCCCCTGAATAGTTATAAATTAAATGGGAGAAATTTAGGGAGGACCGATTGTGAGAGGGACTTGGGTATTTTGGTAAGTTCAGACCTTCGTCCTAGAAAGCAATGCCTAAATGCTAAGAATAAAGCTAATAGGATATTGGGATTCATTAGGAGGAGTGTAAGCAATAAGAGTGCTGAAGTCATTCTAAAACTGTATCTGGCGCTAGTTAGGCCTCATCTAGACTATGCAGTACAATTTTGGTCACCATATTATAGGAAGGATATTGATTTGCTTGAGTCTGTGCAGAGAAGGATGACAAAGATGATTGGTGGGCTAAGGAACTTACCTTATGGTGAAAGGCTCAGAAAACTAAATCTACATACATTGGAAAGGAGAAGAGTCAGAGGGGAATTGATTGAAGTCTTCAAATGGGTAAAAGGATATAATAAAGGGGATCTGGGTAAGGTTCTTATACTTAGTGAACATGACAGGACACGTAGCAATGGGTTTAAGCTTGATAAGTATAGGTTTAGGAAGGAGATTGGGAGGAATTGGTTTACAAATCGTGTGGTAGATGAATGGAATAGGCTCACTAGACATGTGATAGAAGCCTCCTCTCTGGGTAGTTTTAAGAATAGATTAGATAAATATATGAATGAAGCTGCTAGATGGGACTGACTTTTTTATGTACATAATGTATATATTTTTCTAAGGAGTGGGGAGATTATTTTGCGGTTGCATGAATGGACATAATCCTCTGGATGCATTTTATGTATATTGTAGATTAGATCTGACGAACTCCTGTAAAGGGTGACAATGTTTTGACGGAGGCGGATGACCTTTGATAGGCCCTTGTGGCTTTTGTCATCCGTGTAATTATGTTATGTTATGTTATGTTGATGACTTTTCTCTGGTAAGAAATCTTTTGTGTGTTGAATGGAACAGGAGCTGCCAAGTGTAGGCCATGAATGGTCTTTTGCAGTCTCCTTCTTTTCTTATGTTCTTATATGGGTGGGATTTGATGGATAAAGGATGACCTTTGATAAGCCCTTGTGGCTTTTGTCATCCGTAAAATTATGTTATGTTATGTTAAAGTAAAGACGAATTCGAATAACAAAGAAGCATATGGAAAGCCGAAAACACAATAACGAAAGAAAAGCATTTGGCAAACGGGTCGTGGTAATACTTCAGATTCGTGGCGCACGGTAGATGGCGCTGTTAGTCGGCTACAATTTTGGGCTACAGCATATCTCTTATGACGTCAGACGGTAGCCTCAGATATGACCAATCACGGCGTTATATTGTTTTGTTGTTTTGGGGATTTGTAACTTTTAGTTTGTATTATTTACTAAATATCTGCGCCTCTGCTTGTTTATAGTTTTTTCTAAGTTAGGTAAGGTTTCTTGATGTCTTTTATTGTTTTTTTTTGTTTTCGTATATTTTGTATTGTTACGAACGATAACAGCTTCTTACTGGCAACGTCGTAGCTTATAACTATGACCCGTTTTGCAAAAAAAATTTGTAGTTATGTCGTCTGCGTGCTCTACTTGTGCTTCGTCATTATTCGAATTTGGCTTTATTTTGCATAACCGCGAAAAACTTTTAGATTATCTAGAGGCTCATAAATTAATTAAGAAAACTATAAAATGCCCAAAATACAGTGCGAATTTACATTTTTCGGAAAATTTACTGTTTCGTTGTGATAAGTTCTATTTAAACGAAAACGGTAAACATTCTGCTGGCTATCTCGCAACCGCTCTTTTCGTGAAGAAATTTTCCAGTATCAAAGAGCGATTCCACGAATTTCTGCTAGCCATAACAGAATTATACCCGCCCGCTTGAAGTTAGTATTGTTTGTCTTTAGGTTACGTTTTTTCTGCCAGTAAAAAGCTGCTCGTGGGGGAGTAAGCACTGCAGGGAGACCACCCTACGATGACCCTGAGTTTCAATCAATTGGGGGGGGTCTGGGGGGCGCAGCCCCCCAGTATATACTTATGCCAAAAAATATTACGCCGATATTGTTCACATCTGACGCTACCGTCTGACGTCATAAGAGATATGCTGTAGCCCAAAATTGTAGCCGACTAACAGCGCCATCTACCGTGCGCCACGAATCTGAAGTGTTACCCGGGTCGTATTTATAAGCTACGATGTTGCCAGTAACAAGCTGTTATCGTTTGCAGCAAACAAAAATACGAAAACAAAACAAAAAAACAACAATAAAAGACATCAAGAAACCTTACCTAACTTAGAAAAAAAACGGTAATACTTCAGATTCGTGGCGCACGGTAGATGGCGCTGTTAGTCGGCTACAATTTTGGGCTACAGCATATCTCTTATGACGTCAGACGGTGCCCCAGATATGACCAATCACGGCGTTATATTGTTTTGTTGTTTTGGGGATTTGTAACTTTTAGTTTGTATTATTTACTAAATATCTGTGCCTCTGCTTATTTATAGTTTTTTCTAAGTTAGGTAAGGTTTCTTGATGTCTTTTATTGTTTTTTTTTTGTTTTCGTATATTTTGTATTGTTACGAACGATAACAGCTTCTTACTGGCAACGTCGTAGCTTATAACTATGACCCGTTTTGCTCTGCGTGCTCTACTTGTGCTTCGTCATTATTCGAATTTGGCTTTATTTTGCATAACCGCGAAAAACTTTTAGATTATCTAGAGGCTCATAAATTAATTAAGAAAACTATAAAATGCCCAAAATACAGTGCGAATTTACATTTTTCGGAAAATTTACTGTTTCGTTGTGATAAGTTCTATTTAAACGAAAACGGTAAACATTTTGCTGGCTATCTCGCAACCGCTCTTTTCGTGAAGAAATTTTCCAGTATCAAAGAGCGATTCCACGAATTTCTGCCCGCTTAAAGTTAACATAACATAACATAACATAATTTAACGGATGACAAAAGCCACAAGGGCCTATCAAAGGTCATCAAAGGTTACGTTTTTTCTGCCAGTAAAAAGCTGCTCGTGGGGGAGTAAGCACTGCAGGGAGACCACCCTACGATGACCCTGAGTTTCAATCAATTGGGGGGGTCTGGGGGGCGCAGCCCCCCAGTATATACTCATATACCAAAAAATATTACGCCGATATTGTTCACATCCGACGCTACCGTCTGACGTCATAAGAGATATGCTGTAGCCCAAAATTGTAGCCGACTAACAGCGCCATCTACCGTGCGCCACGAATCTGAAGTGTTACCAAAAAAACTATAAACGAGCAGATCGCAGATATTTAGTAAATAATAGACTAAAAGTTACAAATCCCAAAAGAACAAAAAAAATATAACGCAATGATTGGTCACATCTGACGCTACTGTCTGACGTCATAAGAGATATGCTGTAGGCCAAAATTGTAGCCGAGTAACAGCGCCATCTACCGTGCGCCCCGAATCTGAAGTGTTACCTAATATGGTTACTATGATGGACTGTGAATTAAGGGCTTTATACGAAGAATGGTGAGAACCTAATAGGAAAAGAATATTGTTCCAGAAGGTCGAGCTGAAAACGTGTGTTTGTTTGTTTGAGTGTGAAATTTTAAGAGATGTCGTTTGAAACAGTAGTAGGTTAAATGAATTGACAAGTAAAATAAATTAATTAATTATTAAGTTGTACATAAAATATGATTTAATTTACAAAAGTAAAAGAATTACATGATATGAATTTTACATAACAATTAATATATATATATATATATATATATATATATATATATATATAGAGAGAGAGAGAGAGAGAGAGAGAGAGAGAGAGAAGAAGGAGTAAATGCAAGTTCTGCGGGTGATAACAACCACAACAGGGCTTTCGCCATATTTATTTTCTGCCTTGCAAAACAATTTTGAAGACAGAAATAAAGGTGCAGAAACCTTGCATTGCAGACTATATAACAATATGGTACAAGAAAGAGAAATTGGACGCGAATGAGCAATGAGACAAGAAGCAGGAGTTTTTTAAAGGGAAGAGAAAGGAGCATTAGAAGATGACTGGAATCAAAGACAGCAGAGGGCGGCACAATGAAGGCAATCCTTTACCGAGACGATAGAGATAACGCCAGGAGAAAAAAAATTTGAAATTCCGGGCCGTCGACTAGAACCAGGAATTTCCTGGCTGGCAATCAGCAGACCCTGGTTAGAGTCCCGGCCAGGAATTTTAAACTTTTTTCCCTGGCGTTATCTTTGTCTTCTCGGTAAAGGATTGCCTTCATTGTGCTCTCTTTGATTTTAGTCATCTTCTAATGTCTCTTTCTCTTACCTGTAAAAAACTCCTGTTTCTTGTCTCATTGCTCATTCGCGTCCAATTTCTCTTTCTTGTACTATATATATATATAGTAAAAAGGGGGGAGTAACCTTCTTAGGGGGTGAGTGTTATAGCAATGCCCTCTGGGCATTCCTATAATAAAAACCTCCTGTGATTTTTTATATATATATATATATATATATATATATATATATATATATATATATATATATATATATATATAAATTCACAGGAGGTTTTTATTATAGGAATGCCCAGAGGGCATTGCTATAATACTCACCCCCTAAGAAGGTTACTCCCCCCTTTTTACTATTTTGAGATTACAAGTCCGAGTACCGACGATGCCTCCTGACGACGCGACCGGAGGGTGTGACAGTGCCATTGGTTTGGCTGCGGGTACGGTGATACAGATTTGATGTGGCAGTGCCATTAGCGTTGAACGAGGCACTGGCACGAGAGAAGGTTGATGTGGCGAAGGTGATCCGCTCGTTGGTTCCTTCCGAGATGGCGTTAAGCGGGATGTGGGAGTCTTGAGTCCCGTTGTCTGAGACGAAGTGACCAGTGGGGAAGAGATTTGCTCCTGACTAACCACTTCTGCCGACGAGGGTTCCTGCAACAAAGGAGGAGGATGCAGCAAAGCGGAAGGTGGAGTTGGAGAGTCAAAAGTAGTTAAAAAAAGTGGGGTTGAGGTTGTTTTGGGGGATTACTGTACTATAAAGGGGTATAGTAGGAAGAAAATGAGGTGATTGGTGTTCTAGATGAACATTTTCGGTATAAGCGAGTTTCAGGCGTGTTGCCAGAGCAATATGTGAGTGCGAGTGAATTAATGGTGTGTTGCTAGAGCCCTATGTGAGTGCGAGTATTGATGACATGTTGTCAAAGCACTATGTGAGTGCGAGAGGATTTATGCGGTGTTGCCAGAGCACTATGCGAGTGTGAGGGTTGATGACGTGTTGTCAGAGAACTATGCAAGTGCAAAAGATTTAATGGCGTGTTTTCAGAGCACTATGTGAGTGCGAGAACTGATGACGTGTTGTCAGAGCACTATGTGAGTGCGAGAGAATTGATGGCGTGTTGCAGGAGCAATATGTGAGTGCAAGCGGATTGATAGCGTGTTGCAAGAGCAATATGTGAGCGCGAGAGAATTAATGACGTTATCAGAGCACAATATGAGTGCGAGATAATTGACAACGTAGCACTGTATGAGTGCTGAATGAATTTATGACGATATGAAGCGAGGTTTTAGTGTAGGTCAGTGCAAGTAAGGACCTACCTGAATAAGTGAAGTGAGGTGTAGGTGGTAGATGTTGACCCGTTTATCGTTTATTGTTAATGTCTTGAGATGTTAGTTTAATGGATGTGATGTGTTTGTCGTTTGTTAATCCCTTGAGATGTTAGTTTAAAGGATGTGATTGAGGGACTGGAGTGAGAGGACTGCATAAATTTGAAGTTTGAGGATTTGGAGAAAGTGGTTGAGTTATGTGAAGTGAGAAAACTGGAGGGTCGAGATTGGAGGAATGTACTGGATCCAAATATGTTCACGGGTGCAAGCATTTTAGAGCTTGTGCACCATATTTGTTGGGGTACCAGCACCATTGTGTTGGATGAGAGGAAAAGGAAACGTTATGCTTCGGGAGACTACTTGGCGCAGTATGTGAAGAAGCAAAACGGTGGCTACAAAGCTGAGTACAGTGTACAGCATAGGCCCTGATGGTATGGAAGATGGTGAGAATAGTTGGAAGAATGAGGTTGAAAATTTTGATGTCTCTCACCTCTTGCATCGGATGCCCTCGTTGGTTTCTCGTTTGTGAACCAGAGCGGGACCTGCGCCTTCGATCGTGAAACCCACATCCGTGCTCGCTCTGTGGTTCCCGCTGCAGCTTTAACCGCTGGATGTCGGCTTCCATCCTCCGTATTGAAGCCTCAAGGTCCATCGATAGAGAAGATGGAAACCTTGAACGCTCGGCCCGTTCGTCAGAGGAGCTCAACGTGCCTCGAACCTGCGAAATTGGAGCATTATTAAATGGGCCGTGAGTTTGGCCGTTGCCGCAATTCACGTAAGGACTTTTATACAATTTGTCTGCGGCTGCAGCAACCTCATCAATGCTCGTGGGGTTCGAGGTTAGGATTAATGGCCTGATTCCCTCAGAGACTCCTCTCATAAAAATTTCAGTGAGGAGAGGGCTTAAAAGTTCGATTTAAGCACTTTTTACCCAGATAAGGTCCTTCAGATGAGTTAAAAAGGAAGTAGGACTCTTATCTCCCATTTCCTGAGTATTCAGGAGCTCTCTCAGGTCGTCTATTTGGGACCTACCGTATTTATTGAGGAAAGCCTCCTTCAAGCGGTCTATAACACCAGCCTGTTTCCCGTTAATTAGCACTTCCCCGAACTGAATAAAGGTACTTATGGACAACCGTTGGATTATTGCTGCTACTTTCTCTTCTTCGGTGATGTTCTGTGGTTTAAGGAGGAGGGATGAGACTTCCAACCATGCAATTGGGTTTGCAGGATCATAGACGGGAAGAGAGAGGTACGCATGCGGTTGTCTATGCGCGGACTGTGGGTTCGAGGCAGACGGTTGGTCATGATCAGGTTGGCCGCTAACTGATGTCCTTAGTTAGTGTGTTTGATCCATCATAGTCACTGTTTTATGTATACTTGTGCTAGTTGAATTAATGTGTTGACGTGAGTGAAGTTGCTGTGGCTGTGTGCACGTGTAGTGTGTGTGTGTGTGTGTGTGTGGAAATTATTCAGGAGCACAGGAATGTGAAGAATTGAAAAATAATTGAGAAATATAGGAAATTGTCCATTCGTTGAATATAGGAGATAATATTAAATTAAAATGACATGAATTATGATAATTGGAAGAATAATGTTAAAGATAAGACGCGATATAAAAAAAATGAACACGTGAATCGAAAATGCTCAAGCGAGGCTTTGGGAAAATTGACGCGTGGAGTTAAGAATTATTTTAACGTTTAAACTTATTTATTGATTGACGGGAGATTATTAGACTTTGGGCCCCACTTTATAGTATATGGTTATTCATGGAATTTATTTTCCGTTAATAAATCACCCTAAATGGCGTTTCGAAAACCATAACAATAAATTTGTTTGATCGAATTTGTCGCCTGATAGTGTTTAGGCCTAAGACGAAAGCGAAATAAATTTTGAAATAATGAACTGGGTTTTAAGAAAAACAATTAAACAAATATAAATATATTCATAAAATCAACGAATGTACAATGAGATAAGTTGGATTAGGTATACAATGTAAGATATGGTAAAATATGATTTACAGTAACAAGATGCGAAGAGAATTGAAGTATGTGAAATAAATATGAAATAATATGGTGAAATAATATGGTGGAATAATATGATTACTATGATGGACTGTGAATTAGGGTCTTTATACGAAGAATGGTGAGAGTCGAATGGGAAAGAATATTGTGTAGGGGTGCGAAAAATGTATCAGAGAAATATTCCTCCCAACTCTATAATATAAATAGCCGATAAATTTACCAACCAAAAATGGACTAAGGCCAGTCGTATTGCTAGAGTATTGGCATTTAAATCAAGAGGTACTGCGTTCGAAACTCAACAGTCCCAAAACTTTTATGAAGATCTGTCAAGAAAGAAAACGGAAGAAATCAGCACCCGAAATAAATGGAAGAAATATGAAGATGCATCAAGAAAGAAAACGAATATTAAGGACCAACCCAGCCAAGAAAAATAGGGAGTCAAGAAAAAGTGAAGACAAATGTTTCAAGGGCCAACTTAAAGAAAAAAAGGAAAAGCAGAAAATTCGAGGAAGACTAGACTACCTGCATAGTGAAAATCAAGATGAAGGATAATATTGATAAATAAATAAAAGAGGATAAGATGGATATCCCCCCCCCCCTCCCTTATAATTGTTCCAGAAGGTCGAGCTGAAAGCGTGTTTGTTTGTTTGTGTGTAAATTCTAAGAGATGTTTGAAACAGAAGTACGTTAAATGAATTGACAAATAAAATAAATAAATTAATTAATTATTAAGTTGTACATAAAATATTATTTAATTTACAAAAGTTAAGTAAAATAATTGAACGATTTAATTGACAAAGTTAAGTAAAAGAATTGCATGGTATGAATTTTACATAATAATTAATATATAAAATATAAATATATATATATATATATATATTTATATATATATATATATATATATATATATATATATATATATATATATATATATATATATATATATATATATATATATATATAAGTTTCCCAGGAGGTTTTTATTATAGGAATGCCTAGAGGACATTGCTATTAAAGCAAGAAAAGGTTGAGTCACTGTAAATAGATATTAGGGTCAGTAAAAATAGAATAACACACTTGGGAGCCTTTTACAGACCACCCGGACAGACTGATTGTATTGAGCTAATGATCAGGAAAATAAGTAAAGAATGTGAAGTAGATACAATTATTCTTGGTGACTTTAATTTAATTTCTGTGGAGTTGGAAAATATGATAGGGAGAGATAGAGCATGTTGTAAGTTTATACAATGCTTTAAGGATAATGTTTTTTTAAATAAATTGAAACTCAGGATCATCGCAAGGGGTCCCCCGCAGTGATAAAACCCCCATGATCAGTCCCCTTGAATTTACTCCAAAAAGGTGAAACATATTGGAAGAGGGACGAAATATTTTGCGTCCCATCGTTCGCGCCGCCGAGCTTCATGTTTACCAACTATCTCCCCAAACTTAAATATATTACACCGAAAAATCCAAAATGAAAAAACGTCACTGAATAGAGAGCTCGCCGAGAACACGTCTGATTGATACTATAAGCTACTATAAGGTACAGTTCCTGCCATCTCTTTTAATGTTATAAACATTTTGGTTTTACTCTTCTCTGTTTGTTTCATTGACTTTTTATAGTCGACTCGTATTTGAAAGCAACTGAAATGTTAAACTTTTTTAACTTAAACATTTCAGTTGCTTTAAAATACGAGTCGACTATAAATTATATTCTAGTTCACAATAATTCTAATAATATTCGGAGAGTCTATTCAGTTGAATATTCCGTTTGTCCAAGTAAATATTATGGACAAACAGGAAAGGAATTATCGGCCCGAATTAAGCAGCATAAATACAATGTTAGGAGAGCTGTAAACAATAGTGCTTTTTTTGCATATGTCCGAAAATAACCACTTAATTAATTAGAATTCATCAAAATTTATTTTTCGCTTAAATGACCCAATTAAAAGAAACCTTGTTGAATGTCTATGTATTAGCCAATTCAATAAATTTGACATTTCCCTTGACCTTTTTAAAATTTATAATGTTAGGAAAAAATCATTCTTAAAGAAATTAGTTTTGACTTATGTTCCCTTTTTTTTTGCATTTTTCATTTTTATGGGCACCCGATTTGTCAATTTAATTATGCATTGATTTTGTATTGACATTATTTTATTTCTCTTCTTCTCTCTTTTTCCCTCTTCCCTAGGTAACTGCTTAGTTCTCGTGTCTCTCCTAATCTCATTCTTCGAACTATCGCTTAATCCGTTAATTGTTTTAACCATTTTGGCTATGTTCGGGACTCTTTTTGTCTCTCGGTTTGACCTTGCTTCCCGTTAAGGCTAAATCTTAATGTGAATTTACCCGTCCCTCTCCTACTTTCTCATCGGTGATTTCTTGTCTAAGGGGTGGTCCTTTATATTTTACTAGCTTATATATACCCTTATTATATTATTTTATCCTGTAGTTATCTTTGAGAATGAAGTGAATAAAGTTCGAAAGTAATTAGAAGCACCTTTTAATTTTTTTCTGCGGGACATTGCATTCATTGCGAACCTCACGTGCTACTTTGTAAGTTATTCTTTTCCTATAGAAGAGAAAGTTGCCAAAGTTCCTTTGGCAACTTTCTCTTCTTCTAACTATCTTTTTTATTCCATATTGTAGATCGCTTTTTTAAATGAATGTGTTTGGTAAAAAAACAAACTAAATTGCTAAACTTTCGATCTTATTCGATCATCTTCGGAGCGTTTGGAAATGTTCTTGCCCCCTTTACCGATGTAATGAGTGGAGTGAAGATCTGACCAGAAAGTGAAAGAAAACGATATTTAAGAGGTATTTATTCCGCCTTAGTTAAACGTAACGTTAGAGGAAATGGGCCACTCCTGTCAGTGGAATTTAAAAAATAGTTTTAATGTGTGATTCCAGCTTATCGCTTGACTGTTGATAGCCGGCTTATCTTCATTTATTAATATGGCTTCTAAGATGTTAAGCCTAGCTCAACGAGCATATCTCTGCACCACCACCCTCCGCTGTATCAACATAATCTCCCACCCCAAGTCTGGTTTTCTAATATACCCCCTTCCTCTGATCCGCTTATTGATCCGGCACCGACAGAGCGTGTCAAATCCCCGGATGCCACCCCAGGGATTCTGGACACCATTCAAGCCTATATTGAATAAACTGAGGCACTACGCTATGACGTAGTCATAACTGAGGACTACTGGCCCAAGTATAAGGCCCCCCTTCCCATCTCTGACTCTTCTCCTCCCTCGAAGAAGCTATTTCCAAAAAGGGCGGGCAATCAACACCTATAAAAACTTAAATCTCCCCCTCGGTTCAGGTACACCCTATTCCTTCTTCTTTTCATCCTACCCCTCTTCATTGAAACATGTAATTTCCTATCTCCCCTCGGGTGGAGGTTGTGTTTCCTTCACCCATAGTGATGTACCACCACTTCCAAAAGGTAACGATGTTTCCAAGTCTCGTTTATCAATACCAGTTCCATCCGATCACTACAATACGCCATCTCCAATTCCCTTTACCCCTGATCCTCCCTACCCCGGGTGTAACGATGCCCTCAAATCTCTCTTGTCTCTACCCACTCACTTTGAACTATTGAAACAAACTTAGCTCTCTCAATGGATGTTGCCTCTCCGTTCTGAGGCTCCTTCTATATTGCCCGTGCCAGGTTCTCTCGCATGGCACCTCTTCATGATGGCTCCTCTTCCCCCTTTACTATCTCAACTGTGGTCTCTCACCGGTCTGAGTGATGGCAGTAATTCTTCAATGGAACTTTCCGGGGTTTTGTGCAAAATGGAAGGAATTATCTCTTTAGTATTTCAAACAGTACCTTCTGTTATTTGCTTGCAGGAAGCCAAACTTGAGAAATGTCCTGTCATCAAGATTCGTCATTTCACCGTTTTCAACTCTCTACCACCTGGCAGTGGGGTGTCCCATGGTAGTATCTTTGTCCCGGTGAGCACTAAACACGTTTGCACGCCTTCAGCTCTGCGGAATACACTTCAAGTAATCGCACCCAGTGTTCATCTTATGAATAGATTGTAGCAGCTGACATCTTTGCAAGCTCCTACAAAGTTCGTAAAGAGGCAGTTGGCATTTACCCTTCTGAGAAAATTATGCATTTCGCCCAAATATCCATTTTTGTACAACCTTCGATACCAATACGGTTACCTCAAAATCAAAGTACGACTCCTCCCAACCACACACCAATCAAAACCTTTGTACAACCCAATTCGAAATTAATCAATCAGAATAGACTTTCCCGAGTCTGGAGCACATTTTAACGAATACTTTTATCTCAGCAGCGCTCCATCAAGTTCTCCTTATTTATAACTTCAAAAACGTCATGGCAGTACTATACTATATTTTATATAATTCCCCCATATTTTATATCTTATTTACTATAATATCCACGTTATATAGCCTATTCTTCTTAATATTATAATCATCGGCCATTTCCCTATATTCAATATATATATATATATATATATATATATATATATATATATATATATATATATATATATACATATTATATTCAATATACAAATACACATTATAATTATTAACTGTATTATCAAATTCAAATTAGTCATATTCCATTATTTGTTATTCAATAAATCATCTTGTTAAATTTATGTGTCAGTGATTTTGAAACCTTCCGGGTTGAAATTTACCTTAATCACGTTTTCTCTTTCAAGTCATTTTTTATCTTTAAATACATATAGCAAGGATTAATTGCTGCTATCTAGGCAAGTTTGTCATTAAACCAACCTCAAGAGCTATAATTGGTGCCTTAGACCTTTTTTTTTTCAATTAAGTATAATATAGTTTAACGTCTAGTTATGTAAAAAATATATTATTCTTTCCACGTGAGGTTTCGTTTGGCAACTACAGACTCAGCCGCTTCTATCTCTCTCTCTCTCTCTCTCTCTCTCTCTCTCTCAGGGACTCTGGCTCGGCTTAATCTTACCACCTTTCTCTCTCTCTCTCTCTCTCTCTCTCTCTCTCTCTCTCTCTCTCTCTCTATCTCTCTCTCTCAAGGATACTCTCAACTCGACGGATTGCAACATCGTATCCGACCATGAACTACTAGGTGTTGACCTAGAGATAGGTCCTGCCAAATACAGGACCCTGGTGCTTTATAGACCTCCTGCCCAACTCGTTGAAAAGGACAGAGATCTGTACCAGCTACTAGGAGAACTTGTCGAAGAAAGAGTGTGTATCGTCATGGGTGATTTATACACAAGTTGACTGGCAAACCAGAGAACCTTGTGGCGAGAACGCACTACTCCTGGAGTTCACGAACAACGAGTTCCTCACTCAATGGGAGAGAGAGCCAACGAGAGGAGACAATATCCTCGACTTGGTTTTCACCTCTGAAGATGACATCGTTGAGGACCTCTCTGTTGGCGAAGAGCTCGGGGGCAGTGACTACCAACTAATTAGATTTGTAGTCAAAGTCCCCAAGGCAGAGCCTGCAACTAGTAAATCAAGGAAACTGGATTTGAGAAGAGCAGACTTTGCAGGTCTACGCGCGGGACTGACTGACGCGAGGCTAGAAGAGTGCGAGGCTGTTGAAGACTCTTGGAACAGTTTCAAAAACAAATTCATGAGTCTTCAATCGCGTTTCATCCTTCTGAAATGCTCCCGTCGGTCCTCTGTTCAACCAAAGTGGTTTAATCGAGAAATCAGGCAACTGCTTAGGGAGAAGAGAAATGTGTACCGGCAATCGAAGATCTCAGGTGACTTTGACGAATACCGGAGGCTAGCCAGGATAGTGAAGTGCAGCATAAGGGCGGTTAAGCGGTCTGAGGAACTCCGAATGGTGAGACTCTGTAAAGAGAATCCCAAGGAGTTTTTTAGATATGTGAATAGCCGTAAACCAATCCGTCGAACGATTGGCCCATTGAGGAATGAGGAGGGGACATTAAAGCATTCAGATGCAGAAAATGCTAACCTCCTTAACGACTACTTCTCTTCAGTGTTTACTGAAGAATGTGGTCCCATCCCCCAGCCGATGAATTCCTACTCGGGGGAAAAGCTGGAGGCTATGGACTTCACCGAAGGAGAAATAAAGAAAAAGATCGCTGACCTAAAGACGAATAAGTCCCCTGGACCGGACGGGTTTCTACCTGAAGTGTTGAAGGAAGTGTGCGATGAAGTATCACGACATCTGTGCGCTATCTTTAACATGTCAATCCGGACCAAATGCGTTCCTAGAGACTGGCGTGAGGCGAATGTGACTCCTATCTTCAAGAAAGGAGACCGTAACCAACCGTCGAACTACTGACCTATCAGTCTGACTTCGATAGTCGGTAAAACCAATGGAAAGCTTCATGGTGGACAAAGTGACGTCGTATTTAGAGTCAAACCTGCTACTGAGGAGTTCCCAGGACGGCTTCCGAAGGCAACGGTCATGCCTGACGAACCTTGTGGAATTCTTCCACTTCGTTTTCAGTGACCACGATCGGGACAAGGCGGTGGATGCGGTCTACCTAGACTTTCAGAAAGCCTTTGATAAGGTACCACACCGCCGCCTTCTCCGAAAAGTGCGAGCGCTTGGCATAGATGGAAAGGTAGCCGGCTGGATCGAGAACTGGCTAAGTGGCAGACGGCAACGGGTGGTGGTGAATGGACAGTCTTCTGAGTGGGTGCCCGTTACTAGCAGGGTGCCTCAAGGTTCTGTCCTGGGAGCACTACTATTCATCATCTACGTCAACGACATGGACGGTGACATGGTTGCCAAGATTTCCAAATTTGCCAACGAAACCAAGCTTGGTATGAACGTTGCAAACGATGGAAATACTGCACGCCTGCAGGAAGATCTTGGGAAGATTGGGGAGTGGTCGGACACGTGGCAAATGCCTTTTAACGTGGGGAAATGCAAAGTGATGCATATCGGTGACAGAAACCCCCAATCTCAGTATATCCTTAAGGGCACTGCTATTGAATCCACCGACACTGAGAAGGACTTGGGTGTAACAATCACTAGTGACCTCAATTTCTCGAAACAGTGAATTGAGGCGGAGAAAAAGGCCCAAAGGATGTTAGGCTACATAAAGTGCCTGTTTGGATACCGTAACAAGGAGATAGTACTTTGTCTGTACAACTCCCTGGTTCGGCCGCACCTGGAGTATGCCGTACAATTTGGGAGTCCTTCATTTCGAAAGGACATCGCGAGATTGGAACGCATACAAGCCAGGGCAACCAAGCTGATTCCTTCTATCCGACATAAAAGTTATGAGGATAGACTAAGGGAGTTAGATCAGTTCTCGCTGGAAACCCGTAGACTGCGTGGTTAGCTCATCGAAGTTTTCAAAATACTTCGAGGGTTCTACAATGTTGACTACCGGGATAATTTCACACTGAGTAAGAACAGAACGCGCAATCACGGCTTTAAACTTGAACTGAAGCGTTACAACCGCAATCTGTGTGGAAATTTTTTTGGCCTACAGTATCTGCGGTATGTGGAACGCACTTCCAGTGGAAGTTGTCAACAGTGAATCCGTTGACCAGTTCAAGTCAAGACTAGACAAGGTCTTGAAAGGGGGCCGTTTAGGGACGCAAAACAATTGAGCAGCTATGTGCCCGCTCGGTTGCTAGTCCAAATGTACCCTCCTTGAATGGACAGTAGGGTCTCCTAGGGTACCTTCTTTCCTTGTTGTTACTCCTTGTTGTTACACACACACTCTCTCTCTCTCTCTGTCTCTCTCTTTCTCTCTCTCTCTCTCTCTCTCTCTCTCTCTCTCTCTCTCTCTCTATATATATATATATATATATATATATATATATATATATATATATATATATATATATATATATATATATATATATCCCTGTTGAAGTTCACCAACAACGAT